>CM035233.1:49913750-50513750 GCA_020226215.1 Sindora glabra
ATTGATATATTTAATTTAAAATATAAATTGAAGTATTAATTAAAAATAATAAAAAATTAAAATAAATAAATTTGATTTAAAACCTTAAATGCTTGTATAAGAAAATAGAATATAAATTTAAGTAATTTAGTTACATTAAATATTTCAATTTAAAATAATTTTATAATAAAAAGTGAGAGTTTAAATTTAATTCACCAAAAGTATAAAATGTTTTATGGGCACATTTTAAAGAAGTAAAAATAGTTTAAAAGCATAAAATATCCGACCCATTGGAAAATTGCCAAATTCATTTAATCTAAACTTATTTAAAAATTTTGATAATTAAATTTATTTAAATATATTACATAATGTATAATATCATATGCAATATTATAATTACAATTTATTTCATAAATATTATTAAAATATATTTATCTATATAATTAATTTATTAAATTAGTACTCGGGCACTACTGTATGATCCATTTTGTTAATAGGTCGTTTGGATATTTCCATGCTAATTTTTGCCGATTATTATTATTATTATTATTTGGCCATTACAATCATTTTTTTTTAGTTTAATCATTCGGTATCCAATAAATTTCATTAGGTCACTGACTAATTTGAAGTAACCTAATTTGGATTCAAGTCATATCGAGTCCAATATGAAGGAAACTTTCCTAATGTGATATGCGCTATTCATAAAATTCGAATCTGAGAAATTACTTAACAGTGTAAAGCTCTTTCAATCAGACATTTTTAAACAGCATCCAGGGGTGCCATGAAATCCACGTCGTCGTAGAAAAGTGCGAGGTGGTCCCGTTGTCCTTTAATGCACACAACGAGGGCGAGTGATGGCACCAAAACGAGGCCAGACAGCCTCACGGAGATTCGGAGAACGTCAGAAGCTGTAACTGAAGCAAATTTTTAAACACGGCTCCTTTGTATTATTTCGTCCGGTTCTCATTAATTTCTCGGACCCTAATTTCATCACCAACGGAGGAAATTCCTCCAAATCAGGAAAAACTTCAGAAATTTGAGGTTGTATTGTAATGCCTATACATGCGCCTTTGATTCTCCCTTGCTTGTGCCTCTTTTTCGGGTTGTAGAGATAGCAAACGCTTCATTCGATCTCTTTGCCTATTTAACAGAGTAAACAGACATTGCTGTGGTAGAACCACCTTCTTCCAGGTACCAAGTTTCATTATATCTTTATGTTTTAGAGTCGCTTTTGATTGACGGGTTGCTGGAAATGTGTTAGCTTTGATTTTTTCATGGCAAGCAGTGTGACCAATTCATTGAATTTGCATAATCTGTCTTTCTTATTTTTAAACCTAGTGTATGTGATTCTGTATTGTAGTTTTTTATTTATTGGATGAATTAGTATTTGGATGTGATTCGTATCAATGATGAAATTAGTACTTTTTTTTTTCCCCCTTCCTTTTTCTCATTTGGTCGTCTTGAGCACCAAACCAAGGAAGCTTAGAAGAAATAGGATTTTTTTTTAAGACTTAAAGGTGTAAAAGTGACTTGTTGTTCAAGCAGGGATGCGTAGCGTAAACGTTGCAAAGAGGCTCTGATGGCATCCCAAAGATTCTAGTTATTGGCCTTGCCAACAATGCTATCATTTTCTGTGGAAAGTAAAGGTTCCTGTGGGGACAAATGGGTGTTGGGACTAATCGAAATTACTTTTATCATCATTTTGATTATGAAGTTTTATGCTTGCAGAATTGGCACGAGATATCTATATTTAGAAAAAAAAAATTTATTGAGTTTCCGATTAGTATATAGATTAGTATAATACACTAATCTATCTTAGAGAGGAATTTGGAACTTGGGTGTGGATATTTACCAAATGTTTTATTTGCATTTTTAATTATTTGCTTTTCCACTAAACATCTCATCCTCATCTGTGCTTTAATTAGTTCAATGTATCTGGACGTTTTTTTTGTCCAACAGTTCATATGTCTTTATTGACACAAACGAGTGGATATGATAATCACAAGTTCACTGTCCCATAATTGGTGCATTTAGTCATGCTTACGACTTTTTACCATTGATATGATGGCCGGCCTTATAAAGATACTTATATCTCTTGCATCATTAAGCACAAAGTGATTGAATGTTGCTGCCAATATTGAGGATTAAGTGATACATAGTAGCCTTGGCACTCCAATTTCATTTTATATCTCTACTAATTTTTTCCAATATCTCTATGCATTAATCTTCTTTTAACTTTTCATCCTTATTTCTTTACTATAGTTTGTATTGACTTCTTGTGCTTTTCATGTTTTGATTCTGAGATACTCAACATATGGATTGCTATTGATAGTTTAATTTTTTAACCAGAGAGGAATAGAGTAATTATTTGCAATGTCTACTCTGAGCAATTCAACTAATATATTTTGGCAAGAATGTCAAGTGGGAAAGCACGACAGGGAGAAGCTACTCAATCAAAAGGGATGTGTTGTATGGATTACAGGTCTTAGCGGATCGGGTTCGTATTGTTAATATGAATTGCATATTGTTTATTTTGTTTAACCTTTGGTGTAGATTATGTTGTTTTTGCATTGGAAGGCAATATTTTGCTCCTTTCTTAACCGTAATCCTTTTTGGTCTAGACTTAAAATATTTATATTCTGATAATATATGATATTATGTTTTCTATCGGTTCTATCCAGTTGCCCATTGTATTTCAAGATTTTCCTTATTTTGGTACTACAAAATAGCTTGGTTGTTAAGAAACTGTTGTCTATCACCTGGCATGGTTATTTACCAATTCAATAGTATTTGCGAGCTTTGGAACTCTTGCATGGATTCTCTGTGTCAAGTTGTATTTTCTTGCTTTGTGTCCCATTCATTGCTTTCCCAAACTCTTCAGGAAAAAGCACTTTGGCTTGTTCACTAAGCAGAGAACTGCACACAAGGGGAAAGTTATCTTATGTCCTTGATGGAGATAACCTTCGTCATGGACTAAACAATGATCTTGGTTTTAAACCCAAAGACCGCACCGAAAATATCCGAAGAACTGGTAAGATTGGTCCTAATGGACAAGTTCTTTAACAAAATGGAGCTATAGTATGTAGAAAATCGGCTTGAAGTGTGAGCGTGTTCTTTATTAGTGTTATTAGTTATTTAGACAGGCATGATGTATATAAAATCTTATTAGTCACATGATTGACCCCTTAATATCTATCCGGCTACATTTGTTATTAACAATAGCACAACTGAATTAGAAAGAGTTCTTATTTGATTTTTCATGGCTGTTTGGTGTATTGTTTGAATGTTGGAAAATGGCCATAGAAATAGAAATTCTAATGGGTCAGATTAAATTTAATTTGACTTTTCAGTATTACAAGGGGTGTTGGCAATTGGAAGCACAGCATTATTCTTCATGTTAAGAAAAAGCATTTGACCCAAACCAGCATTTGTGTCAAAATGTGCTTGTTACGGGCTACTTAAATCTGATCTGTGAACAAGATCCATATCAATGTCTATTTGCATAAATATACCAGATCAAGTAACACGGTTTGTTTTGTGGAATGAAATTAAAAAATGTAGGGAACTGACTGTTGTAGCATTGACACCCAGTTAATAGACTATGTCATCTGACAGTATAGTTTTTTAATAATGAAGAGAGTATTCCAGCTGCTGTGATTTATATGTCAGCTATCTGTGTATTTTATGATGCTTATGCTATTGTGTTTTCCTTCCCTGCTTTATCTGATCAGTAAACTACTTCAGGGGAAGTAGCAAAACTATTTGCTGATGCAGGTCTAGTATGTGTTGCCAGCCTGATATCTCCATATAGAAAAGATCGGGACACTTGTCGTGCCATGTTGCCTGATGAAAATTTTATTGAGGCAGGGGCTTTATCATTTGTTGATACATTATTTTTATCACTAAAGCTATCTTGCATGATGTTTGAATGGGGCTTTTATTGTACTATCATGTACAGGTCTTCATGAATATGCCCCTAGAATTGTGTGAGTCACGTGATCCAAAAGGCCTTTATAAGCTTGCACGTGCTGGGAAGATCAAAGGTGTGTTTCTGCAATGTATTTTACATGTTGCTTTCTAGACCTGCTCCCATCCCCAAATAAGGAAACAATGAATGGGAAGATCTGAAAAACAGAACGGAAGTCCTAAATAAAGTTAGTTCGAATTGTGTTACAGAGCTTGAATGACACAAAATATGATCTGAATGGAGGAAATTTATTTTTTGTTCCTTTAAATACAAGAGCAACACCAATTTAGTTTGCATGCCGATCATCTTAGAGTTGGTTCTCTCTTTTCTTTTCTTATGTTATATAATTTGGTGCTGCAATTCTCATTCATTTATAATGCTGCCTAACATATGATGTCTTTGAACCAACTGTTAAATTGCAGGTTTCACCGGTATTGATGATCCCTATGAGCCACCATTAAACTGTGAGGTAATTATGTTTTCCTGGAGCTATTACTTTTGGAATCACTCTTTATTCTTTAACTTGATTTGATTGTTTCTATATATTTATGTGGTGACGATATTGTCTATTTTGCAGATAGAACTACAACAGATAGAGGGGCTTTGCCCAACACCCACTGCGATGGCAGGACAAGTAGTTTCTTACCTGGAGAAAAAAGGATTTCTGGAATGTTAGTTAGATGTTTCAATATTTTGCTCGATCTTCTGTGATTATAGGCCTCTTACTATTATTTGTTTCTTTAAATCTGACAGAGAATCCCCATTATATTCGAGGAAGTAAAGGTAAATCGTTCTTAAATTCATCAAATCCTTTAGAGATAAAATGTGTTTTTAACTTTTGGATTCATAATGTATTTTGTTTGCTGCCTTAAATGGGGAAGCATCAAATTTAACTTAAAGATGCACGCTTCAGCAGTTTTCAAACTTTACTTTCCCTGCTCTGTATGTGAGGATGACATGGAAGCTCTGCGCATTGAAACTTATTGGTGTCACAGTTGAAACACTTTGAAAAGCTAGCAATGGCGGCTGAAAAATGATACCTTTAAGATGTTGACAACATGGTTGTGTGTAACATCTTTGTATAGCTGTCTACCCAGTCAAAGATAAAAAGGGAAAAATGCCACTTTACTGTTGTTTGAGGAAGGAAATTTTCTTATAAAAATGAGCGACAAATCATAAGTTTGTAAAAAGAATAAATCTACTTTTTCATCCATGTGCGGGGAATTGAAATTCGGGTCTTCTAAAATAAAACACATTTCAGAATGTAAGATGAATCATTATTCTAAACACGTCTCCATTCAGAATCCAGAACTTGCACCACCAAGTGACGAAAAATGAATGACTCACCAACCGTCAAAATCGTCTTTCCAAAACCTCGTTTCCCTTCACTCATGCCTCGCCTCTAAAGATAACATTTCAACAAAACAATCCATTCTAAGCAGACTGACTTTTTTAATACTGTTAGAACTAATATATTTACCGGTAATATTAGTATTAAAAATAAAAAAATTCAAAAATTATAATAATTTATATAGTACTTATTAAAGTGTCCATAGGAATTTGATACTCAGGATAATATGATAAAATACAGATAACTGTATAAAATTATAAAATTTTTGATAATAATTTAATAATCTCATTTAGTGATCTGTATTTTATTCCATCATTTCACGTGCCAAACCTCTAAAGATATTTTAGAATTCACCAGTTTATATATATAAATATATTATAATTTTTTTCATATATTACTATACAATAATACTCAATATAATTTTTTCTCACAATAATAAAATCTCTTTGGAGCAAAATTTTCTAATTTGCTTTCCAGCAAAAACTGATTGAAAACTGGATGAGGAATCGCTCTCCTCATATAGCTTTTCGAAGTCGGCCTAATGCAATATAGAATAAATTTTTTTTTCAACTCCAATGTCTGCTTCCTTTGTCTTGTCTTCCTCTCAAATTTCCATGTCTGCTTGCCTTATCAATTGTCTCCAAAATCTAAGTTTCTCTGCCCACTTTGACTTCCAGCATTTCAGCCGCACCATGTATCTGTATTGCAGCTTTAGCTTTTCGGTGCCATTTAAGGCTACCGTCTTCAAGTTTTTTTGTTTAAACTATGAAGGATTACCGCCTAATATTTTAAAATCAATTTTATATTTCCAATAAGCACTGCCTCCCTCTGCGCAGCCAGAGCAAAAATATTCCATTACGACCATGTCTTCCTCCAATCTTAAAATGTGGGTTTCTTCTGAACTTTCTCTATTCGATCCCTCTTCAATCTCCTCCCATTCCATCCCATTCTCGGCTAAACCCCATGAGTGATGTGCATCAAAAAACAAATTCCATATCTGATGCTGGATCAAAGTTATCTAAATATGTTATATTTCCATATTTAATTTACATTTTATACTCTTGGAAATTTTTTTAATTCATCCAAAATATCCCTAATCAATTTTTTTTTCATTTTGTTTTATAAGAAATCATAATTTTACTTAAAAGCATATAAATAAATTTTTAAACACTTAATAAATTAATAATTTAAATGGTCATAAGTACAAAAATAATTTAATAATTTAAAATTCCTCATCCAAATTTATTAAAAATATTATACCTTTCGATTTAGTTCACCGATGTTGAAGAAATAATAAAACATTGAATTTGAAGATTACATTGGTATATTGGATTTTGTAATCTTCGATTTTACTTATAAATTTATTATCAAGACCTTTGTCATATTGATGGCTTCAATGGTAAGAAAACAATATTTCTAGTCCTGGAATAGAGTTAGAAATGCAAGAACTCATGCAGTTGGTGCTCCAAAAATTCATGTGCGGTGAGTGAGCTAAAAAAGAGTCAGAAGTGAAGTGAAAATGAGAGAGAGTGCTTGTTCTAACCATTATCATTTCTCCCATCTTTTCCTTTTATTGGTGATCACAATTTACCTTATTTTTACTGTTCTTTACTTTATAGCATAATCCAAATGTTTTATATCATAATCTGTGCAAACTAAATCAAAATATTATAAATTTCTATAAATTTTCATTTCAGAAATTTAGCTTGACATGGAAAAAATAAATAAATAAAGAAGAGTAGGTTACAAATAGATAACTTCTAGCTTGAAAATATCATTCCAAACTCACCGTAAAAAATGAGTTATATAGCTCATTAAATAAGACTAGGATAGACAAATTACATTCACAGATACCTTAATCCTATCCACTTTCTAAAAGATCATCAAAAAGGAAAAAGTCATAGGCTCAACAAAAAAGGAAGCCTAAGACTTTCTTCAAATATCATGACAAGAGCATTTAAGAACTTTGCTAGCTAGTTTAAACTCCAAGGAATTATCTTGTTTAACATCACTCTATTTATTAGGCATCATATTATATCATTACTATTACGATATGTAGAAAGCCAATTACTAGTCTAATCCCATCCAGTAACAACAATAGATGTATATCTATATTGTCCAAGTTAATCATCCCCAACTCCATAGGAACTAGTGTTAGGATCAGTGTAATAGTAACTACCAGCAGGAACTAGCTGTTGTATGTTGTAAAATGAATCAATGCAAGAGTTTGCGAAGTCATAAGAAGCATTAATGTAAGGAGTATCCACACTTTGATCAGCACTGTCATAAGTAGTCACATAGTTGTAGTTCGCAACTTTAGGTTCAGTGACATACAAGCTATATAATATAGCAGGGAAGCCAACAATGTTGTCTTTACTCATCTAATACAAAATAGAACATTGGCATTGAGACCGCAGTGCATTTACTTTAACAAATAACTAGGAACAACGGGTAATCATAATTAACAAAATAGAAGAAGCTTGTGCCATTCAGAAGCTTGTGCCATTCAAAGGCATGTGCATGTAATTTACTAGTTATGGAAGACTGTGAAAACTCCAGACAAATTTATAGGGTCACTAGTTCATCAGTAAAAGATTATTCTTATCTGATAGGAATACAGTTTTCAGAAGAAATCAAGTTTCTTAAATCCATCAGATGTTCATCATTTAATGAAGATCAATGTCATTAGGATTTGAAACAGAAATAGAATTAGCCTAGAAACTGTACTCAATTACATTCTCTTCAAATGTTAAAATTCCATTTAGAAAGTGAAAAACACAGCCTCATTATAATCATCTTGAACTTCAGAAAGGTATAAATAATCTAATTGATATCTTTTATGTGTCAATTTTTTACTTTACCTATATGAGTAGCATCAAAAAGCAAGGCCTTCTTAAAGATGAAACAAAAGAAATTCAACTTTCAAATGAAATATACTAATAGAGGCATTCGGCTCAAATTGGACCCAAAATATATATGATGGCCCAAAATAGGTGATAACTACTACAATAATATCAAATATGTCTTGGAATATAACAATATAAGTCATAAAATACGTAATAGTTACTACAATAATGTCTTGGAATGTAACATCACTGCATATTTCCCAACAGATGCTCAACATACTCCTTTCTCCAATCGTCAGGTATAGTGAAGAAAAGATCAACTTGATACTGATCTTTAGTGATAATCTCAGCAACCATCATTCTTTGCATATTTATAAGTCCATCAACAAGTTCTAGTTCATCAATCACCCTCATCCTTCTTTCAGCTCTTTCTTTTTCATGCTTAAAACATGATGCAAGTTCCATTACAGTATTCTTTGTAACCTCATAAAAACTTCCCAATTGAGTTATGGTATTAGCCATATTATTAATACCATCATCGGAGTTTCTAGCCCTCTTTTTTTAATTTATTTGCACTACTTTGTCCATTAGATGGCTTTTGAGTATTTAGGAATGTTGGAGTTAGAGGTTAGGTTCCATAAATATTCTCCTAAAACTCATTAAAATCCTCATGGTGCATATTAGTTGGGATCTTTTGTTGTCTATCTACATTCTGTTGTATTTCTTTCTCCATTACTTGTACTGCATCATAAGGGTCTTTAGCATCTTCACCATTCGCTCTATCTTTACCATGTACTCATTGCAATTTCTTGAAAAATGGGAATGACTTATTATACAATCCAAAAGCATTAGGATGAGACTTCAACATAAAATGAAAAATAGAAAAAAATTAATATATAAACAATATTTGAAGTTATATATTTATAAAAAATCATATGTTATATTTGCCTTCACCTATTCATTAAAGATCTCTTTCTCAATCACAATCTTCTTTTCTTTGTCATCCCATCCAAATCCACTTATCCTTAGGCCTAATATCTTTGCAATGACTCCATATTGCTTTTTCAAAAGCTTAACTCTTGATTCAATATGTAAAAAAGCTCTTAGACTACATGTTGGCATTTTTTCCTCAAGCATCCTTTCTAATTCTTTTCAATATCCATATTTGAATTGCCCACTACCTTTAACTTTCCAATATCTTTAAGTTGAAAGTTCCACCAAAGCCTCCACTAGTTTAGAATCTTCATGATATGTCCATTGGTGCTTGTAGCCTTTTGATTTTGATTGTGTGCTTTCACCCATCTCCATTAGTGAGTTAAGTCATATACAATGTAAAATAATATAGCCCAACAAATTATACTTTTGAAAAAAAACCTATCTAAGTTTCCTAAATGCAAACAAATTATATTAAAATGTTCAAATCGAACTATAAAATAAATAAAGTTAATTACATAATATTCCATACAATTTAAACTATAAAAAAAACTTAAAGATAGCAAAAATAAAAGTTTCCTAAATGTGACTTGTTCTCCAAGTATTCCATATTTCTTCAGCAAGATTGTCTTTCTGTGTAATTTATTCCTCACTTGACTCCATATGTGTAATTAAATTATGTTGCAATCATCATTTTCCTCATTGAATTGCAAGGTTACCTCCAATGGATCCATAGTCATCATTTGTCTAATATGATTGTGCAGTAGGCAACATGCAGTTATAATTCTACCTTAGGTCTTTACTGGATAAAATGACTTAGTTCTTAGAATTGCCCAACACCCTTTTAATCCCTTTTCTATAACATTCCTAGCGAATGAGTGCTTCATATTAAAAAACTCTTAGGGTGTGGTTGGTTATGCTCCATCTCTTCATTCCTTAAATGATACCTTTACTCTCTATAAGGTGTAAGGAATCCGGTACCATTCATATATCTAACATCATATAAGTAATAATTGCCTATGATCAATTTTATAACTTAGTAAATATATAAAATGAAATAAAATAAAATTTCAATAATTAATTTCTTGCTTATTGAGTACCTTGTGAAACTTTTAGACCATTAGGGTGAGTAATTGCATCCCTTAAGACTTTAGAATCAGTTGTTGAACCTTCCCATCCAGCCAAGACATAAATAAATTGCAAGTCTTGTGAGTATACTCCTAGCACATTAGTAGTTACCTTACCCTTTCTATTTCAAAATCTAGGCTTATCACCCTCTAGAACATTCACCTTGATATGAGTTCCATCTAATGCTTTTAAACAATTCTACATATTGAAACAATTAATTTAAATTTCATTCTTAAAATGTAGATATCATTTTATAACTAATATTTGTAAAATAACAATTACCTTAAACCATTTCCATTTAGGATCACTTGAATCTTCAAGGACTAGTTCAGGTTGTTTGAGTAATTCTTTGTAGCATCTTAGCATAACAAGCACATTATTAAATTGCCTACTAACAATCTCTTTGGATCTCATAAATTGTCTCTTTATAACTCTATTCTTAATATCATGTGCTAAGATGTGTAAAAAAATTGCAACCATTTCCTTAATACCTATATTCCTTATTAGCTCTAACCTACCAACCACCCTTAGCATGTCATATAATCTATAGAATGAAAATTTATCTATTCTAAGATTTTCAATAGATGTTAAGTCATTATAAAGACTATCCTATAGAAGTTTACATTTCATACTAACATCTTACTATGGTAGTTATGTCTTATTCTTTTCTTAACTCTTTTTGTAAAATAATAGAAATCACCATGATAAAAAATAAGGTAAAATCATTCAAAAGCTCTAAAAATATAATCAATATAATAATAATTCTTTTATTTCTTGCTTGAATTGAAGGATCCATTTTGCAAATGAAATACACATAAAGCAAATAATATATAAATCATATATATATATTGAAGCTTTAAATGTTGGGAGACCTAATTTTTTCTATTAATGAATATAATCAATACAACAGTAACAATCCAGAATGATACCAAAAAAATCATTCCTCATTCCAAAATATATTTGCCCTATTTCCTATTTCTTTATATTCTCTTGAATATTTCTCATTTTACACAAAGTTATCTATATAAATACTGGTTGATATTTTTCAATATTATGAATACAAGACCAATAAAGTACACATGGAAGAAAGAACATATTTATAACTTTATTTTGATTTAAAATTTCCAGGGAAGAAAGAACAACACTTGGTAACAAGCTAGTAAAATACCATGGAAAATGGCCATTTTGGCGTGTTTTGGGATTTGGTTCTTGCATATATTTCATTATATATAAAGTAATTTTTAAATATTCATAGCCATCAAGGTGTTCGGAGATAGAGCAATGACCTCAGATGTTGGATCTGCATAATATATCATTAATAATTAATAATTAATTCTCATATATAGCTTAAAATTATATTGGATAATTATTAATTTGCACAAAAAAAGGCTTTATTTCAAACTACTTTGATCGGTGGAATATAATATAACCAAAAAAGAGTGACAAGGAATCATACTGATCCTTTGCCAAAATGTTAAGCAATTGACACTGATGAAGAAAACCTTGAAAATCAGTCCTTTATTTACACAAACATATACTAAGCAAGAAAAAATATATTAAATAAAGCATTTAGTTTTGATATAATTTAAAACAAAATATCCCCTATCTTTTTTTCTCTCTCTCTTTCTATGCATCCTCCATACTTTTTTCCTATTTCTTTGCTTATCTAGAATTGATAAAACATTTAGAGAGACACAAGGAGCAAGAAATCTCAGTGCTGAGAAGTCTGAATAAAGTAAATATGATATATAGTCTATCATAGTTGAATAAAATTTGAAACAAAAAAAGAAAGAAAAAGAGAGAGGAGTCAATGTGTGCAGCAATTATTGTAATCCTAAGATAATTATTGAGCTCCTTCGACTACTCACACACCAATAATTTACTATTTTATGCCTTCTCTAGCTTCAAATATTTCATTAATATGAGCTTAAATTCCATAAACCTTATCTTCCTTTAGATGTTTCTGCTATAGATCAAACCCTCCTTTTGAATTAATTAAATGAAATAAGCATGGTATTAATTAATTATTTAGAAGTTTCTTCTGTATGAGATTAGTTTTCATTATATAACTACTTTTTGTGCTAATGTGAAATTTTAAACTTTATTATTTGTAGAGATATGGAATTAATAGAGAAGTTGGATTATTCTTTGTCTTTGTGAGCTATTTTAACCTAATGTGAGGTTCAATTCATGCTTATCTTTCTTTAAACTATTTTGGTCTTACTTCAAAATAAGTTACCAAAAGACTGAATTACGTTTTTTCTTTTCCTCATTATTTGATTTTACGATGGAAATTGGTATTTGAAGCTAGTTGATTTGTTATAAGCTTACTGTGAATTCCAGTCCACTAGGTCATTTACTTCGATTTTCAATGAGAAATTGTCTAAGTTCTAAATTGTTTTTCCTTGCTCAACAGACTTAGTGCCTATTATTTTAAGGATTTTTTGTTTCAGGACTCTTTTATCCCAATATCATTATTCTTGTCTAATTTCAATACTCTTTTATCCCCATCTTCAATTTCCCACATTATTAGAACCAAACTAATATAGTGCATACAACTCTAAATAGCAATAAGATGGTATCCATAATCATAAAAGAAAATCAATGGAATAGAAAGATTCAAAGATAAACAAGATATCAACCAAGACATGAATATCCTTCTTAAAAATAATAAAATATCACTAATTTAGATGGATTCAAATTACCAAACTAATTGCATAAAAAAAATAAAACTCTGCACCCAGACTGGGAAGCAACAACATATACATACTCGAATGAACAAAACGTATATAGCAATCAAGAAAATAGAAAAATATCAAAAACAACACAAATCATCTCGATGAGATATGCAAAGATAGAAAAAACTAGGGAATTACAGAATCCATTATCAAGGAGTATAAAACCTACCTCAATCGTAAAAGCAAAAGGTCGGAGACAACCTAGATCTTAGCTACGAGAATGGTTGAGAGCTTGCTTGAAGCAGCGATAATGACCAGAGTGAAAACCAGATGGAACAATTGTGTTTTAGGTAAGATGAATTTGGGCTAAAAAAGGGTAAATTTGTTATTTTATTTTAACATTAATATTCCTATAGGATAGGAATTTCAAATTCCCACGAGATGAGAATTTTATATTCCCTCCTCTCCCATGGGAATATTTTGGGAGAAAATTTAGGGTAAAAGCATTCCCAGGAATGTTATATTCCCAAGAAATTTTTTTAAACTTTTGAACAAAATATGAGAATGTAACATTTTTGTAAAATATTCTCAAGAATATTATTAACATTCCATGAACCAAACATCCAATTAGTATTTAGCTTATTTATGTTAGTCTTTTCCACAGATGTCGAATACCAATATAATTTTTCATTGCTAAATAGTTACATAGCAGTATAATAATTTTTTTTTACTTGAATTGTAATGTAAAGTCATTTCAATTTTTCTTTACTCTATTTTACATTCAATTTAAAATAATCTAAAACTTCTTTATTTCTCTTGCTTCCTTTCTTCATCATTTTTATTCTCCATCTTTAATATTAGTTTTCTTCATCTCTTACCCTAGTAATATTCTTCATCTCTTACCTTGTGTTTGGAATGACAAAAGTGTAAGAAAGAAAAGGGAAAGGAGAAAATGAGGGAAAAATTTTAGATTTCTCCTATTTCGTTATAGGAGTTAAAAGTGAGGGAAAAATTTTTTCAAGAAAAATTAGCTGTAAGGCCCATGAGAAATTTTTTTCACCTTATTCAAAGAAAGAAATTAGGTGAGAGGGACTCCATTTTTTCCATTTTCCAATCACTACCCTCATCTCTAATCTGTTCTAGAGCTATTACCGTTACACCCAGGGATAAGCCACCATTATCCACAGAAACTCCAATCATGTAAAAGAAACCATTTTCCCTTCTTCTCTCTAGCATTCTTATGATTTGTAGTTTGGTTAGAGCTTGAATGTGCAGAGGGAGGTAGTAAAAAAGTTTGATTATGCTATGACATATGCTAAAAGCGATGGTTATTGTTGACGTACTTTAACAGAGCAAGGTGGACGCCATTGACATCGTCCTTTGTAAACTTGCAACAATGGCTGCTGTATCTGGCTTGCTTTGTCCACATGGCTTACTTAGGTCTAGCATCCACCATTTCAGGTTGCATAAATCCAATCCGATCTGTTTGCGATCTGATTCTATTAGATACCTGATCCGACATACAATTTTTTTGCCTTTCTAGCCTTTGTATTTCTTTAATTCACAAGTAAGAGAGAAATAATTTTTTAGTAAAAAAATATCAATGACTAACGCATACTTAATATGTTTTAAAAGTTACATTATAATAAAGCTCCTTTCTTGAAATATAATCATAAATATAAAATAGTAAATTAATAAAAAGTGTGCAATGAGTAACAAATCTTTAGAAGAAGAATTGATCTATCCCTAGTCGAAGTTTAAAAAAAATATATTAAGGATATAAAGGAGAAAAAAAATTAAGTTAGAGACACCGAATTTAAGCTTTCTTTAATGGGTGAAAGTGAGATCATTCATTTGTTTATAAAAATGAATGATGATTTTATCAAATAAAGATGAAGAAAAAGTGTATTATAAATAAAAACTTATAAATTTTAAATTGGATGTAAAATGAGATGAAAATAAAGAAAATTTTTTTTTAATCAAATGAAGATAAAACATAGAAAAATTTCAAATAAAATTAAATAAAGTTAGAAATAAAATAACTTTCAAATGTCAAAATAAAAAATATTGTATTTATGATTTTTGATATTTTCATATAAATCTAAGGTAATAAAAAATAACTTATTCATACATATTACCAACTGTAAATTTGTAAATTTTATTATTAATAGTCCATATGTTTATATGTGGCAATTCCCCTCTTTCTATAATTTTCTTTAAAATTGTGCAAAGTTGTACTTTTCTTGTTAAATAGTATGAAATAGTTAAACTATATAAAAAATATATGCTTTTATGGTTTTACACATTAAGAATCCATTAAGCTAACGAACCAATTAAGTTATATTTTTTTCCTTTAAAAGTAGAAATCCAATAAAATAAAATACTCATAATAAAAAAAAGATAATTAAAGTGCAATAACAATAATATAAAAACTAGCAAAAGAAATCATAGATAGAAATTTATATGATAGGAACTTTGAATTGAACAAGTGCAAGAAGTTAAAAGTAATAACAAAGAATACTTACAGTATTGAAAATGAAGATAAAAATTTAATATTAAAGATGAAGATAAAAACTCTCATATCAAAAAAGATGATAGCTTTGAGATGATTAAAGATGGAGAGAAAAAGGAAACAAAACTTAAATAAAATTTAGAGAATTTTTTATAAGAATAAAATAATTAGATAATTATAAATTTACAGATATTGAAGAAAAAGATAAAAACTTTCATCTCAAATAAAATAATGACTTTGAAGCGAATGAAGGTAAAAAAAAAGAGGCAAAACATAAGTGTAATTTGAAAAGATTTTTATAAGAATAAAATAAATATGTAATTATAAATTTTAGTAATTCATAAAAATTCAAATTTAAATTTTCATTGAGAATTGATTTAATATTAGAAGACTAAATTAAATAAGCAATCAATGATTATATATTTATTATTTTTAGTTAGAGACTAATAAATCCAATGAAATTAATTTTTTATTTCATAATTTTTCTTTCAGAAGGAGAAAAAATGAAAAATTAACTTTTCATTAAGAAAATGATAAATTGATATATGACAATTATAAAAATAACAGTTGTCATAATAACAAATAAGAAATATCATAGTTAATATATAATATAGAGATAAGGTTAGTATTTTAAAAAAGAAGATGACTTAATGTATAATTTTATTTATAATTTTTAGTTTTTATAAAATAAATTTTTTAATATTACAAATATTAATATATTTGTATTCAATAATAATTTTAATTATGAATTGTATAAATAATTTTAATTACGTCATATGTTCAACAGTTAAATTTCTTTTTGTTCAAAACCTTTGGTTCTTTTTTTTTTTTCCAAAATTTTAACCAACTGGCTTATATATTTTGAATTTAAAATTTTTTTTTCACAATAAAAATTATGATTTTTAACTCCAATTATACTTCATATTATGATTTCACATATTTTTTTTATTATATATAAATACATAAAAAGCCTAAAATTATGCTTAGAAATATATCATGATAAAACAAGATAATAATTAAATGAACCATTTAATAAAAATAGAGGTATGATGTTAATTTTAATATTTTGTATAACTTAAAAATTTAATTCCAAAAAATTTCAAATTTAATTAGTGAGAAGAAAATTGGCCACAAAAATTAGAACGATACTTGCTAATCATTTTTATTAATGAGAATTATTCAATAAAATACATTTTGTTATAATTTGATAATGTATCACTGTCAAATAAAAACATTTGAAACAATGAAATTAAAAAATTTAAATGAAAAATATTTAAAAGGTGAAATAAAATGTTTAATAATAATATTTGATAAATAACTAGTAAATAATTTATAAATAATTTAATATGATAAGAAGATTAAATTCATATTATAATAAAATGATAATAAGAATTTGATAAATTATTTTATCAATCGGTGAAAATACTTTTAGTGAATTATGATAAGTAATTAAATTTAACAAATAAATTTATAATGTAAACTTTGCTAAGTGAAATTATGTACCACTAATCTACATGTAAATATTTTACATTTGAATTTTTTTTAAATTTTAGTGCTTTTAATATCTTTTTATTTGACAATGATACATTGTCAAATTACATCAAAATGTATTTTATGTAATAATTATTAGTAATAAAGTTGATAAAAAAAATCTCTTTTCTAACTTTTGTGATACTCACTAAATTAATATTAATCCTCTATTTAAATTGTTTATAAAAAATTTAATACCTCATGCAACATAAATTTTAGTATTTCACACATTAGTATATTTTCCTACAATAAAAATTTTAATTGCAGATGACATAAAAATATGAAATAAATTGCTTAATGAATTTTTTAGTGTTGACGCCTTAATGCTTGTTGCATTAAATCTTAACATGTTTTATGAAGTTAAAAATAGGAATTTTAATGATTGTAAAGTTGTTATTCTCATAATGTTGGATAGACACACTCATATCCTTAATTGTAATTCAAAAGAAAGCTTATTACTTTGATTGCAACACCAATGTATTTCAAAGGCAATATAAAAAAGGAACAAGGTTAATTATATAAATGAAATTCAATCTGTTGAAAAAATTATCTGATATATTAATTATATCAAATAACTTACTTGGGATATCTTATCATATGTAAGTTAATTGTGTGCTCCATGTTAGAGGCTTAGGTCACATTCTGCTCGTAACTCGTGGTATTAATCTTTATCATTGATCATTTAGATTTTATATCATTTCGAGAATCAAACATATAAATGTTGATTGGCCCTTTATTAGTGCACTTATGGAAAGATGACGATCAAAGATACATACGCTTTACATTTCATAAGAAGAAATGACAATCACATTGCAAGATGTTGAAGTCTAATTAAAATTTCCAATGGATGGCAAAGTGGTCATTAGTGCAACTCGAATGCCATGCCACAAGATATATGAGATATTATTTAGTAATATTCCACCTAATGAATGTCATTTCTTACACGACCAAAAAATTAGCATGGCATGGTTACAAGAACATGTTGGTGATCTCCTAAATGATGTCGATAAGGTGATTATGCAATAATACATATATGCCTATATATTAAGGCTATTAGATGCAATTTTATGTAATGATAAATCCACCCACTATGTACATTTGGTGTTTACCCCCTGTTAGCCAATTTACAAGATGTAAGGAAATATAGTTATGAGTTTATTATCTTATTATAAACATATAGAGAATTATGCAAGTCATGTAAGGCAAAACACGATGAAATTTTTGTATGCATGTTGTTAGTCCAAATATAGGCTTAGGATAAATTCCTAAACCTTGCACCTGATACAAGAGATTGGTTGAATATCAATTATCAAGGGTTAATGCCTTTAACTTATAGATAGTATAGTACTCAAAATACAATAGTTACTTCAAGCCATGTACTAAATGTGTTTAGGGCTATATTAGATCATTTGAAACTGGATGAGGTATGATTGATTAACCTTATTATCTTACTCTAATTTAGTGTATGAATTTTATTTCTTATATGTAGCACTTATTGAAATTATAGTTTATAATGGCAAGTTATTTGGAAGCCTTATATGAGTGATATGTTAGAGATACTATTGGAGTATTGTATAGCAAGATAAGATATTTAAGCATTCATAGGTGCCTTTGATATGTTTCCACATTGTTAAATGGCACAATGTAGATAAAGTAATAAGACAATTTGATTTTCAACAGCTCAAATATGGATAATGCTTTGCATAAGTACATATAATAGGGCAAAGAATTTTAGAATTAGGCCAATATGCATAAGCAATGGATTTAACTTTGGAATAATTGGTAACAATGGATTTAGCATGGGCTGCCAATGTTAAGATCACTACACTTTAATAGTTCGTACAAGAAATGGTATAATATGATAACAAAACATTAGATTAGTCTAGGTAGTGCAATGGATAACTCAGTAGTATGCTTACATATGGCTATATAATAATTATTTAGATTGAAAAGAGAAATACCTATTAATAATTTTGTTATTCTTTTATTATAAGTTGATCATAAGATGGAATTGGAGGGGATGGTCTTTAGTGATTATAGGAATAAAATATAAGAAAGGGTTAGAGAAGTCAGCATTGAGCTAGTAAATATAATGAATAAACACCATAGGTTTGAAACATAATGGATTACCACCGAACCTCATTTATTTGATGTTCAAAGGCCTACAGTCCACGTAGACCAAATTGTTGTGTGTTGACCTACCTAAACAAGATGTCGAGGAAATAATAGAGGTGCAACAATGCAAGACCTTCAAACATGGCCCTTACTTAGGCATGTACTGAGCTAGTCCCATCATATGTACCTTACCTTTCTCCTTGATCATCATATATATGAAAGTTAGAGTATATGTATGGGTTAATATCATTTGGCTTAGCCCACCAAGAACTTTTCATGGGTAAGTTTCTAAGGATTCCTACTAACACCATTATTTTTAACCTAGCAGTAACGTCAAACATAATCTTTAATTCATCAAGTTTTTCAATTTCACCACAATATTTTGAATTTAGTGTGCACCCTATGATACCATTTTTAGCTTATATGTGTGGAGTATATGCAGAGCCTATGCCTATTCTTGCATATGTTATATAGAGATGGTGCTACCATATGCAACAAGAACTAACCCAAGTTTAGCTAACTTGTCAGGCCTAAAGAGTGGGAATACATTGCAAGATTAGGGGATATGTGATTAGAGACATTGGGGAACACTAACATCCACCTTGATCATAACAATAAAAGCAAGAATGTCACTTTGATTCAAATTAGGATTAATGTTATTGTATACTAGTGTGTTAATACAAACACTTCTATTATGATGTATTTGTGCTATGATCTATTTGTACTAAAATGCTTAATTATATGTATCCTAAGAAATATCTTTACTACACATTCATGATTGATTAGTAACAAAATACTTCTGTGCTGCATTATTTGTCAATAGCACATGTATACGATGACATATTGTCTAATAGTAATACAGACATATCAATGTAAACTTAAAGTACATCATTACTAACATAGTGTTCCAATAACACATTATCTAATAATAACACACACATATTGATAGAACTTATAGGTTAAGAATAGGGTAAATTAACTTTAACAAAAATTAACAAATAAAACTTATGATAATATTTTTGTATAAAACCATGAGATATAATGAAAAATTCTTAGAATTTTAATGAATATGTAATTTCAAAAATATGAAATATCTCAATAAAAGTTAAAAATAGTTTAATTGTATTTCTTTCAAATTAAAAGAATTTCTTCAATTAATATAGAAAAAATTGTGTAATTTGAGTAAGTGATGTTTTTGAAATAACAAAAATATAAGTAAATGAATATAGAAATAAAAAGAAAACCAAGAATTTTTATAGAAGTTTAATGGTCTAAAAAGAATGCCTTTTGGGTCTACTTATTTCTTCTTAAGTTATTAAGTATCACTTAAGATATTTACTAATTTTTTTTATCAAATTACAATACCTAACTTTACAAGATTATCTCAATTTATACTAGGATTTCCATAACCACTTAACTTTACAAGGTTTTCCAAATCTATACTAGTATTTCCATAACTATCTGGATTTATAAGATCTTTTCAATCTATACTAAGATTTCAACAATTACCTAATTTTATAAGATTCACCAATCTTTACTAAAATTTCAATAATCATCTAACTTTACAAGATTTGTCAATTTCCACTAAGATTTTAATAAATTTTAATAAGGTTTTTTGTTATAATATCTTTAAGAGATTTTACAAGCTTTCACTTAATAATATTCTAAAAGTGGATATGCAAGTTTTAATTCTAAAGTAAAAATGTAGGATAGCTTCGATTTTAGCTAAATGAAAGCAAAAGAGAATTTGTAAGTTATAATGCAATACTTATTTTTGTCATCTTAAAAAATTATGCAATCTATTTATAGAAAAAAAAAACTTGATGAAGACAACTTTAGCCTCAAATTATTTTCACTTTGGCTTTAAGTAGCTTTAGCTTTGGCTTCAAGTCATATTTAGGCTTCAAATTTAAGATTTGAATATTTAGTTTGAAGACTTTTTAGACTTGAAGTTTAAAATTTGAAAAATAGCTCTATTAAATGTTGGCCTGCTCAAGGAGCTTCCTTAATGTCCTATATGCTAAATGTACATTGTATATATCATAAGAGACAAGATCCAACCACTTTTTCACCTAACTCTAATTTTTACCCAAGATAGTAATCGGATTGCTATTTTGTTGAAACTAAATTTTCTTTCAGAATTTCAATCTAGCTAACTTGTACTACAAATATACTATATGAAACTATTTATCTAATTGTAGAATGGGTATCTCAACTTCATATATTATTTTTTATTAACTTTAGCACATGTTCAATAAATTTAAATTTGAAATTTCCTTTCATTTTAATTTTTTCACTCTTTAACAATCAATGGCTTACAATGACTATTAAATATTAACAATTAGATTTAGTCATCTTTTCTATGAAAAAATAAATATAAAATTTTAGCTAATAAGATAATTACTTAAAAAGCAAGTTTAGCATTTTTCAAAATAAAAACAAATAAGAAATTTTAAAGTAATTTTGTCACATTGGAAATATACTTTTATAAAATCAAATTGGGCTTTTAAATATGAAAGTGTAAAGCCTAAAATTCATAAAAATATTTAATGGGTCTAAAACTTATAGTTCATAAGATTTGTACCTAAATAAGTTAGACATATGATAAATCTAATAAACCTAAATTCTAACTTATATTTTTTATTAAAATACTATATAATTTAATAAAAAAATAATTTATTTCTCATTTGATTCCTTACATACAAATGTGAACTTAAAGTACATATTACTTCATGCATTAAGGCCATGGTAAAGTTAGATCCTAATATGGTGGGTAAAACAACCAAAATCACTTTGCTTCCTTACACATGCAAAATGACTTATTGACGAATTTGTCTATATCATGGATTTGACACCATAACTTAAATGAGCTTTCAAACATACTATGTTTCTTACCCTTCATCATAATATAGTATGGTTTATCAAGTCTTAAATAACGTAATATGTCAAATGATTTACTTGGTTTAAAGTTGTTAGATTCATTATTGGTTGACTTATGGCCTTTATTGATGCTTAACTTCTTGGGTATCCTATTCTATAAATTTAAGAACGAAGATTAGAGGTATAAAATGGATCAAAGTCTATGGACTGATCTACAGACTTCATAAGCTTTGATGGGCTTAGACCACTTAAAATTTGGTCTCTTTTTTTTCCTGGGTAATATGTATTAGCTTGGGTGAATCAAAATCTATAGACTAGTCCTTAGACTTGTAGTTAGAGTCTATAAACCAATTTGCAAATTTGTAGATACAAACTCTTTAAAATTTATCCTTTTTTTCACGAGTAATAATCACTAGACCTAAACGAACCAATCTATATCTAGTCTAGTTCCCTGTTTTACACCCCTAACTTAGATTTTACTATAATGTAATATAATTGTTGAAATGCATACATGAAAATAATTTACAATGCAACCAATGACATTAAACATTAAATACATACATTTAGAATAAGAAATTACATTATAACCATTAATTGAATGTAAAGTTAAGGAAAAAAAGATTGTTATAGTGTCATTGCCTATGCCTTGAGCTTTTTCCCAATGTAATGACATGATTTGGACAATGCTTATAGTTATGGCTAGAACAATGACATAAAAAACACCCTTATCCTTCTCCTTTTTCTCTTTCCTCCATTCCCCCCAAGTTCATCTCATTTTGAATATGAGTAAACCTTAGTTAACCTTTACCTCACACTCTAGAATAATCTAGTAACAATGTGGGGGTCATCCATTTGTAACCAATAATCTTGGTGATGTATGGGAGCTAGGAGCCATGCACCTTAATATGCATTTAGAAGAGACTTCATTTGATAAAAGGTTATATGTATTAGTGGAAGTCAATGTGTATAAGGTGACAAGCTATAATAGTATAAGAGCATGGAAAATATAGGTTTGAAATTTGTCGCAATTGCATATCCTTTCATTGAGTTTAATAATTTATGTGTTGCCTCCTTTATTTGTGTGAGCTTTGAATTTTGTCTCTACTTAAAATATTTCATTAATCTTATCATATGCATATTAAGAAAATACTCACCTTTTTAATCAATTTTTAACAATGTTATCTAAAACTTCCTTTTATCTTTTGGCATGCTTTTGTAATGTTATCTTTAGAAGTCTCATGATTATCATTCCCATCATACATGTCCATGCATATTATTCTATTAACTGTCATACACCTTAATTTCTATCAAAATTCTTTCTAGTCTAGTTAGGTTTGTAGTATCTTTTGCTGGTAATGAACTATAACCTTTTTTCTTGCAAGTTTTATCATCAAAGGAATTCAAGATTCTAATTAAAATAACTTTACTCCATTGATGATGCTATTTTCAAGTTATCATCTTTTTTATTTTGTAACCTTTTTGTATGTCTCTCTTCTTGATTTACTAATTTTGTTTGCATTGCCATGATAATACTCTCCTTCATGGTGATGAACTTTGAAGTTATAGCAACCAAATATAATGTCTCATGCTATAACTTTTACAATATTATGTTTTGGATTCTCTATGGGCAATTCATTGTTTTGTACTTTTGGTTCCTATAATCAAATTTAATTTTGTTTTGTAAGTATAAACTTTGTACATTAAGAAGTTAGTTTAGTCTTGCTTGTTCTAGTGGAATTGTGGTCATCACCACATTCATCTCCATAACATGATGTCTTTGTACTTTTATATTATCTTGTGCACTAGTTTTTGTTGTCACTTCAGTTTAGGTGGATTCTAAATTATTTCAAATCTTTGATGAAAAAGCTTCTCATTCCCTTAAATAAATTTTAATTAAATACAATGCTACATTCAATAAATTTCAGCTAAATTCAATTTCATTGTAACATAATATGTTTAGCCACTCCCTTTTAAGTTGTATTGCACCTTATCTACAATGTTTTGCATTCAGAGTTAGCTTTGTGTGAATTGAATTGTCACTAATAGTGAATTAGTTGAGCCATGTTAGCCCAATATTTTTTTTCTTTAGCTTTTAAACTAATGGCCATGTATTATATCTTTAGCAAGGATTGTTACTTGTTAAGTTCCTTTTTCATTTGGAGGCCAAATTCCCACTCACAATGTATGGTCATATAACTACCCATTATTGAAATTTCAATAAGGCAAATTGCCTCAGCTAACATTAAGGTTGAACTAGGATAATTTGCTTTCTTTGCCTTTAACTTGGGATGATTTTCTACCTCAAACTTTCGAAGCAAATTTTGCAACATGTCAATAATAAAGCATTTAGACAATTATTTTCAATTTTTTTAGCCCTTATACATTTCAAGAAAATATAGTTTGTGCATAAATTTATTCACTTATATATATATATATATATATTGCACATGATCATTATAAGGTTCGTGCAAAAATTTTATTTGTGATGAATTTAATTATCTCAAGTTCATAAGTTGAAAATTGTAATTACAAACTAAAATAATTTCACCTACAACCTCATAAATGTCTAACATGACATCAGAAAGAACAACATATTTACATAATGAATTTTTTTTATCAATAATAGGTTAAATCAATAATAGCATATTTTCTAAGGTTGGCAAAGAGTTTTGAATTCAATTTTTGGAAGCACCTTTGTTAGAAGAAATTTATCATTTACTGCTTTTGTCTCAAATAAAATTAAACTCATACTTGATAAAGAAAATGTGAAAATACCTGATAAAAAAAGTATGAGAATACCTAAGCTTAAAAAAATAATGATATTTATGCATTTAGTTTCAAACAAAACATTGTCATACACAAGTAGTTTGAAAGGTAAAAAAAAAAAAATTAACATAACAAAAATTAAATATAAGCAGAGTAACACCAAGTGCTCACAGAGGTCAAAGGAACATTGTCATATAAAAGTAGTTTGAAAGGTGAAAAAAAAACTAACATAACAAGAATCAAATATAAGCGATCTACAACCCTAAAGATCTTGACACATCTAACATAATGCTCCCATGGCAAAACCTAGCAAACTATCTTCCTTGATACATTAAATTTGGATATATCAAGGGTGCTTTATGAAATTATCGTGAAGTAAAATGAGCTTTAATGTATTAACCTTATTTAAGGGAGGAATTAATTTTAAATTGATTTTCTTTTAAAAAATAATGACTTTATTTAAACTTGAATAGTACTATATGAATATTTTTAAAATATTTAATTATGAATGTAAATTGTAAAAATATTTTTTTATTCAATAAAGCGGTAAAGGAGCATAATGTTATCCTCTTCACAATTTCACTTTAGTAGGACAACATACTTTATCTCGCCTCCTTTTATAAAAAAAAAAAGAGGTGAAATTTTTGTATGCTACAATTAAAAGTATTTTTCTATTCAATAAAGTGGCAAAGGAGTATAATGCTATTATTCTCACAATTTCATTTTGATGGGACAACACGTTTTATCTTGCTTTTTATTCATTAAAAAAGGAGGATAAATTCTTGTATGCTACAATTAAATTATGCATCTTTAATTATACTTAATAAACAAAGAATAATTCAATTTTTAACTCCTACAATTTTTAATGACAATATCACATAGAATGTTCCCATAGCAAAGCCTGGAGATCCTGACCCATCTAGTACATAGCTCCCATGGCAAAACCTAGCATTACTTAAAATTAGCTCCTCCAATAAGGTTAATACATTAAATCCATAGCATAACGGTCTTTCTTGATACACACAAATTTCACTTCAAAATTATAAGTCACTGAAGGTTGTCCTTGCAGCTTCATGAAGAGCAAAGTCCTGAGCCATCATCATTGTGGCGCAAATTGCAGAATCTCATCAGCCTCTCTGTAACACTTGTATATAAATGGGGACAACCAGACTAAGTTGATACTAAAACTATACATTATATAAGTACGAGAATGCATTTTGAATATAATCAATAAGAAATATATACTTACTAGGCAAAATTGATTTCAACAACATATGTTAATCTTCTAACTTCAAAATGATAAAATGATGGATATGTCCATCCAAATGTAATGTTTCATTCACAAAAGTTTGTCTCAAGAATTAGTAAATGACAATAAAAGCTTTGGCCTCAAAGCTGAATGACCATAACCACTGAATTTTAAACATTGAATAGCTATAAGTACAAATGCCAACGCACCAATCTCAAAGTCACCTATGGCTATTACAACCAACGACGGAGTTAAAAATTTTGATTAAGAGATCAATGGTAAAGGAGCTAAATCTTATTTAGATGCTTACTAAAGAAATTATACTTATTTTTATAAAAATTGTAATATTTTTTTATAATTTAAATGCAAAATATTATATTTTCTTGAAAAATTAAATATAAAAATTATGGAATGTATGAATTCAAATAATAACCTCCAATATTACCTTAAAGATTTTAGTTTCTATCATGTCTGAAATTCAAACTCTTAATCTTGTATCTATGTTAAATAAATTGTTACTTCTACTATTTAAAATATATATATATAAGAGTATGGAACTTTTGGAAGGTTAGAACACCCCTAGTCCTCTAGTGCAGCCATCCATTACAACTACATGGTGGCGCACAATTTCTACACTTTCAATATAAGGCAGCCTTTGACATTGGTGCCAACTTCCTCATGAGAAGAAAACAAACCAAGTAAAATATATTCAAAAATGGAGAAAAAAAAATGCATCACCCAGAATATTTGGGGATAAATTGGGGAGGAAGCCCTTGCGATTATGATCTCAAAAGCAAAAGCAGACAAATTAGAAATTGTTTACAAGAACAAGTATTTTTTATCCAAAAAATAAAAACGGTAACAACCCCAGTATATCCTACCTTGTTATTTTCTAACTGCCTAGAACTTCAGCCATATGCAGCACATCTTTACTGATATTAAGGCAGCCCATTTTTGGACTAAATTCTGGCTCCAAGAAGACTTTCCCTAAAGCTTCAACATTTGTATTTAGCAGCAAGTCTCTTTCTTTACAAATTAGCAGGGATCTCAATAACTCCCTTAATGCCATTATAGCTGCGTCACATCCAGTCACACCCTCATAAGCCTGATAAACACCTACCCATTTCGCTTGCTGGTTGACACAGATGCTTGCCTCACAAAGAAATTTGCAAGTTCACCTTCTGCGATGTTTCCCACTGACTGAAGCGTGATTTGCATCCCCTGTTGCAGTTGAGGCTCTCCTCTGCTTTGAGAGTCTGCATCACTTCCAGGTAATTTTCTCCTTTGCAGCTTCTTGTTTCTGCCAATATAATCTTTAGTCCGCTTCTGAATCAGCTCCATGGTTTTTAAGAGATCCGCAGCTTCTTCTCTGAGGATCATCCGATTTCTTACAATCAGATCAAGTAAAGAATGGTAGCAACGGGGCAAAGCAGGTTCATAATCAATTCTGGTTAACTTCTGCTGCTTCTTAACATAACATCTAACCATCTTCTAAAATCTGGTGGCTGCAGCTGTTCGGATCTGATGAACATTGAGGACCCAAACCAAAGCGCCTAAGCAAAAGGACACAGCAGGAAGAGATGATTGACTGATTCAAGGGCTGCTTTGCATAAGTGGCAAGTCAGATCCAACTGCATCCTTTTGTTTATCAAGGCATCTTTTGTAGACAAAGCTTCCACACATATCTTCCAAAGGAAATGAATCACCCTGCCAGGGATAGGCAAGTTCCATAACTCTCTCCATGCAAAATTATTAGTGACCAGAGAGGATCTGCTATTAGCTATTAGCTGATGATAAGCCTTCTTTACTGTGCAAACACCCAGTTCTGAACCCGTCCAAGCCAGCCAACCAATAAGAAGCCTCGGAGATAGGAGTCATAATTTTCAAGATGCTCTGAACCTCGTCAGGGGGGTATGCCAAACTCAATTTGTCCAGATCCCAATCCTGTCCCCCGGTTCTCATGAGGTCCTGTATTGTGTTTAACCCCCGGGGGAGAGGGCCTGCCATTGTTCTCCAGAATTTAGTTCTTAAAGGAATGTCTTTAACAGTTCCAATTTGCCATTCCAGATGATCTGAAATAATCCATCTCACTTTCTGGACTGTTCTCCACTTCCATGAAACCGTAGCTCTAGCCTCCAACACTCCTCTGTCAATAAATAAAAACAGTCACCTCCGAATATCATGGATCGGGTGCAATAATGCTTGGCTGTTTGATGAACGAATGAAACTTGAGATGGCATGCAAAATCCCATGGTTAATGATACTAAGAGAGCTTACACCCAACAAACACAAAGGGAGGCAATGTTCATGTCATACATAACACATGAACTTTCTTTTGTAACAAATTCATGCCATCTTGTGGTTGCGTAATATACATACAACCTTCGCTATCTATTGTTTTTTCCTTTGAATGGGGTGTTTTGGGCTCAAAACATCTGCAGGTGCTCTGTTTATGGAATGCAATAGATTGGCAAATGGCGAACTTTAGAGGCATAGACCATCAATACTTATAATGAGAATTTCAAAGTGGAAAATCTACCATAACATCTGAAAAGCCAACAAAATTATCTTGCACTCCACAGTGAGCCCGAACAGGGGCCACAGCTTGGGAAGGGTCTGCAAGCCCTAAAGAAGGAAATACAAAGCAACAACAGCATCAACCTCTGGAACCAAGATAGAACTTGCAATAGAGAGAGCACCCCGAAGTGAAATCTAGTTACACCAGCCTGTTGCAATGATTTCACATGTTGTTTAACAAAGATTTGCATTCAATTTAAGCATATAATTTCAGAAAAACCTCGGTCATTTAAGCAACAAGTATTAAACACATCATCAATCTATGCATCACTTTTGGCACTTCTTGAGTCGATGAGGTTCTCAACAATCAGGTTCGAAGGTAATGAGAAAACTCTTGTTCACTAATATTGTAAGCTATAAAATCACTTACTTTTGAACTATACTAAGGAGGATTAGGATGTTAAAGGTTAATTTAAACGGTAAAGCAAAACAAGCACAATAAACTCTTCATAATGGAATACTACATTGGTCAGAATAAAAAAGCATTCACATAAATCATAGTCATAGGATCATAGAGTAAAGGATTACGTTAAATAAATCATCTGTGGCAAACCTTCCTCGAACCATTAGCCTTGAGCCAGTTAACCAAAACACTTTAGTCCTTCAAAGTCCCTTGCTAATCAAGACCATCCATCAAATGTTGTGCTTCTGCAACACCCAGACCAATCTTTCCTCTGTACAGACTGGAAAAAATTTACAGTAAATTCCATCAATCATCAAATGCAGCTCATGACATAACGAAATACATAAAGGTAGAAACTTTCAAATTTTAGGAAACTCAGATATCTTACTCTGGTATATGAGCTTTAAATCCAGGAACAAGTAAGGAAATTTTAAACAACATGGTTTTTAAATTCAAATCCACTTCTCACCATTCTTGAAGCGCAACAATTCCAGG
The DNA here is from genome assembly GCA_020226215.1 of Sindora glabra. Taxonomy (NCBI): domain Eukaryota; kingdom Viridiplantae; phylum Streptophyta; class Magnoliopsida; order Fabales; family Fabaceae; genus Sindora; species Sindora glabra. The sequence goes on from CM035233.1 coordinate 49,943,160, forward strand.
AGCATCGTCCTTGCCGACAACATTCGCATTCAATGCCTGATCATAAAATGAAAATGCGTAATTGAAACACCCAAGCAGCCAAAAATCAATATTGAAATGCTATTATAATAAAGGGATGTTGCGAATTAAGTAATGGGGGTACACTTAATGTCATCCCTCTGAGTCTAGTTTTTCTGCAAAGGAGATGAAGCAGAGTCAGCCATGTAACGAACCGAGGTAAGGAAAGGAGCGAACAAGGGAAGAAGTAGAAGACTTGTGAAGAGTTGCGGCGAAGAACCTAGAAGCTAATGATTTTAGAACCACCCAACATTACTACGACTCAGACTCAACTACTATTTGCATAATGCTAATCGTCCCTTGTGGCATTGTGCCTTCGCCGTCAACGTCGTTCTCCGTCCCTTCGTCGCCTTGCCTTCACCGACGACCTCTTGTCCCCTCCGCTTCATTTCCTTACAGACAGGTCTTCCCCTTAGCATTAGATTTTGGTTGGGATACAACTCAAACAAGGCCCAAAAGAACTTGTTACAAATGAAAACAAATGAAATATATGGCCGATTGGACAGATTTGGATCTACTGCTACATCATTGAATCAAATCATTAAATTTTATTTGTTCTATATGCACCACCGAAGTCATTGTCTATATACTTGCTATCACTTGGTCCTTTGTAATTGATGCTGGCAGAATGAATCTCCACCGTTGAACGGTCGAAAACCATACGCAAAGGCAGAGCTTGTTGTTTGGCCTTCAAATAGCACAGGACAGCTACAAATTTGTGTCTAACCAATCAGAAGTGGTTCCATCACAATGGATGGTAATATCACATGCTTAATCTCCAGCAAATATTAAAACTAATATCAATGACCCTTTTTTTAAATAAAAATCTGGAGGCACTTTTTTTTTTTTTTTAAGCAAAAGAGATAGAGAGGAAGAGTAAGGATAGCCGTTGTTATTATTAACTATTTTTTAATATTATTATAGTGCTCGACTTAGCTATTGTTATTACATCTTATCCATAGTTATTATCTTACTATTTGAGACTTAGCTATGATTATTGCATCTTAATAAGTTACTATGTGAACGGCGAGTTTATCATTACAATTTTAAAGATCATTTACATTTTTATTAACTATAAATTAATATTTAATTATTCATTAATTACAAATTAACACGACAATTAACACCCTATGTAAAACCATATCCTTTAAAATGACAACAAATGTCATTATAAAATCAAAATATCAAAAAATTTTAAATTAATATCTTAATCAATACATACGTATGTAAGAAAACAACACAAAGAACACCCCCCCCCCAAAAAAAAAATCCAATGTTATTGTGCCGTTCCATTTAGCAATGGTTTGGTTTGTTCATGAACCAAAATTGCGAATAAGGATCTAATGGAAATTTCCAAGCACATACAAGTAAACACAAAACTCCGTTGGAAAAATTATGGGTTTTGTTTACTGTTTTTAAAAATAATTTTTTCTATCTTTTAAAATAAAATTTTTATTTAATAAATTATTTTTAAAATTTATTTTTAAAAACTATTATTGAAAATCTTATTTTAAAAACAAAAAAAATTAAATATTTCCTGAATTTTTTATTCTTAATAGCAATTTTGTAATTAAATGAAACTTTTGTCTATTTGTTTCATTAAACATCATCTATTTATTATTTTTCTTGAATTCAGAAATAATTTTTTAAAAAATAATTTTAAAAATAACCTTTAAGAATAATTTTTAAAAATAAAATACATCCAAATAAACTCTATGTAACTTTTTAAAAATATTTTAATTGTTTATAAAAATAAAAAAATTAAAAAACATATGAATATATCAATACAAACAAGATGACCCTTTATATTATTCCCCCCACTCTAAAGCAAAACAAGAAAAGTATATTCGTAAAAAGCAATCGGAATAAAACAAGTTAGCAAACCCTTCCTCTGCTTACCTCTAATTCAAATGGAAACTCGGAGGAGACTGATTTTGTGTTTAAATATATATTTATTTTTATATTTTAAAAAAAATTTAAGGTTTTTTTTTATTTTTAAAAATTATTTTTAGATTGAAGGAAGATAAATATTAGAAGATATTCAGTATTATAAATAAAAAATATTTCATATCATTATAACACTAACATCTAGAAAAAAATATTTAAAAGTTATTTCTATTTTTTTATTTTTAAATTATATATTTAGAAAATAATTTTTTTAAAAACAAATTCTGAAAATAAATTCCAAAACATGTTCATCTATTTTTAAAAATAAAAAATAGTAAATAAATAGACCTTAAATCTCTATTTTGATTCTATAAAATTGAGTTTATACTAATTTAATCCTTCATTAAAATTTTACATCAACTTAAATCCTTTTAAATTAATTCCACCTTAAATTTTAATCTAATATATAAGATGAAGTTACTGTAAAAAAATTAAAATTTGACATAAAATTGATTTTATAAAAATTAAATTAATATAAGTTTTTAATGAAAGATCAAATCCAGAGAAACTCAGCTCTACTAAGCCAAGATGGGGTATAGTCAACCGAACATCCAGCATTAGCCGAGCCGCCAAATACAGAGAAGGAATAAATAAAAATCGGAGAAGCATACAAGGCAACGAAAATAATATCCTTCATTCATTGGATCTTTTACTTGTTTACAAAGAATTAATAATAATGATAAAACCGAGGGAAAATTCCTTCCCTCCTGCTTTACAACATAAAAGATCAAATCTGAACCACCTCTTCAATGTCTTCCCATGGAAAAAGTTTTCCCCTCTTCTGGATCTGCATTAATATACCATTCCGAATCACTTTCCATGCTCCCCATGACCTTCAATCCCCTAGGTCTCTGCATAGAATTGAAAACCCCCCTTGTTAGCCACAGAGAAATCCAAAATTAGAGATTAGAAATCTAGAGAGAGAAAAGAAAAATGAGATCCAACAAGTGCAAACCAACCAGGTACCTACTTGTTGCTTTTCTGCCCTCTAACTTTATATCTCTCTTGGCACATACCCGTCAACCACACCCTAAGACGCACCAACCGTAACCCACCAAACAAAACCCAACAAATGTCTAATATGATATCGGAACGAACAACATTGCATTTAGCTTCAAACAGAACATTGTCGAAAAATGTACTTTGAAAGCTTAAAAATACTGACAGAACAAGAACCAAATACAAGTGGAATAACACGGGGCGCGCACAAAGGTCAAAGGAACATTCCACAGCCCTAGAGATCCAGACACATTTAACAGAATGCTCCCATAGCAAAACTTGGCAGAATTATCTTTCTTGATACATTAAATTTGGATGTATCATAGGTCTTTATAAAATTATGAAGAAGTACCATGAGCTCTAATGAATTAACCTTGCTCAGTGGAGGAGTTAATTTTAAGTTAATTTAGCTTTTTTTTAAAAAAATAATGACTTTATTTAAACTTGAATAGTATCATATGAATATTTGTAAAATATTTAATTATGAATGCAAACTATAAAGTACTTTTTTATTCAATAAAGAAAGAAAGACATTGCTATCCTCCTCACAATTCCACTTTAATGGGACAATATGTTTTATCCTGTTTCCCTTTTGTTAAATAGGAAGAGAGGTTCTTATATACTATAATTAAATTATATGTCCTTAGTATACTTAATAAATAAAAGATAATTGAGCTGCTGACTTCTGCAATTTTTAAGGAGAATATCTTATAAATGCTTCCATAGCAAAACCTATCATAACTTAAAATTAACGCCTACATTGAATGAGGTTAATACATTAAACCCACGGCATAACTATCTTTCTTGAAACATCCAAATTTGACTTCAAAGTTATAAGGAACTGAAGGGTTGCCTCTGCAGCTTCACAGACAGCAATAAGAAACATACACTCACTGGGCGAAGTGGTTTCAACATCTGTTAATCTTCTAACCAAAAAAAATAATAAAATGGTGGATATGTCCATCCAAATCCAAAGGTACATGTTTCGTTCGTGGAAGTTCGTCTGGATACAAAATAGTAAATGACAATAGAAGTTTCGACCTCAAAGCCGAACAACTATGATGGTTGAACCTTAAGCATTGAATAGCTGCAGGGACAAATGCCAACACACCTACCTTTAGGGGTGAATGTAACAATCCGAATAATCGCAATTCAAACTAACATGAATAATAAATGTATCGTGCTATATTAACTTATATATTAAATATATTAAAATATCTCATTCTATCTAATTTATTTAATTTTTTCATTTATATCAAGATATCTTCTATTTGATTGATGAGAGGCTAATCTTTTAAAATATTATCAAATTCAAAAAGTAATGATCTGTCTTAAACAAAAAATTTTATTCACAAAATTTGAATTGAACTTAAGACATCTTATTTAAGGTGCTCGAATCCCTTTTACTTAGATCAACTTATATTAATATTGATTTAATAATTTTAATTAATAAAATTTATATTATAAATTTATTTATTAAATTTAATTACTTATTATTTTTCACTAAAAGTCTATTTAATTATTAATTAAATATTTTATTGATATTTTCCTATCATTTTATTATAAAATAAAATTTATTTTTCATTATATATAATTATTAATGAATTAATTATTAATTATTTTTTAAAAAATATTTTTTAATTTTTAATATTAATTTTTAAGCAGAGTCGTATGTAAATCCATTTAATTTAAACTCAATTATAATCTGATCCATTTATTATTTGTGTTATATAGATTAACACATGTATATTTTAAATTTGTATAAGTTCAACACAAACCCACATAAAATGTCTTGTAGTCATGTTGAATTATTGTATTATGTCCAAAATTGTCACTCCCACTGATTTTAAAATCACCATGGTTACTACAACCAACAGTAAAGCCAAGAGTTTTGACTTAGGGACCACTACTGATTGAGTTAAATTTTGTTTAAATGATTATAAAAAAATTTATATTTATTTTTATAAAAATTATAATTTTTTTATAATTTTAATGCAAGATGTTGTATTTTTTACAAAAATTAAATAAAAATTTTGGAACTATAAACAAAATTACAAAGTTTATTATAAAAGTTTACACACAAGTTATTCAAACTTTTATAAAAAAAATTACAAAAAAAAATTATGCAATTTGCAAAATGATAATTCATTTTATAAAATTGTTTATATGTATACTTAATTTTTTAGATATGTATAAAGCTTTTACTATAAAAAATTAGGATAATAAATTCAAAATAGATAGCAATTAAATGGTAAATCTGGTGCAATTATATTATATGTTTAATGTAGATAAGTGTGGATGAACTTTAGTGCATGGAATATCTTTCTAATAATAAAATTAGAGTTAGATAAAGAAGTTAGAAGATATTTTATATGCCATAGGATTTTTTGTTTCAATTAAATATATACTTTTGTAAAGTATCTTCAAGGTAAAATACAATAAAATGATTATATTTAGCAACAAGAGAGAAAAATTAAAAATAAATTAAAATATGAATTATATGGAACTTTTGTTTATAGAATAATTATAATTTCATATTTCCTATTTATACATCTATCTCTTTCTTAAAATTTATTTTTATTATATGAGTACATAATTTTTTCATCATGACCATAAATAATTTTAAAATTTTAGAATGAGGTAAAATTTATAATAATATACATATATAAAAGAGAGTATAAAACTTTTGAAGGGTCATAACCACCTTAATTTAGAAGTACTTAACAAATAAATCAGACCAGATTAAGCTAAAGTCAACTTGGATCTGGTTCATTTAGGATCATATTTTTAATTGACTCATTTTGAGTGATTTGATCCATTATAAAAAAGAAAAAATCGAACTAATCCACAGGTTAACTTTTTTATTTTAATTTTTATATTTTATTATTTATTATTTATTATAATATTTATATATTTATATTTATTACTTTATTTTTATGTTTTTAAATTTTATTTTATGTTTATTTTTATATTCATTACTTTGATTATTTATTTTTATTTTTCTTATATTTAATTATTTTGAATGCTTGAGTTTAAGACTTTAACAATTAAATTATATTTTATATTGAATTGTGATAAAAAAAATAAATAATTAATTATATTTTTTATAAATATAAATATTTAAATTATTAAATATAAAAAAATAAATTTTAGACTATAAACTAATCTAGTCTATATAAGTTCATTTTTTAACAAATTTTTAGGGATCGTTTGGTTCACATAGAAAATAAGTTCCCATAAGAAATTAAATATCCTAGGAAGTAATTTCTTATATGAATTTCCTGGGAAATCTCAAATGTTGTTTTGTTGACATAAAGCAAGTTACACATCTCATGATATAAATTGTTATATTTTATTTAGTTTAACTTTGAATTTCTTAGGAAATAATAATGAAATGACTACAATACCCTCAATAATAACTTAATATATTTTAATAGATATTAATTAATTTTAAAAAGACGGTAATGCTGGATTTTCAATCGTTTTCATATGATCTTTCAATAGAAAATAAGAAAATGTGGGTTTGACGAATTCCTCGTCTACTTGGTTAAAAATATGTAAATTGAGTTCAAAACTTTGAATGATCATAACTTTGTACTCGATTGTCTATTTTAAATGAATTTTTTTATTTTATATAACTTTTCAAGATCTACGTGTTGGCAAAATGCCAAATGCCCACTCTGATTTAGCAAAAAAAGTCTTTTTCAATAATTTTTTAAAATTTTCTTTATTTTCTTATTGTTTTTTTAACTTTGATCCTATTTTTATTAATTCAAATTTATTCAAATCATATATTAAACTTTTTCTCCCTAACTTTTTTTATGTCTAGTAGTGTTATAATAATTTTCTTAACAAATAAAATTACTAAAGAATAATTTATTACTATTTGAAGATTAAATAGTAACATGTTACTGTTTCAATATAAAATAGTAACATATTACTGTTTTGAAATAAAACGGTAATACTAACTAAAAATTTTAAATAAATGGATAAATCATGTTTAATTAACAATTAAACTGTCAAATAATAGCATGTTACTAACTGTTTTCTAAACAGTAACATGTTACTGTTTCATTCAAGAATAGTAACACAAAAAAATCCTCAAATAAATAGATAAATCATGTCTAATTAACAATCAAACTTTCAAATAATAGAATGTTACTATTTATTCTTTAAACAATAACATGTTACTGTTTCTTTTTAAGCTTAATTAACAATCAAACTGTCAAACTGTCAAATAAGAGAATGTTACTATTTCGTTCCAAAACAGTAACACCAACAAAAAATCTTAAATAAATGGATAAATTAAGTCTAATTAACAATCAAATTATCAAATAATAGCATGTTATTATATGTTCTCTAGATAGTAACATATTGCTGTTTCGTTTTAAACATAATTAACAATCAAACTATTAAAGAAGGGGATGTTACTGTTTCATTCCAAAACAGTAACACTAATTAAAAACTTGAAATAAATAGATAAATAAAGTTAAATTAATAATCAAATTGTCATATAATAGCATTTTATTATTTTTTCTCTAGACAGTAACATGTTACTGTTTCGTTCCAAAACAGTGACATCAATTGAAAATCTCAAATAAATGGATAAATTAAGTCTAATTAATAACTAAATTGCCAAATAATATCATGTTACTATTTTTTCTCTAGACAGTAATATGTTACTGTTTCGTTCCAAAACAGTAATATCAATTGAAAATTCCAAATAAATGGATAAATTAAAATTTTCAAATAAATGGATAAATCAAGTCTAATTAATAACCAAATTGCTAAATAATAACATGTTACTATTTATTCTCTGGACAATAATATGTTACTGTTTCGTTTCAAAATAATAATATTAATTGAAAACCTTAAATAAATGGATAAATCAAATTTAATTGATAATCAAATTATCAAATAATAGCATGTTACTGTTTGTTCTCTAAATAGTAACATGTTACTGTTTCGTTCTAAAATAGTAACATCAATTGAAAACTTCAAATAAAGAGATAAATCAAGTTTAATTAATAACTAAATTATCAAATAATAGTATGTTATTATTTTTCTCTAAACAGTAACATCAATTAAAAATATTAAATAAATAGATAATAACATATTACTATTTATTCTCTAAACAATAACATATTACTATTTTGTTCCAAAACAGTAACATCAATTGAAAACTCCAAATAAATGGATAAATCAAGTTTAATTAACAATCAAATTATTAAATAATAGCATGTTACTGTTTGTTCTCTAGACAGTAACATGTTACTATTTCATTCTAAAATAGTAACATTAATTAAAAATTTTAAATAAATAGATAAATTAAGTTTAATTAATAATCAAATTATCAAAAAATAACATGTTACTATTTTTTTTAGATAGTAACATGTTACTATTTCGTTCTAAAACAGTAACATCAATTGAAAATCCTAAATAAATGGATAAATCAATTCTAATTAACAACCAAATTGTCAAATAATAGCATGTTACTGTTTGTTCTCTAGATAGTAACATGTTATTATTTCATTTCAAAATAGTAACATCAATTAAAAATTCTAAATGGATAAATTAAGTTTAATTAACAATCAAATTGTCAAATAATAGTATGTTACTATTTTTTCTCTAGACAGTAACATGTTACTATTTTGTTTCAAAATAGTAATATCAATTGAAAACCTTAAAAATGGATAAATCAAGTTTAATTAATAACCAAATTGTTAAATAATAGTATATTACTATTTTTTCTCTAAACAGTAACATGTTACTGTTTCGTTCCAAAACAGTAACATCAATTGAAAACCCTAAAAATGGATAAATCAAGTCTAATTAAAAATCAAATTGTTAAATAATAACATGTTACTATTTATTCTCTAGGTAGTAACATATTATTGTTTCGTTTCAAAACAGTAACATTAATTGAAAATTTTAAATAAATAGATAAATTAAGTCTAATTAAAAATTAAATTATTAAATAATAGCATATTACTATTTATTCTCTAGACAGTAACTAATTAAGAAAATTATAATTCTAATTGATGTGTGTGTATATATATATTTAATTTGAGTTATAGTGCTTGAAAATTGATATTAAAAAATGTTGATAAAATTTAAAAATTTAATTTTAATATTCAAATAATTTCAATCAACAAATAGAATATATAATTATATAATGCAATTAATATAATACATATTAAAATTTTAATTTATTCAAAATATTTATATAATCAAATTAAATATATCATATTATATTTATATTATTTAATAATTAAAATTTAACTTTCAAATAATAGCAATAGATAAAATAAAAAATAAGTAAAAAAAATTACGTAATAAAATAAATAAAAAAATAAAATATTGAGTGGGTTATAAAATAATGTAGGAATTAAATAAAAATATGTTGTTAACAAATTCATTTAAATTAAATATTTAAATTTTTTTCATAAAATAATAATAATAAAATATGTCATGTAATATATATATATATATATATATATATATATATATATATATATATATATATCTTAATTAATAAACAAACTGCAAAATAACAGCAATACCAACTAAAATAGCATTCACAAAATGAAACCTGATAATCAATTAAAAGTGTAAAATTAGTATTAATTAATTTTAGTAAGGATATTTTTATTTATGAATTAGTTAAAAATATAAGAAATAGAATTTACCTAGGAGGAGTGGGTAAGTAATTTCCTATATTTTATGAGAAATACAAGTTTCTAAAAAGATATATTTCCTTTCATTTATGCAATCAAACAATTCTATGGTAATCTATATCTTAGGAAATACAATTTCCTATATTTTTGTTGCAAATCAAAGGAACCCTTAAATTTTTTTAGTCCAACCTACACAAAGCCAAGGACTATAGCCACACTAAGTAGGAGTGTCAAATTAAGGTTCTATCATAGATATGAACCTACCCATAGAATCTCGAAACAAATTTAATTTTGACGATTTAATCTTATCAAAACTCGTGACAAATACAGATCAATCCCCAAATTTTAACTATAGATTTGCAAATTGGACGAATATGAACTGAATTACGATGAATTATTAATTTTAAAGAATTCAAATCAACCAAAACTTGCAACAGACTCGAATTTCTCGTGAATCCTATACGCGTTTGGCACCCCTACGTTAATCCCTCAACGCCGCCATTGATTACACCTGGAACGAACCGAGGTAAGGTAAAGAACGAACAAGGGAAGAAGCAAGGTACATGCGGAGAGTTGCCGTCAAAAAACGTAAAAGCTAATGATCTCATTTTTCAGAACACCCAACGTTACTGCTACCCAGACTTAACTACTGTTTGCGTCACCAATTGCTCTTGCCTTCGCCGCCAACGTCCTTCTCCTTCCCATTAGATTTGGGTTGGGATGCGTTAATAACAAATGAAAACAAGGGAAATGCAGGGTCAATTCATAAATACTTACTATCAGGTTGCCCTTTGTAATTGATGCTGGCAGAGTGACTCGCCACTCTTGATTTGCTGTCGTCCCTCACAAATGCCTTTTGTAAGTTTGGATTTTCCTTGTTGGTTACTGCTTACAGCGGTCAAAAACCGTGCGCAAAAGGCGGAAACTTCTTGTTTGACCCTGCAAATGGTATAGCACAATTATTAATTCGTGTTTACCTAATCAGGAGTGGTTTTCCACCACAATGGATGGTAGTATCTCAAGCTGAATCTCCAACAAATATTAAAATTAATATTAATGACTTTCTTTTGATAAGAAATCACAAACCACTACCTTTTTTTAGCAAGAGAAGAAGAATAAGGGTAATCAACATTGACTTAGCCACAATTATTATTAGTTTTTTTTTTATTTTGAGTATTATCATATATTTCAAAGTATTTGACTCAGATCATTGCATCTTAACTATTGTTGCTATCTTAATTACTATTGAAAGGACGGGCCTATCACTACATTATTAAAACACTAAGAAAAATTATTTACATTTTTATTAGATATAGGTCAAGATTCAGTTATTCATTTATTACAAATTAACACGGCAATCAAAACCCCATATAAACTCATATGTCCTTAAAAAGGACAGCAAATGTTATCATAAAATTAAAATTTTAAAAATTCTTGAAGTAATATCGTAATTAATACACACGTATGTAAAAAAATAACACAAAGAAAATCTTAAAAAATATTATCTTAAAATGAAATAAAATTATTATTTTGTACAAAATTAATAGCCAACTCATCTCAATTATTTTTTCTCTCCTAACGAAGGAAGAACTAAATCTTGAGATGAAGTTAATCTTTAAGTATTAAATTAATATTAATAAAGAATAAAATTAATAAAAAATTTATCTTATAAGATCAAAATTGGCATTCAAGGAATTATGGAAAAATTGATAGTACTACATCAATAAATTGTTAAGTTGCTTCATCCTTATAATGAAAGGACTAAAATTTAAAACCAAATTAATTTTTAAAAATTAAATTAATATTACATTTTATTGAGAAATTAAATTGACAGAAATTTAATTTTAAAAATACTTATATAGATTTTTAGATCCCGTAAAACTTGTTATATCTATCAAATAAGTTGATCCGTGTAAATACTAGATAATCTATGATGGGTCAAATCCGTGATAGATAGATCCATATTACTCATATTAAAAATGAATTTAATTTAAGAAATATAAATTTACTAGAACCCATAGATACAGACTTATTTGTAAATTTTAATTAAAAATTTGTGGATTTGATAAATACAAGTGAATTTATCGCAAATCAGATTCGTGATAGAATAATTCATATTACCTGCATTCAAAAATAAATTTAATTTTTAAAATTTAAGCATGTAAAAACAAAATTAGCCCGTTTTACGTCCCTACTTATTAACAACAAATGAAAACAAAGGAAATGCTGGGGCGAATTCATAAGTGGAAAAGACTATCAAGTTGCCTCTTGTGACTGGTGCTGGTTGAATGAATCTTCACCGTTGTTTCCTTTTCGGTTACAACTGAGCGGTCAAAAACCACACGCAAAGGCAGAGCTTAAGGTCTGTTTGGCCCGGCAAACAATAATATAAAATAAAATAATTATATGTATTTTTTTTAGTAATGTAATAATAAAAATGATTATTTTATATATCCTTCAAGTAAGAATTAATTATGAATAATCAAATATTAACTGATATTATTAAGTATAAAAAAATTATATATAATATATTATTCAAAAATTAATTATTCTAACTAATTATTTTAATAATCAATTTTTTTATCATCGTACAAAATAAACATTATTTGGCCCAGCAAATTGCACAGCACAGATACAAATTTGTGTTTAACCAATCAGTAGTGCTTCCGTCGCAATGGATAGTAGCATCTCAAGCTGAATCTCCAACAAATATTCAAAGACAAGCTACACTACATCACTTTTATGACAGTGTAGTGATATATTATTAAATTTTATTACTCATTAACTATACTATTTTTGAAAGGGATAAATTTTTCTATGCAATACTATACAAACTAAATAAAATCTGTCATTTTAAAGTAATGGTACATTCTAAAAATAGTATACGATAACAAATTAATGATTCAATCTAATAGTATATCAATGTATTACTATAGGTGCTTGCTATGGTGCCCCTCGGGATTTGGTGTCCGGGGTGGTGTGGCAAAATACAAGCCACTGAATGAGATTACAAAAATCTTAACATTGACTTAATAATCTCATCCAGTGACTTGTATTTTACCACACTACCCCGGACACCAAATCCCTAGGGACACCTTAGAATTCACCATTACTATATTAATAGTAAAGAAATTTTCACATCGAAATTAATACTAATGACCTTAAAAAAAAATCTCAAGTCACTTATTTCTACAAAAGAGGAAAAATATAGATAACCAACATTGGCTGCGCCATAGTTATTAACTTTTTTGGGCATTATTATATATTTCAACGTCTTCGATTTATGGTTATTGCATAGTTACCATCTCAATTATCATATGAAGGGCAAGTCTATCACCACATTTCTAACGCACTAACAATATTAAACCTCATTCACATTTTCGTTAGCTATAAATTAACATTCAATTATTCATTGATTATAGATCACCACGTCAATTAACACCCCAAAACTCGAATCCTTTAAAATTACAGCCATTATAAAATCAAAAAATTAAAAGTTCTAATTACAAGTTAAAAAAAAAACCAATAATTCTCAAAGTAATCGCAATTAATACACGCGGGTATATGACAACACAAATAAAACACCAAAAATATTTGTCAGTGCGTTATTGTGTCGTCCCGTTTGGTAGTGGCTTCGTTCATGAGTCGAAATGGCAAAGATGAGGTGGAGGCCCAATGGAAATTTCCAAACACATACACAAAAATCCAGTAATCTATCCGAAAAATTGTAAAATTTTATAAAACGATTTTAATTGTTTAAAAAAATAAAAAATCACAAAAATTAATAATTATTATAATGCAAATAATAATTATTATTATATAATTTATTCTCCTTCCATTATTCTCCTCACTCTAAGAAAAACAACAAAAGTATATTTGTGAAAAAGGATCGGAATGAAACAAGTTAACAAACGCTCCGTATTGCTTACCTCGATAATTCGAACCCGAAATCCAGCATTAGCAGACCCCAACATACACGGAGAAGGAAAGGAAAAAAATACGAGAAGAATAGAAGGTAGAGAAAATAATTTCCTTCATTCATTGGATCTTTTACTCGTTTACAAAGAAAAAATAATAATGATAAAACCGAGGGAAGATCCCTTCCCTCCTGCTTTCAACATAAAAGATCAAATCTGAACCACTTCTTCAATGTTTTTCCATGGTGAAGTTTTCCCCTCTTCTGGATCTGCATTCATGTATCATTCCGAATCACTTTCCATGCTCCCCATGGCCTTCAATCCCCTAGGTCTCTGCATAGAATTGAAAACCCCCCTTGTTAGCAGACAGAGAAATCCAAAATTGGAGATTAGAAATCTAGAGAGTGAAAGAGAATAGGGATCTAGAGAGAGAAGAGAAAAATGAGATCAAACAAGTGCAAACCAAAACAGGTACCTTCTTATTACTTTTCTTCTCCCTAACTTCATATCTCTCTTGGCACATATCCGTCAACCACGCCCCCGGACTCACCAACTGTAACACACCAAACAAAACACAATAAATCCACGAAAATCAGTTCAATTATCCTCAATTCACCGAATCAACCAGAAATTATAACCAAAAATTAAGATTTTTTCCTAAAAAAAATGGAAAACTCACAAGTAAGCTCCTTTGAATAATTTTGGCCCTCTTCTTCGGTCTCTGAGGAAGTTTACAGCCCTTCATAGCCAAAAAGTCTTCCTCTTTCTCTTTGCTCGAGAGGGTGATATACAGTTTTGGCCAAACAACCGCTCTCTCTTCGCCATGGCCATGGTTATTCAAATCTCCTCCATTTTTATGGCTCTCGTCTGCAACCACCGATCCTCTAGTCGTGTAGTATCTGTCCTCTTTCTCCGGCGATGCCGGTTTCCTGTTCTCACCCGCCGCCGAACGAAGCGTAGCCCCATCGGAATTCCTGCACCAGGAAATTCCCATTAAAATCACAAGAAAAAGGCCAATTTTTAACTCCCTCGCGCAGAAAACTGCCCAGAAACCAGGATTTACTGCTTGCTTTGGTATTGTTGATGATAAGAAAAAAGTTGCATTCAGCAAAGGAAGTATAAGTTTATCGAGATAGGATCACCAAATTTCGGATTTTTTTGCATGATAACAGCATAAATCCCAGATAACTCAAAGGAAGTATAGTTTTTTCGGATGCCAAATAGAGGAAAGGAGAAAATTTCTCCCTCTTCCACTGATTCAATGCCTCTGGTGTAGTTTCTCAGAATCCAAACTGAGCAAATAAGAAGATCCCTTCATGATTCTCACCTTGTGAGACGATTTGGATGAAGATTGGAACTTCCTTTGTCGGAACCAACGAACGCAGAGCGATCTAGTGGAGATGTAGGTTTCCGTCTAATTCCGCCGTTCAATCGGGCTGAAATCCGAGGGTCTTTGACTCTCACACATCTAAGCCGCTTTCTGTTACCCCACTGCAAGAAAATTGCCGGCTCTGAAGATTTGCAGGCCCTCTGGTTTCTCTCTTCTGTCTCCATATCTGCCATGAGAATGCACATAACAAACATCAATACTTCCCAGTTCTAGAGAAATTTTGACAATGAACTGCAAAAAAGCCAGAGAGTTTGTAAAATTCAGTACCAAAGAGAAAACCAAAACGGCAGTTTTGAAAGTTTCCTCCTCACAATCCGACTACTCAGAACTGAAAAAAATAAAGGAAAACCCCCGATTCAGCTTCTGGAAGTGGCGGATTACCCAAAACCACAAGGGAATCTCAAATTTGGCCTTTTTGGAAAAACATTGAAAACAATATAAGACAGAATGCCTCCAACCTCAAGATCTATGGCTGAAACATACAACCAAAAGAGAATCCTCCAAGAAAAACCTGCTAACAAAATGAAAAACCCACTAGTCAGAAAAGGAAATGAAATCCGTTAGCAGGAGAGCTACAAAAGAAGAACAAGAAGAAAAAAAAATCCTCACAATGATAAAAACTTGTGGCCAGATACCAACACAAAATCAAAGACCAGAAATTACAGATCTTCTCTGCTTATGAATCACAAAACCTCCTCCTTCTGTCAAAAGCTTTTCTTCGATTATCTCTCTCGCTTTCTTATCTGTGCGTGCTTTCAGAAGTTGTTTCTATGTCTGCTACCCTTTTTCTTCAGTTTTCTCTCAGTGAGCGTTCTCTCAAACTACGTTATGAGGCCGTTCTTTTTTCATTGCCTTTCCCCCTATATTTATCCTTCCCCTCCTCTTCCCGACTGGGGAGAACCATACCGGTTGGATCCCAAAATGGATAACCCGACCCGTTCTTGCTGGCTGTCGGGCTTTCGGTCATCGAGTTGTTTTTTTCCTCATTCTCTGGGTCCCAAAGTAATTGACAAAACAACTTGTGAATTTGTATCTCTTCGGAGTGTTTCTTTTCTATTGATGGGCTATGATTTGGGCTTGGATTTGTGAGCCCAACTTCTAGATGGACTATAGCAAGTCTGAATAATTTGTCTAAGTGGACCAAAAGGGCAGTAATGATGAGTGTCTGGTGAGTACACGACCCATGTTGATAGTGAAACAAACGTGCGCAGAGTAAGGGAAATTTCTGGACTCCAGAAATCAAGGCGTTAATATTTCTCCCTTTTTTTAATTCGAAATTCCAAAGTTGTTTGATTAATCCATGCGGTAATTTTACATGGAGTTAAACCTGCTAGGCGGCCGAACCGTTGAATTCTTCTTTTCGTATTGGGATTTATATCACGAGAAAAACGTAAATTATCCCTCGTTAATTTTAGGATAGTTATATTTTACACCTACAAATTTTAAAAAATTGATAAATTAAATTCATAAATTATATAATACTTGCAATTAATATTTATATTAATTATTTTATTAAATTATATTTTTTAAAAAAATTAAATAAGAATTACAATATTATTACATATTAATTTATTATATCATTTATTACACAAAATTTTATATTATATAATTAATAGAAATTAAATTAAATATATATAGTTTTAATTAAATATTTGAAAATGAGTTATAAAGTGTATAAAAATGATGTAATAAAATAACATACAATATTATTGTTATTTTTGTTTAAAAATTTAATCAAAATATTACATATTTAATAAAATGATTAATTAAATGAATGGTAGATGATAATTTCAATTTTTTTATAATTTAAAGGTTTAATTTGTAAGTTTTCAAAGTTTATAAGATAAAATGCAGCCATTCCAAAATTGGATGAAGAATTTTACATTTGTTTTCTTATATTTTTTATTTGAGTTATTAACTTTGAAATTAGAGAAAAGGTAATTCAACAATTCAAACATTCATTTTTCTAAAAATTCAAACTCCTAATAGAATTATCCTTAATCCCCGTATTAAAAGGGATTTTCCATGGCAAATGATTTGGAATTTACTGACAACTTTAGAAATACATGAACATATTTAGATATATTTTTATTTTTGTATTTTCAAAAATTATTCTCAAAAATAGTTTTTAAAAAATATTTTTAACTTAAAGGAAAATAAACATAGAAAGTATTATGCATTAAAAAAAATAAATATTTTATATAATTACAAAATTCACATTAAAAACAAGGTCAAAACATTATCTAAAAATTGTTTTTGTTTTTCTATTTTTAGGTTACATATTTGAAAAATAATTTTTAAAAATAAATTCCCATATGGATTCGTCAATTTCTAAAAATAAAAATAAAAAATTATTTTTAAAAATAGTAAACAAACAAACCTTATATATCTTCTTCATACAAACCCTATATATCTTCTTAGTATAGTTAGATCAAGAATTTAAGACTATATAGTTTGGAAGCCTTCTTGATTCATGCTTATCCTTGGTGCTTTTTGGAGTGATAGGAATTTATTTTCCTTTATTAATTTTGGACTTTAGCCTTTTTTTCTTATGAAAAGAAAAAAAATGCCAAAGAAGTCATTCAATTAGTAGAATTAGATAAATAATAAAATTATATAAAAATAAAAATATGTAAATTGTTTAGTGGGTTATTAATTAATAAAATAGAAGAAGTATAATTTCACAAAAACTTTTACTCTCTATAGAGTAGAGGAAATTACTTATCTACTATCATGACTCATTTTTTTGTCCATTATGAGCGGCGTAAAGACACCATTCAGACATTTTTACCATCCTTTCTTCTTTTTTTTTTCTAAAACTCTTAATTTTTTTTTCTAAATACAGAACTTCTTGATGATAACTTTTATAATAATACTTTTGAAAACCTTAATATTCTATAAGTGATCAGATAGAAATATGTAATTATGCTATTGAAATTTTATAAATGTAATTAAAAATTATATAAGCAATTATACTTTCTAAAAATATTTTCTATAAAACATTATGGTGGATGAAAACTTCACAAAAGTATTATTATATAGAAAACTCATGAGATTTTGCCTTTTTAACGAGGATCAATTCGACACTAAAAATATTTATGAAGTTAGAGGTAAAAAATCCTTTCCTTGAAGAATGTGATAATAAGAACATATGATATATAGAAATTTTCTTTTAAAATGAATGAAAACTAATACCGTGAAGTTTTTGCTTCTTTTTTGAGAAAAATAGTGGACTTGGATCATCTAGAGGAATATATTGCTAATTTTTAAAATTTTCAGACTAAATAGTTTTAATAAAATAAATTTATGATAAAATTTAAGAGGAACTTAAAAATTAATCTTATTATGAAATAGATATAATAGAATAGGACTAAGTTAATAAAAACTAAAAAATTTAAAGATAACTATTTGAAATTTGATTATTATTATTATTATTATTATTATTATTATTATTATTATTATTATTAGAAAGGAATCATTATTTATAAAAATGACTCCTCCAAAAATTTCTTTTGAAAAATGCTACTAAGAAAATTAGTAATCTTTAAGGAAGGATTTTATAACAACAAATTGAAGGAATTCTCTAAAAATCTAATATTTTTGCATGAAATTCTTTCCTCACTTTACATGGTATATAAAAATATATTTTTATTGTTTAACAAAATAAAAATGTCAAAATTTAAAAATATAATTTTGTGTGAAATAACTAGTAGAAGAAATCATGTAAGGCTAACACTTTAAATAGGATAAAAATGAAGTATACAAATATTAGAAATATAATGCATGTATAATATGGCCTTATGGCCTATAACAATCGAAATTCATAATGTGTTAAGCTTTATTACAAGCATTTAATAATTATATATAACCAAATTGAGTAAAATGTGGTATCTACCAACAATCAATAAAAATAACAAAAGCATCCATCAAGCTGATGGCAAATCTAAGAAAATATATTAACTAACGAGTAATGAGTACAAATACTTAATGAATGATTACTTAACCCCAATTATGATAGGTTTTAACCAAAAAAATATATATATTAAAATACATATCAAGAATAATGAAATTCTTACTAACATATGTTAACATTTAATAAATTCATAAATATGTGTGTGTGTGTATTTTATAACAAATGGCAGGAAGTGTGCAAGATTCCTTCTTATACTTCTTACAATCCTTATCCCTTTCATCACCATCTTTATCTCTCCAAACCAATCTTATTCCACTCATTAATATATAAACGACGACAAGCCATAACTTCGCCTATTCACATTTTAAGATAATATATGCCTCTTTGGCCAATTATAGTAAAGACGACCTTTCAAGTTTTTAACACTACTTTAGTTTATCCTTTTTATAGTAAAGACAACCTTTTAGGCTTCTAATATTATTTTAGTTTATTAAATAGGCCATTATAAGCCTTTATTTCATGGTAAGGTTAAAATATTGTCTCTATCATAGTTATCATTTAAATAACTCCTAAATAAAATTCAAGGTCATGTAGGCTTAAATTTTTAATTTCATATTAATAATAAAAAAAAATTTAGGGCCCATCACAACATTATTTGAAACCATATCCAAATTATCTTAATTGGGCTAATTTTAATAATACAATATTTATATGTATATAAATTTAAAGATAAGTATCAATTATAATCTTTTTCAATAAAAGACCACATGACTTCCAATAAGTTAGAGTAAGATAAAAGAACACAGGTGATACTCAAAGGTCCGATCATTCTTATGAGTTTTCCTTATATATTCTCTTTACTTGTAATAATTTAAGTGGTTTGAAAGTTAACTTTTTGGAGCAAAAATATTTCTCCAAAATTAAAGAATTGCTTCTCTTTTACAATAAAAATAAAAATAGTATTTCACTATCAAGCTTAATGTACATGTAGTACTTAAGTAGCCACCTTTTAGTGATATAATAATTTTTTATCTTAATAAAGCAATGGCTCACAGTTTCATGAGCCACCCTTTATTTAATTATCCTTTCCTTGGACAATTGGAGGTGGCTTCTTGGAACCATTAGGTACCCTCTTTTCTTTTCTTTTTTTAATTTTCCTTTTTTCACAACTAATATATATATATATATGTTATAGCAATGCTATTAAAAAAATCAGCAATATCTATTTTAAATGTACATGTTGTTTTAACAAAAATTAAAAAGAAAATGAGAAAATTTTCACTTACAAAATTTCCAAGTAGATCTTTGAGAAATACCTACAAATATAAAGAATTATGTTATTTTTATTTAAATGACTAAATAAATATTTTCAATAAAATAATTTAAGATGAATAAGAAATTTTTTTACCAAAATAAGATAACCAAAAGATTGGAATATCTATAGAGTGGGATTGTAAGTTAGTTTTATCTTAAGTAAAGAAAAAATTTAAGAATAGAATATTGAGGTGGCTGAAGGATGAAAAAAGTGTGGAAGTGTTAAAGTGAAGTAAATAAGTTTTTATAGGCAAATGATCGGGGATATGCAATTAAGGCTTTGTGAAAAAAAATGAAAAGGAAAAAGGATCAACATATAAGTGTATAGTAATTAAAATGTTAAACAAATATTTTTTATCACATTTTAGTGATTGAGGAATATAACATTATATTAATGTGCAAATAAAAATGGTATTTTGATATAAAATTTTTATATGAATAAAACAAGCAAAATTCAAAAATCCCAAAACTACTTTTAGTTAAATTTACCTATTTTACCTATAACTCTGTATCATATATTTTAACATTGTATATGAAACATAGTCAGAAAATTATAATTTTTATATTAAATTTTTTTCCTAAACTCTAATTTTCAAATATATTTTTCTTAATTTTTTTATTTTTGTATAATTTTATAAAAATTAAAGAGTTTTAAATGCAATACAATTTATAAATATGCACACAGGTCAATTATCTAATTAATTCCTATGAACTTTGTTACCAAGGCTTTAGATTGGCCACCTATCATCCTAGGCTCACTTTTTTTGGTGAGTTTGGTGGTTTTTTTGTTCATAAAAAATAAGCTTTTGGTTTTATCTTTTTTTAAACATGAACTTCTTATTAAGCTTTAACTTTTTTTTATTTCCAATAATACTATAGTGTTTTCTTTTAACTTTTCTATTAGGCTTTTCTTCTTTTCATTTGATACAAATTATACTTTTAATTCCTTTAAGTAAGTATTCTGGCAAATATTACAAATTCTTCTCCTTTGAAAAAAATTCACCCTTGAATTTTCAATTGAAGAGATAGAAATGCACAAAATTATTAATAACTTATGTTTAACCCATGGAATCAAAGTTAACTTTTACCAAATAACTTAAGATATTTCTCTTGCATTTTTGTCTCTAATTCCTAAGTTACTTTTTGCTTCACATGTTTTTCCTAAATCACATTTTTTTGTAGTTACTTTTTTGTCTATTATTTTCATTGGTTGCTCTTGATAAGTTAACTCTAATCCAACTGTATTAATTTTTTCCTCAATATATGTGATTTATTGAGAATACACTTTTATAGCATGGATATATAAAAAATAGGATGTATTGCATTCATGCTTTCAAGTAACTCTAATTAATATGCCACCTTTCTGATTCCTTTTTAGTAGAAATGTTTCACCATATCACATTGTTAACTCTTCTTTCTTTCTAAAGTATATGGCTCCTTTCATAAATGAAACTTTAAAAAACACACTTTCCTTCTAAAATTTCAATTCTTGTCGATGTATATTTGCATAAGATTTTTGCCCATCCTATGCTGCACATGAACTTTCTCTAACTTCTCAAACTTTATTAATTACGTCCTCAACCAAATCAAGACCAATTATCTTTTCTTTACCAGGTTCAAACTATTCTATTAGTCAAATAAAGCCATTTGTATACTTGTTTAATAGTTATTATTATATGTAAATTTATCAGAGGTAGGCATTTGTCCTATCTTACTTAAAACTCTATTATACTTGCCTTATGTATTTTTTCCAATGGATGGTCCTTTCAAATTATTCATCTATTTATGGATGAAATGCCATTGAAATGTTGTTGCATACCTATTGCTTTTTGAAATAATTGCCAAAAATAAGATGTGAATTATATCCTTCAATCTAAAATTATCGTGGTTCGCATGCCATATAAAGGCACACTTTTTTCTAAAAGGAGTTAGAGCATATTACAATGCCCAGTATGTCAACTTAACTAATAAGAAATGTGCTGTCTTTTTTAGGCAAACCATAATCACCCATAAAAAATTATAACGTTTATTGCTTTTTAGTAATCCAATAACAAAATCAATGGTGATGTTTTCCTACTTCCATTGTAGAATGTTTATATTCTAATGATGTCTATTTGGTTGTTAATATTCTACCTTAACTTGTTAATAAGTTAGATATTTGACCACATACTTAATCTATCTTTCTTCATTCCATCTCATTAATATATGTTTTTCAAATTTTGGTACATTTTAGTTGCTTTAAGAAGCATAGTGTACAATAACTCATAAGCTTTCTTTAGAATTTCCTTCCTTAATGTGCCAAAAACTTGCAATCACTCCCTATTTCTTTATTATCCCTTGATTATCTATACTTAGGTGGGTTTCCTCTTCTGTCATTACTTTTCTTTTCATTTGATCATACTTAAGGTTTTTCTGCTACTCCTATTTGATTTGCTCTATTATGGTGAAATGTATCCATATATTAGCTTTGACTTCATCTATATCTTCTTTTTGTGCACTTCCCTTTTTTTAAGGCATTTTAACTTAAGACATCCACTAACACATTTACTTTTCCTGGATGATAATGAATAGAACAATTATAATCCTTCACTAATTCCATCCATCTTTATTAGCTTAGTTTTGGATCCTTCTGATAAAAAATATACTTTAAAATTTTATAATCAGTGTAGATTTCACAAGTTGCTCCATAGAAGTAATACTTCTAGATCTTTTAAGCAAAGACCATTGCTACTATCTCTAAGTTATGCATCAGATAATTCACCTTATGCTTTTCTAATTACTTTGATGCAAAGGCTATCACCTTTCTATGTTGCATCAATACATATTCTAATCTAATTCTTAATGCATTCCATTTCGCTAGCCAAGGCTTACACAAGTGTAAATGTTAGACATTCCCTTAACTTTTGAAAGCTCTTCTTATATTCATTACTCCATACAAACTTAGCTTTTTTGTGTGTCAACTTAGCTAATAATAATGCAATCCTCGAGAAATCTTTCATGAATTATTTGCAGTATCTTGCTAGTATAAGAAAATTACATATTTCTATTATTATGGACAGTATTAGCCATTTAATTATTGCTTCCACTTTCTATAGAATCCTCCTTGAGATACTATATGTCCCAAGAAATAAACACTTATCATCTACATTTTACATTTGAAGAATTTGGCATGTAGTTAATGCTCTCATAACATCTATAACACACTCACAAATGTTGCATATACTCTTCTTCCTTTTTAAGGTACACCTGGATGTCGCCAATGAACATAATAATGAACTTATCCAAGAAAAGGTTAAAAATTTAGTTCATCAAGTCTATAAATACTTTTGGTGCATTTATTAATCTAAAAGACATTATTAAAAATTTATTATGCCTATAGCAAGTATGAAATATTGTCTTTAGAATATCATTTTTCCTGAATCTTCAATTAAGCATATTCGGATTGTAAACCAATCTTTCAGAAATGTTGTGCTTTTTGTAATTGGTCAAACAAATCATCTATTTATGCTAACAAATATCGACTCTTGATAATAACCTTATTCAATTGCTAATAATTAATACACAATTATAACGATTTATCTTTCTTCTTAACAAATAGCATAGAGTTCCCAAGGTGAAATACTGTGTTGTATGAAACCTTTCTCCATTAAATATTGCAATTGCTTTTGCAACTTCTTAAATTTTACTAGTACCATGTGATATGAAAGAATTGATATCAATTTGGTGCCTAGAATTATGTTGATTATGAACTTGATTTCATGGTCAAGTAATGAACTTGGTAATTCTTCTAGAAAAACACCTTGGAATTTATTTGCTACAAGAATTTTGCTGATTTTCAATTCTTCCTTTTTTAATTCATTTATTGTTGCTACCTATGCTACATATGTAAGTAAGAATTTTTCATATAAGATGAAACTTATATAAATTAAGAATATAAAATATATAATTTCAAAAATAAATAGCGTATTTGTATTAGCCATAATGAAATATGAATTAATTGATGAACAAAAAGTTTGATCTTCCCCATCTTCTCTATAAGTTTGCAGCTGATAGGGAACCAAAATTCACAAAATATTTAGGTTATGATTAGAGTGCAGAGTAGTTAAAGAAACCTAACCTAATTAAATATAAAATTTTACTAAGCTTACTCATTAAAAGCCTAATTAGTTAAAAGTCTATACATGCTGTTGAATACATCAGCTCACTAGGCATTTTAGTCTATAAAAGTAATCATAAAAACTGGACTTAAAAATTATAATTTTAGGATCAAACTCATTCTATTTTAAATAAAATAAAATAAAAGACTCAATTAATAGTAACCCATTAAATATATTTTTATATTTTGCTACTTGGGTAACACAATTGTAATTAATTTATTTTTATAAAATATTTTATTTCAAAAAATCACTCTTAGGTTAAGGAGTAATTTTAAATACATGTAGCCACAATTTTAAAAATACATCACCCTTGAGATAAATATCTAAAAATTTTAACTAACTCTATATAATCAATAATATCGAATCATAGTGGCAATTATATTCTTTATTAATATAAGACCTTTTATGATTATAAAATATAATGAACTACACATATTTAGTCACTAATGTAATAGTATAACATGAAATATGGCATAAAAAATTGTGATCAAATCATACTTATTTTTCATGTTAGTCTTTGATGATTTCTTGAATAAATTCACATAGCATGAGAAATCAACTAGCAACAAACAAAGCTAAACTGACAACATACAAAGCCAAATTGTCTCATAAATCCTAAAATGATGTTGATTTTGAGATAGATAATTAAGTTTAAAAACTAATGAATAACATCGAGTCTTAGCTCTTACAACAATTATAACAATCTTAGCACATTATAATCAAATGATGCATGCATCAACAAGATAACATAAATTTATAATCAATCTACTAACAAGTATATGTGAAGATATAAGAAAAGGAACATATCAAAAATTACATAAAAGATAATTATAAAAATGGAAACAACTCCTACTAACAAAAAATATCAAAAGAACTCATAATTCCTATGTTCTCAATATGCTTTTAAAAAATTGCAAGTCTAAGTCTTTTAGTTATGGGATCTACTAGCATAGTATCTATGTGAATGTGCTTTATAACTATGTCCCCTTTCTTCACAAGATCTTTAACTATGAGATATTTCAACTCTAAATGTTTAGATCCACTAGAACTTTTATTATTTTTTGTGAAGAAAACTACAACACTATTGTCATAATAAATTTTCAATGGTTTAACAATAGAATCAACAATCTATAATCCTGAATGAAAATTTTCAATCAAATAACTTGTAAAGTAGCACCATAACAAGTAACAAACTCTACTTGCATTGTGAAAAAAGCTAATAATGTTTGCTTAACACTTTTTTAGGATATAGCACCTCCAGTCATCATAAAGATATAACTTGAAATAGATTTCATATCATCATAGCATCTAGCAAAATCTAATTCTGAATACCTAATTACTTCCAAGTTATTAACCTTTCTATAAACGAGCATATAATCCTTGGATTTCTATAAGTATATCATAACTTTCTTAATAGCATACTAATGATCTCTTCCAAAGTTAGACAAACACATGCCAAGAACATTAACCATAAAAGCTAAATTTAGTCTAGTGTAAACTTGAGTATATATTAAACTTCCTATAACACTTACATGAAGAACATTTTGCATTAGCTGTTTCTCTATCTCATTTGCTGGGCATTGTTTGTTGCTAAATTTATCACCTTTTACAACTAGAACACCCTTAGCTTTATAATTTTGCATTTCAAATCTTTCAAGAATTCTATCAATGTAAACTTTTTGAGATAATCCCAATAAGTTATGAGTTCTATCCTTATGAATCTGAATCCCTAAAATAAATAATGCCTCAATAAGATCCTTCATGTCAAAAGCTCTAAACAATATTTATTTGGTATTATGTAGTAAAGCTAGATTGTTATTCGCTAATAGAATATCATCAACATACAAAATGAGAAAAATAAATGCTCTCACTTACCTTGAAATAAATACACTAGTCAACCTTATTTTTTATGAAGCCTATAGATGTAATCAACTTATTAAACTTCAAATACCATTGTCAAGATACTTGTTTCAAACCATATATTGATTTTTGTAACTTGCACACTAAATGCTCAGATCTATTTATCTAAAACCCCTTAAGTTATTTCATGTATACATCTTCCATAAGTTCACCATTTAGAAAATATGTTTTAACATTCATTTGATAAAGCTCCAAATCAAAATGTGCAACTAAGGTCATAATAATCTTAAATGAGTCTTTAGAAAATACTAGTGAAAAGGTTTTAGAGTAGTCAATTCCCTCTCTTTAAGTGAAACTTTTAATTACTAATCTTGCTTTAAATTGTTCAATTTTGCCACTTGAATCTTTTTAGTCTTATACACCCATTTGCAGCTAATTGCCTTACAATTTTGTGGAAGCTCAACAAGTTCCCATACTTCATTCTTGATTATAGACTGAATTTTCTCATTCATAGCATTCACTCACAAATTACACTGTTAATTATTCATTGCTTGAATGTATGTAGTTAGATCAATAACATCTCTAATGTTATATTCACTCTCACCAAGATAAACATAATAATCATTTGAAATTGTTACCTTCCTTTATCTAACTAACTTTCTAATTGGGATCTAATTTATAGGTTGAATAAGTTGATAACCTTTAGTGGGAATAACTACAATAGGTTCCACAATTTGGTCATGCTCTACATTTTAATCATTTTGTGTCTTAACATGAACAAATAGAGGTATAATACTCTGACTTAGTAAAACTAGTGGAATGGTAATGAAAATTAGCTCATTTTGTATCTTAAAGTGCCTAAATTTGGTAACAAATTAGCAATATCAAGTTTAAGAAATTTAATAGTCATGAACTCAACTATTTTTATATCTCTTATAGGGCAATAGAACTTATATCCTTTTGTATGATTTAGATAAAGTAAAAATAAATGGATTTTGGATCAAGTTTCTTCACTGATGGATAATAATCTTTTACCTTAAAAGGACAACCCCAAATACGAAAATAACTTAAGCTAAGTTTTCTGCTAGTCTAAAGCTCAAAGGATGTTTTAAGTACTCACTTATTAAGAATACAATTAGGATGTACAAAGCAATTTTAATGGCCTCAACTTAAAGAAATTTAAATAGATTTGTTTTACTTATCATGCTCTTTATCATGTACTTAAGAGTCAGATTACACTTTTTAGTGATGCGATTTTACTCAAGACTACTAGGCATGGTATATTGTGTAATAATTTCACATTCTTGTAAAAACCTAGTAAATGATCCCATATGTTGCTCAAACACGTCTTGTTTGCCATAATATTCACCTCCTTGATCAGATCTCACAATCTTGATGACTTTTTCGAGTTAACTTTCAACCTCAGTTTTGAAATTTTTAAATTTCTCTTATACATTAGATTTTTCTTTTATTAAATAAAGATAACCATATTGAGAAAAGTCATCAATAAATGTGACAAAATAATAACAATCATAAATAGTGTGAGAGTATGGTCCATATATATCAATATGAATTATTTCTAAAAAATTAGAACTAAAGTAGCACCTTTCTATTTCATCTTAGTTAATTTACCCCTAATAAGACTTACACATGTGTTCATATCATCAAAATCTAGGGAAAAAGAATATTCTCTTTGATTAATCTCCCTACTTGTTCCCTACATATATGTCCCAATCTCTTATACCATAACACTAATGATGTTTTCTTAATTCTAGGTCTTTTTGGAACCATATTTTTAATATTCAAAGAAGCATAAGGACTATCAGAGGCTAATAATAACCTATATAAACCATTATCAAGAATAGCAAAAATAATAGACTTAAAATGGAATAAAATATCGACTTTTCCATTTTCAAATATAAAATTGCATCCAAGCTTATCCAAAAGAGAAATTAAAATTAAATTACATTTAAAATTAGAAACATAAAAATATTATTCAATGTAATTTCAATAAAGTTTTCTAAACATGAAATAACATCTTTTATGTATTCAACTATAACTTTAAGATCATTTCTTACTTTAAGCTTGGACTATCTCCCATTTGATTTTTTTTGCCTTACAAACCTCTACAAAGTAATTGTAACATGAGTTGTGAAACTACTATTAAACCACTAAGAATCTGTAGGGACATCAACTAAATTTGATTCAAAGCAAGCTAAGGATAGGGGTTTACCATTCTCATTGCCTTTTTTCTTCTTTAACCAAGACTTGAACCTATAATATTCATTTCTCTTATAACTTTTCTTATGACAATGCTAACACTCTATATTCTTATGAATGGAACCTTTAGGACCTTCCACTTATAGTTTATGATTAATACTATTATTATCATACCTCCAAGCCTCTTGAGATTTAGAAAGATTATTCCTTAGACTATGTGATTTAAGTTTTTTTTTCTTCTGGGTTGGGTTCTTACTAGTTAAAGATTTTGATTAGATCAAAAAACTTATTTTATTCTTTTCCTTTTTCAATTTTTTCTTCCTCGACAATGCATTTAGTGATGAATTCATTAATGATCCAAGATACATTTAGGGTATTATAAGCTGTTTTAATTTGCTTGAATTCTGAAGGTAAGAAATTTAAAGCATGTGTGACAAGAAAGGTATCTAGTATTTAAGTTCTTCAATTGGGTTTGAAGGTGAACTATCTTGATAATAAACTCTCTTACACCACCAATTTTGTCATACTTCATAGTCGTCAATTCCTTCATCAAGCATCCAAATTTAATATTATCAAATACTTGAAACATTTGCCTTATAGCATTGATAAACTCCTTAGCTTTAGTTGTATCTACCAATCCATCCAATAGATGTTCAAGAATAGATCTCAATTGCAATGAGATCGAGCATATTAGATCTTTCCCATTTTACATAATAGTCTTTTTGCTCTTGAATACTTTCAGGAGTGAGACTGAGTATATTAGATCTCAAGAGTGAGTCTTTTCCCATTTTACATAATAGATCTCAATTGCAATGAGATCGAGCATATTAAATCTTTCCCATTTTACATAATAGTCTTTTTGCTTTTGAGTACTTTCAGGAGTGAGTGCTGGCGATTCTAACTTATATAAGGCTAAATCAAAATCTATAATACTAAGAGCAAACTTTATATCCTGCTCCCATCTCTTATAATTTGTATAATTTAACAATTAATAGTTGCAATATTGTTGTTCATTGTAAAAGAGATTGTAAAAAAATAATTAAAAATGTAATATGTTAGTTTTGGGCATTTTAAATTTATCAATAATCATATCTAGAAGTATATAAAATATCACTACATTTTTCTCTTTCGGCAAAGAATGCAATATGTAAAAGATCATCCTTAAATTGAAGGCAATTAGGATAATATATTATTATTACAAAATTATCCCTTCAGGTAGGTGAAATTTATAATAATAAAATAAATCTAGAAATAATATTTTACTTTAATAAACTAATTTCTAATTATATCATACAAAATCCTTTTTAGGAAAGTTATTATAAAAAATAATTAAAAATATATATTTTAATAAGCTCATTTTTAATTACAATACATACTCACTTCTTTGGATAGGTAATTATGTGAAATAATTAAAAATTAATCCCATAAATATTTATCAATAGCTTGAAGACTTATGAATCAAAATATATAATTTTACTTTAGTAATAATTATTCAATTCAACCTGTAAGCCTCCCAAAAGAACCAAAATATTTAAATTAAGCTCTAAAACTATAAATTAAAAAATACAATATGACCAGTCCATTAAGGGGTACTAAATAATATATACCAATACTGATCATAAAAAAAATCATATTGCATCAAAATACAATCTTGATATATATATAGTATAAATTAAAAAAAAATTTCAAACTTTCTCCTAATTTCTTTAAGGGATATGAATTTTAGAATCGTAATTTTAGAAGATTAAAATATAATGTATAAATATGAAAAATATATTATTTTTAAAAAAATTTATAATTTTATTTTACTAGAAAGTATTTCAAATTAATTAAAATAAATATATAAATTTATAATAAATATTTATTACAGTAAAATAAATAAATAAAAATTATGTGAAAAGAGAAAAAAATCATGTGTGAACCACACGCACCAATAATGGCACGTGGATCACGCATTATTAGCTTTAAGGTTGAAGCCATCATCTTCAACCTCATAGAACGATCATAGCCTTTTTATTTGGTTGTCGAAGAAGGAGGTTTTCACAATTTTTAATATTTTTTATATTTGTAAAAAAATAATGCATTATCTTTGAATCCATGGCAAGCTTTGATTGTTAAACCTAGGGCTGTTAACGGGTTAGGCCAGGCTGGGTTAGGATAATCAAGCTACCGGCCCGTATATCTATCGGGCCTCAATTTACAGGCCTAATTTTGCCCAAATCAATCTTGAACCCGTTCATTATTGGGCTCTAATGGGTCCAAGGGGTATTAATGGGCCGAGCTGGGCTTTAAATTTTTTTTAAATTCATTGTTGCCAAATGTTGGGCCTTAATTAAAAATATTTTTTAAATGAAACTGTACAAAACATGCACCAGACAGCCTAATTTTGAATTTTTTTAATTTTATTATTGCCAAACATTGGGCCTTAATTAAAAATATTTTTTAAAATGAAACAGTACAGAACACGCACCAAATAGCCTAACGTTTTTTTTTAAGTGGGGAACTACACAAAATGAACATTGAAGTCTGAAACTTCTTGACCCTGTCATTAACTAATTCTTTCATTTTGCGACTCTTCACAGCCACATAGTTTCTGTATCCTTGTGTTCTTAATTACAACTTACAAAAGGCTCCTTTACTTACAAAAAAGAATCAACGTCCTAATGCTAAAACAAGGCACCATTCTGTTGGTCATATTTTTCACATCCCAATCGTATTTACATCCCAAAAAAATCAAAAAATAGCTATTAATAGATAGCTAATCAACATGATTCCTTTCCTGTACATTTTTTTCAAAATCTTGTAGCAATTACTAACTTCAGTGCCTATATAAACAAGTGCAGTGCAACTCAAATTAGTATACCATTAAGAAAGAAAGAACTTAAAATAAATTTAATATGAAACTAATACTTTAATTACTTATAGCTCAAAAAATTAAAAAACAGAGTACACTAATAGATAAGTATTACCTAATTTTATCTATTAGTGCTAACTTCAATACCCATATAAACAGGTAGAAACCAACTAGATCAATATTTATTTGATCATACTGTAAAAGAAATTTATTATAAATCTAGATTTAGTTAAAAAAAATAGAAAGCATGATAATAGGAAGTTACGTATATTTTTAATGTAATTGGTAGTTTGGTCAATGCAGAAAGTAATTGTAGGTAATACTATTAGATGTTAAACACACATAGAGGAAGACAAATCTACCCAACAACCATTGGTTGTTGACTGTTATCTTATGATTGCAACTTCACAATAGCAAGTTGTTTTGAAATCTCACCAAGCTCTAAAAATAAAAAAAAGGAAAAGACATACCATGCTTTGTAAACTTATGAGGATAACAATAAATTAGACAGTTATGCAT
Organism: Sindora glabra; assembly: GCA_020226215.1. Classification (NCBI taxonomy): domain Eukaryota; kingdom Viridiplantae; phylum Streptophyta; class Magnoliopsida; order Fabales; family Fabaceae; genus Sindora; species Sindora glabra. The sequence goes on from CM035233.1 coordinate 49,974,984, forward strand.
TTACCTTTCTCAATTTTTTCATAATTTTCAAACTCTTGAATAAAGTCACGATCCTCTGTTGGAAATAGGGTGGGCTTGATCCAGTTTTGACAGCAAATTAATGTTTCACCTGTTTATGGAGATAATGAACTCCTAAACACATCTAAAACTCTCCATCCTGTGCTAAAGGCTAACTCTAAAGCTACTGTAAAAATGGGGACAACAAGCACATCTCTGGCCATAAAAGATAAAACACGAAATCTGGACCCATTCCCCTTCCACCATTCTAAGACACTAAAGTTATCATTGTTGGTTTGTGTTCTAAGAACCAATCATATAGATGATTGAAATAATACACAATGTATTATATTTTATTTTAGGCAATTTAATTATTATATTTTGTTTTTATAATTTTATTATTATTCTGCGCGATTTATAACTTAATATAATAATTATCCTTGGACTAACTTCGTTATTCCTAAAATACCCCTAGTCAAGTATTATTACGAAAAGGATAGTAATAATACACGAGACTAGCATGTATAATGACTGATGATTACAAATCATGGATATGTGATATCAAGTTAATACATGAGTATATTATTAGTGAACAATATACTGAACTGACCCACTATGAGAATATTGCAAGGATAGATGTGTCATAAGTTATTCTCATATGATCACAAATGCACATAAACCTTTGACTTGAAATCACTATAATTTCCTACATGAGGAATTACTCACTTTAATATTGTTCTATGTCACCTTTAATCAGGATGACAAATAGGGCATTGATTAGGTGTGTCATGAATCGTGCAGAGGGAAGTGAGTGATGTAGATGAGATTTTGTTACTCTTATATAAAAAAGAAATATCCTTGAGCCCCTTGATTGAGTGAGACTTAGAAATACATGGCCATACTCAATTGGATTAATATGTGATATTAATTATTTATTTTAAATTTACTCAATATCAAGAAATATAAATTGAACATTTACGAGGATGACACATTCCATGCCTCCAGTTCAATTTGGATATTATTACAAAAGGGTTATGATGCAAAACGTTGATCATGTATTAGGTGGATGTTGAACCATAGACATTCTTACTACTTGAGTGGCAATGATATATTGCTAGATACCGCTCACTGTCTATGGCTCAATAATGAGTCATTGTCAATGTAGTAAGAACCTACAGGGTCATACAAAAGGAGTAGGAATAAGACAATAATTAATTGGACTTTAATTATATTAATATTCAATTAATTAGACTTATTTTCGTGTATATATATATTATTATTAAGAATAATAATGTGTTATTCATGTAATATATATATATATATATATATATATATATTATGTGATATTATTTGATATTAAAGTAATATCAAATAATTACATTATCAGATATTAGATAAATATATTATGAGATAATATTATTTTAATATTTGATAACTATATGCAATTATCTAATATTAAGATATTTATATTATGAGATAATATTATCTAATATTAAATAATTAATAGATAAATCCTATCTCTCCTTATTATCTTTAGGATAAGGATAAAATGAGTTGTTAAGTGTGATTAGAATTTTGGAAGCATTATCCTAGTAGGACTAAGATTGTGGCTTGCCTAAGTTTTATAAAAAGGGGCTTGAGGGCAGCACATTAAATATATGCTCATAAGCCTCCTAAAACCCAAAAATCACTTAGAAAATATCGAATCCTAATTCCTAAAGAGAGAAACGCATCCTAGCAAATTCGTGGAAGGTGAGAGGTCGTTATTCACTCCGTGTAGATACCGTAGAGATGCTGTACCTTCCGGCTGGCGTTTGATTCATCCATTCTCAAGTTTTGATCAGTAGAAACACGAGTGCTCAATAGGTAAAACCCTAATCATTGATTTATGCTTTTTGCATGGATCCTAGGTAGAATTCGGATCAAAATTTTGAAATTCCGCTGCATGTAATAATCCAAATTCCCAACAGTCATCTCCATTAACACATGCTTCATTCAAGTATCTATTAACTTCATTTTTTGCTTCTATAGAATCCTTAGCTTTTAGATGAGATTTAAATGTTGCAGCCCAAGTTTTATGTGCATGTTTATTTTCTTGAAAACTATGGCCTGTGTCTTGTGAAATTTCATTGCTAACTAGATTACTTTGATTCCTTTCCCCATGGACCTTAGAATACCAATCATACAATTATTGCAAGTTTGACTTCACTTTACAAATTAGGTTATGGGCAGTCACAACATCATAAATTTTATAAAAGGCCACTTTATATAAGTAAGCTTGTACCTAGGGTCTAACACAATAGCAATGAACAACAAAGGATTTATATTCTGCACATTTCCCCAATATTTGTCATATTTGCTCTTCATTTGAACAACCATTCAATTTAAGACATTATCCTCACTTGAAGTACATTTCAATAATTCAGTTTGAATCTATGCAAGTTAAGTGAATGCATTGTTTGAAGTTACAAATAGAGAACTAGATAACTCAAGTGTTACATCATAAAATTTTTTTAGAAAGTTTGTGAAAACCCTAGCATTTTTCCAATCTTCTACAGTATGAGGCCCTATTATTTTCTCATCAAAGTAGTCCCTAAAACTTGATTCATCATCTTCCAATCTCTCAAAAGCCTCTTGGAATTTTAGGGCAGACTCCAACATTAAATAGGTTGAGTTCCATCTAGTTGGGACATCAAAACATACTAGGCTAGCACTTTCAATTTTAGCTTGTTGGATGCAACATTTGAACTTACCTAATCTAGAAGGAGAAGATCTAACGAATCTAACTGCATTCCTAATTGCAGCAATTGAAGAATGCAGATCTTTTAAGCCCTCATTAACAATCAAATTGAAAATATGAGGACAACAACGAATATACATGTGATTACCATCCAATATCAACCCATTTGAATTTTTAAACCTCTTCTTCAAGTAGGAGACAACAATATCATTTGAGGAAGCATTGTTTACCGTGATAGTAAATATATTTTTAATTCCCTATTCAAGTAAGCAATTTTTCACATGTTTCCCAATGGTTTCTCCTTTATGATTGGGAATTAGGAAGAAATTTAGAATCCTCTTTTGCAAGTTCTAATTATTGTCTATAAAGTGGGTTGTAAGTATATGTTGTAAGACACACTCTAGAATAATTAGATTCTAAAAAAATTTTTAACTTCCCTTTCTCATCTAAGTACATTTTTCAATAATCTTTGGCCACAGTTTGTCTAGATGGAACATGAAATTGAGATTGTAGTTTACTTAACAAGTGTTTAAACCCTCACCCCTCAACAACCTTAAATGGTTGTTCATCTACAATGATAAATACTGCTAGAGCTTTTCTTGCTCTTTTCCCATCACAAACTTGTAGGGTAGCAACAACATTACTTCCATCACCTTCTTTTAAGTTCAAATGAAAGTCAAGATTAAGAAGGATCAAACAATAAGGCATAGGGGAACTTTGGACATACCCGAAGATGTTTATTCATGCTAGAAGTTCCATGTGAAGTAGAATCATAGAAGTACCTCACTCCACAGTAATTACAAGCAATTATAGGCTTTCTTGACTCAGTTTCTGGCACACGTGTAAAGTGATCCCATGCCATTGCTTTTTTCCTAGTTCCATTAGTTGGAGCCTTTCTCTTTACCTTCATTTGGACAATTTTGGTTGTAGGAATCTCTTTGCTTTTACCCTTGGATTTTGTATTGCCTTTTAGTTTGGGCATTTTTGAACCAAATGCAACATCATTCCCTTGATTTGTTGGGGGTTGAGCGTCTACCATGGGTTGTTGAGACACTCCTTGGATGGATTAACATGCATCATCCTTCCCATTTCAAGGCTCCATTGTAAAAAACTACATAACAATTATAAAATGAAACACTGTTATTTAATCAGCATAAGGAATAAACTAAATTACAAGGCTACGTTACAAAGGATTACTAGATAGCTAGCTACTCACAATTACACTGAATATATAAGCATCACATAATTCCCTATGTTACCAAGAACCATAGATAAAAAAAATAAATTAATTAGGCAAAAGAATTAAAATAAGTGACAAGAACTCAAAGGAAACAGATTTACCTGATTATACTTCTTAATTGCTTCTGTATTGGCAATAAGCTCAGAAGGAAAAAGGAAAATAAGAACTAAAATAAATGAGAAAAAATCACTATGTTATGTTTAAAAAGTATCTAATTCATGTTCTGCATATAATTGCACATTTACAATAGATATTAATTCCAAACAGAACATTGCAACAGTTGAAAATATGCAATGACATAAAATAGGACCGTGTTATGTCTCAAACAATTCTTTGAGTCATGTTTCAAATCAGTCACCTTATAGAATGCAAGATTCAAACAACACTAACATGACAAAGATTATGTGTATATGTGAAATCATTTAATATAACAGCCATAATGAGGGTCTAATGATTTTAAAAGTTAACCTTTAGGAATTTCATCAAAATGATAGTTTCTGATGCAACAAAACAAATGAAATCATAAACAATAATAACAACAATAATAAAAACCCATATTAGATGGGGTTAGCTATATAGTCATTTAACAATTAGCACCAATGTTATGGATGAAATCACATAAAAGAATTAATTTTCTTCAAATGCAAATGAGATACAATTAATTATTGAAGTTCTCTAAAAATTTTCATTATTAGTTTATTAATCACTCGACTTATATTAAATTCATTTTTAAATAACTTAAGTTAAAATGCTTCAGACATATAAACATTATACCTATGTGTTTGAAGGTAGAAGTGGAAGCTCTGAATTCCTAGGATAAAGAGATAGGTTAGCTAAGTAACTCTCTACATATATAAGGAGGAATTCCATTCTTTACTTCATACTAATACAAGCCTTCTAGAATAATGCATGTATTAAATAGTAGAAAACTCTAACACAGTAGGCCTAACAGCCTTTAAAACTAACTCACATTATAATTAAGCTTATTAAGATTAATTGTATAAGAAAAAAAATAACTTTAAGAATTCAAGAGTGAATGAGAATAAGAAAATCCAAAGAAAAGTAATAAGAACTAACCGTTTTTTATTTGTCAAAATGAACAAGAGAGAAAGCAGCGATCTACATAGTTTTACGATGAAGATACAAGGCAAAGTAGCATCATAATTGATGTCTTGTTATATATCTGCACAGTTTGGACATTATAGTAATTAGTTATTAAAGATAAATCCCCACTTAACTTTCTTTCAATTTCCTCTCATTTAAATCCAAAAGGTTCTTTTTTTTGTACGTGTGTGTTCATAAGTGAAGGGTATGTGTGTGTGCGTGTGTGAATACAATACACAAATATGATTCTGTTTTGCTTTGTTTTTCATATGTGTATATGGTTAAGACAAATTTGGTTTTACAATAATTCAAAAAGTATATATTTATATGTTTAGTTAAAATTAAAATTAATAGAAGGTTGTAACAAAGTTCTAAAACATATCTTGAACAAAAATTATAAACCAGAAAGAGTTTTAGTTTATGAAAGAAAAAGGTAAAATGTAGGTGTTAAAATAGGGAACTGATAAGACTTTAACAGCATAAAATAGAGTTACATGAATAACAAAAAAAGGAATTATAGCCAAACTTATATGTAAAGTAAACAACATTCCTCCCACTCTTTGGTTTCTTTAGAAACAATTTTCCAAGTATTAGTTTTCAGGTGGCACATCAATGTCATGAAGAAGAATTAAGCATTTTACACATTAAGAAACTATACTACCAAGTAGAAGGCAAGTAAAGTGAAGTATTTCAACATTGGAAATAATTGAGTTATTGGACTGTTTTATAAAAGGAAGTGGCAAATATGAAGGTCTAAAATTTTATTTTATATAAGGTAGTGACATTCTATATGCATCTGAAGAAATAATATATATTATGTATGGTATATGCATTATATAGTTAACGAATATGAAATAAGCTATAGTGTTAAGAGGAAGCTGAATTTGCTTATTCGGCTATAAAAAGGAAAGTTCAAATCAAATCTTAAGTGTGATGCTAAAAAAAAGATGCAAGGTTGAAACGGAATATATCAACAATAATAACAATAATAAAAGGTACAACAACAAAATAACTATAATGATGCACTTTCTTCATAATTAAAAGTAAAGGAAAAAAATTAGAGTTTAAGCAGTCTATTAACATTTTCATCCTATTCATTCCATAATCTCTTTTCCTGTGTTATTGTTACCTAAATTCAAATTCTTAAACATTAAAAATAATTTCAAGGGAAAGCCAGACCTCTCTTGCTGAAGCTTTCTATTTGTGTAGGACTGTGATTATCAATGTTTTCAAGTAGTTCATTGTAAATGATAATTAAATTGTCTTTTAATTCCTGTAGATGATTCACTGCTTCAAGGCACAACTTTATCTACATCCAATATTGGCTTTAAATATATTAACTTGATAAAATGAGCCATTCAAAGATGGAAATATATATGGATATAAATACCTTGCAACCATGGATGACATTGAGCACAACTCTAGTGGTAGACAACCCCCTTGTTTAGTAAAATTATTGTTATACCTATAGTTAGAGTAATAAAAAGAAACTCAGGTGTTAGTCTCTAGTTGGATGAACAAATCAAGATAAAATTGAAAGAAACTAAAAACTAAAATAAGACAGAATTAGAGAAACATAACCAGTAAAGCAACCACTGAAAGTAAATAATATAATTCCTAGGCCAAAAAGTCAAGCATTTGAATCTAGATATTATTTTTTCATAATTTTTGTAATGTCTAGAAAATGTTACAAATAGCATATCAAAAAGGGGAAACAGATTGACGAGAGCCACAGTAGGCTTAACAACTCTTGAAATTAACTCACATTATAATTAAGATTATTAGGAATATGGGTAGAATTCTATCATTATAAAAATAAAAATAATTATTCTTTAACACTCATTGGGTTCCTCTTTTACATGAGAACCTCTTCTTCTGTGGATAGGATGCCTAAATAAACTATTATAAAAAAGACATAAGAGTTAATAAAATAGAGTAGTTTACATGCTCTCTTCTTGAAACAAATAGAGACATACAACATTGAGACATACCAATGCTATTAAGAACAAGACACACACAGAGACATACCAATGCTATTAAGAACAAACCTCTGAAGATAAAATGTTTAAATTCAATTGAAAAAAAAGCAGGTTAAGAGAGTGCTTTAGATATGGATGCAAATAGTTTACCGTAGTTATAGATTTCGGTCTTATTGAAAGCCACACCAGACCAGTTAAGATATTGGTAACAGCCAATCCTAAAGTAAGAATTGCAAAAAGTACATAAGCATGAAGATCAGTGAATGTCAATAAATTGCAATCAATTTAAACATAGGATACAGAAGAGCATGCTGGAAATCGCGCATCATACATGCACAGCGGAATAAAAATTTTGTATGATTTTCACTAAGGATCCATGCGAATTTAGAATGCCATATATTAGGGATTAGGGTTTATACCTTTCGGTCAAAAATCTTCTGTCCGCTGCACAGCAAATCCGATCTGCTCTCCAAATCACGAACCGGAAGAAACTAGAAGATCAGATCACCAGTACAACATTTTTGTGGCTGTACCTCTGTGGTATCCACATGAACCCAAGAATCACCGATGAATGTCCACTACACACACCGGTTGCAATTGATCTCCTTACACCTCGTAGTGCTAGCTACGCCTCTTCAGGGGTTTTTGGTCAAGGAGAGGTGCTAGGGTTTTCTATGCCTTTTGGGGTGCGTGAATAATGATAGTAAATCTATTATTACCCAACAAGCCTATTTAAATAGGTGCATAGAAAAAAAACCCTAACCTCTTTGGGCTTTATTCCATGTACAATTATAGGCTTATTATTGGGCCTTATAATTATAACATGAATTCCCAAATATTAAGCCCAAACAATTTAGTCCATTAATTCTAAATTCACTTGGCTCTAAGTGTGCGACCCTACAGGCTCTCATTACGTTGGCAATGACCATTAATCATATTAATGATCATAAACAATGATTGGTGTCTAGCAACACATCATTGTTACCCAAGTAATGAGAAAGTCGGTGATTTGACTAAACCTTTACACATGATCATCACTTATGTCCTTTTATCCTATACATCTAGATTGAGCACGAGACATGGACCGTGTTATTCTCGTATAGCCCAACCTTAAGGTTTCTTGATTCCTAAGTAAGCTAACTGAAACAAATATAATTGACATCTCATGTCAATTCATCTGAGCATAGCCATGCATTTTCTCAGCTTTACTTAATCAAGGGGCCCATAGATGTTACTCCTATTATATAGGAGGGACAAATCCCATCTTGATCACACAAACTCCTCCACATGATATGTGACATATCCAATATCTACCCTTGCTGAGCATTCCTGGTACCTTTTCCTCCTCGATGCACAATGGCTTCGGCTTCATCTTCATCAGCACTAGCAACTTTTTATTTTCTCTAACAATAACACTGAAAGAGATATTCACAAGAATCACAACTATAAGAAAGATGATCAGAATGATACAATAGAGAAGATTACCATTATCACATATACCTCCCTCAAGAGCTGACACTATGGGAGGGAGAAGACAACAAAGAGAAGCTTCAACAGTTCTAGCCCTTTTCTCTTTTCAAAATCCTAGTCCCTGGCTTTCTAATCCTTTCCACCTCCCTCTGCTCGCCAGATAGTCAGAGACACAGCTGTAAGCTCTGCTAGGGTTTTCATTTCGAAAGGGAAGGAAAGGTCCAGAGAGGAAGGATCGAATGAGGCTGCATTAGAAGTTTCCTTCCAAGTTCCAATTTTTCATTTTTCTAGTGGTAGCCAAACGACATCATACTACCACGCAGGAAACTTAAAAATTAAAATGACACTGCATAATTTGCATTGAATTGAGCCTCAGAGGCTTAGACTCTCAGAGTCTTAGACGACATTATAGTTTACAAAGTGTAATAGCATCGTGAAAGAGAACAGAGAGAAAGTAGAATACTCAAAGACTTGTCTTGTCAATTGTCAATGAAGCAGGCAGAAAGAGAAAACCAAAAAGCTGAGGGGATGGGTCACGGCAGACTCAGACAGTTAGAGACTTAGACTTAAGTTAAGAGGGTAAGGATTTTTAGAAAATTAGTTAAATGGTTACGGACAGGTATAAGTCCAAACGGGTTCAAATTTTGAAATTTGTGCCACCTATGTCAACCCATTTTTTCATATTTTTTTACCCATATTAGCCTCCTTAGCCTGACCCAAACTGACCCACATGGCAAATACCAGTTCAGTTTGGGCGGGTTGGGTCGGGCTATAAGATTTTGGACACCCCTAGTTAAACCTCACAGAATGTTTTTCTAGGTAACCAAAAGATAAAAAAAATTAACAATAATGCCATATAACGACATAGAAGGAAAAGACGATTCCAAGGTGGACTTAGCATCAACCATAGCAATAATACAGAGGCCAATAACGAAGCATTTTACTATAGTAATGCAATGGTTTTCGACCAAAAAAAAATTCAAAAATAGAGAAAAAAATAACTCTATTCTATACTGTATTATAAATAGAAAAACCAAATAAATAAAAATAACATTTAAATTGAAACAACGTCATTTGTGATATTCATATATTCATAAGAATAGGAGATCGTAATTTTCTAATTAAACAATTATTTAAAAAATAACTATATAAATAATATATTAAATAAAACTATTCAATAAAATAAATGATAATTTTAGCCAATTTAATAATAATTAAGAAATTGAAATAAATGATAATAATAATCTAAAATATAGATCACACAAAGAGAATATGTATTTTAATTCTCAATTTATTGTAAGTAGTTCTAATACTAAATGTAAGTAAAAATTGTTCATATAAGATAAAATTTACATAGATTAAAAATATGAAATATATGATTTTAAAAATAAATAGCGTACTTGTATTAGTCATAATACAATATGAATTAATTAATGAATAAAATGTTCGATCTTTCTCGCCTTCTCTACAAGTTTACAACTTAAAAGGCAACAAGATTCACAGAATGTTTAGGTTATGATTAAAGCATATAGTAGTTAAGGGAATCTAATCTGATTAAATAAAAAATCTTACTAGGCTCACTCATCAAAAGCCTAGTTAGTTAAAAGTCTATACTTGTTGCCAAACATACCAGCCTACCAAGCATTTTAGTCCATAAAAGTGATTACAAAAATTGAACTAAAGAATTATAACTCTAAGGTCAGACTTAGCTCATTTTAAATAAAATAAAATAAAATAAAAGACCTAATGAATGGTAGTTCATTAAAAATATTTTTACAACATTACTTTTTCTTATAAGTTTCCTAACTTTTATACAAAAGATAAAAGTAGGCATCTCAAATCTCTTATCACCTTGAAAGACTCATGCTACTTCTCCTTTTGATTGGTAGGTTACTATCTTATTATGGCAATCTACACAATTATGATAATTAGATAGCCAATCCATTCTTATAATATCATCATAATTTATCATGTCAAAAATTACAAAATTTATTATCAATAAGTAGTCATCAATCTAAATTTCACATTTATTGATCTCTTAAGTAACCATCATAGCATTTCTTATAAGAGTTGTAACCACTAATTCTTCTTCTAATTCTACTTTAGGTTTCAAAATTGTAGCTACTAAACTTCTAAGTAAAAAAGAATAGGTAATGTTATGATTAAATAACACTCTTGCTAGAAGATTTTCATCTAGTAAGGTATTTGTCACCATTACATTATAAAATTAAGCCTCTTAATATGTTATAGTATAAACTCAACCTTAAGATCGTATTGCATTATTCCTTCTATTCCTCTTTATGCTTTAGCTAAGTATTGTTAGTGATCTAATAGAAATTGCATTTTGAGTAATTTGCTTGCTTAGTGTTATAATATTATTCCTATGTTTGAGGAGTTATATAGTCTCAAGCTCTATAGCTAAATTATCCACATTTAAAATAAAATGTAAGTTCATGTCAATAGGGTCCCAAATGATTAAATTTGCATTGATTATAATAGGTGTTAAATAAGCTTGACTAGGAGTTATCATAGTGAATTCTAATCTAAAGTTTGAGTTGGTATCCTAAAAAGTCTTTTACCCTTGAAACCTCTATTTATCATGTTGTTCACTTGCTTCTATCATTAATACATTCCATATAATGGTAGCTTTTTCTATTCTTGTATTACTCCTTCCTTCAAACCTCATTTGCTTTTATCCAAAGATTGTTTCTCTTTGTCACCCTTCCTTTGAATGTAATTATGATCATATAGCTTGGTTTAAAGCTTGTTGGTAAGTAGTATCATTAGAAATATTAACTAATCAAATAAATAATCACATACTCTATTCACGAACCTCTCCACCTTTAGTTTTTTAATTAATACAAGATGTCTAGCATAATAGGAAAGTTGTATAAATTAAGCATCATATTATGGGACCGTCATCTTTTCTTAAGTTACTTGTTCAAACTCTCAAGCTTTAACTTCTCTAACACTTTATGATAAAAATCAATCCACTAATTTAGCTTGGAATTATTCTTAAATAATTAGAATTGTAATTGCAATTCTATATTCTATGTTTTGGGTACACCAATAATGTGCTACATTATTAAGCTGATAGCTGACTAATTCTATAACCATGGTGTCATTACATCCTAACATTATATAGATTCTTTCTATCCAATCAAGAAACTGGAATTAATGAACCATGAGATTAATGTTATCATACCTTAAGAGTTTCAATTTTAGAAATTAATAAATAGCTTGAAGCTTATCTTTAAAAGGTACAAAAGGAAGTTATAACTATCTATCCTCTTCCCTCTTTGGGTTTGGATTCCCTAAGTTTTGATTACCATTTTAGCTATTTTTTCTAAGGTTTATTGCAAGGTAATTACCCAAGCTGGTGTTTTTAGTTGCCTATGTTCACTATCTTTATTCTCATCTCTATTTCTTACAATCGATATTTTAAATTCTTCATGTTCAAACACTTTAGAATATGCCCTAGTGTGCCTTCTTCTTCTAGTCAAAACCTCTAAGGTAACTTAAGTTAGTAAACAAAATTTCTTATTAAATAAAAGATACTTGCCATCCCTTATACTCTTATTATTTTCATTACTAATTGTTAATTTATACCAATTCCACTTTTACCTCAAGCAAAATTTTTCTATAATTTCCTAGACCATGCTTTCATACTAATTCTATAAAGACCTATTCGCTAGTCCATCATAATTGGCGTGAAGACATCTTACAAACATCTTTACTAACTTTTATCTTTTTTTTTTCTAAAACTCTTGATGTTTTTATAAATACAAAACTCCTAGATGACTTTTGACTAGTAATTTTTTTATAATAATACTTTTGAAAACTTTAATATTCTATAAGTAATCAAAATACGAAGGTATGCTATTGAAATTTGAGAAATGTAGTTGAAAAACCATATAAGCAACTATACTTTCTAAAAATATTTTCTATAAAACATTATAGTGGATGAAAAGCTCACAAAGGCATTATTTTATAGAAAACTCATGAGATTTTATTTTTCTAATCCAAATTGATTCAATACTGAAAATATTTATAAAGTCAGAAGTAAAAAATCTTTTTCTTGAAAAATGTGAGAGTAAGAACAAATGATATATAGAATTTTATTTTTAAAATGAAAGAAAACTAGTATCATGAAGTTTTTACTTATTTCTTAAGAAAAACAATAAGCTTGGATCATTTGGAGGAAGATATTACTGATTTTTAGAATCTTTTGAATAGATAGTTTTGATGAAATAAATTTATAATAAAACTTAAAAGGAACATAGATGATGGATTTTTCTAAGAATTAATCTTACTATAAATAGATACAATGGAGTGGGATCAAGTTAGTAACAACTAAAAAAAAATTAAGGACAATTATTTCAAATCTGATTATTATTTTTAAAGAATAGAATCATGATTTACAAAAAATAACTCCTTTAATTTTTTTTCTTTTGAAAGATACTCCTAAAAAAATTAGCAATCTTCAAAGAATTTTATAACAACAAATTAAGGGAGTTTTCTAAAAATCTAGCATTTTTTATATAAAATTCTTTCCTTACTTCATGTGGTATATAAAAATATTTTTTATTGTTCATAAAAATATAATAGTGTCAAAATTAAAAAATGTAATCTTTTATGAAATAACTAGTAAGAGAAATCTTGTGTGAAATTTAAAAATGACCAAAGAATAAGAAGCTAAATTGTTACAAGCCATTTTACCATAATTAGTGTGAAACCCATTAATTGATTCCATTAGCCTTTATAACTGACAATGCAAACCTTATACTAATAGAAGTACATTGACTTCTATATACCATAAGATGCAATAATAAAGCTAAAGACAAATGGTCAAAGTCCTTTTTGTTTTTATATGCCTTAGTTGGGCACCTACATTAAGACATAGACCTAATACTTAACTAATATATTCTAATACTAAGTTATATAATGAATGATAAGTAGAATAATATACACCATATTTGCTATAATGTAATTCACAAAGACATTTTTCTAACTGTCAAAATTTCAAATCGTAGTGCCTTAGACTTCTTTGGGTCAATAACTTAACTTGATGATTTAAGTTAAAGTTAAAATATTTAGAATAAAATAAAGAATAAGTTATATAAACTCAATGAGTATATATCTATCTAAACCAAAGTTCAAATAATAAAATGCAATTTGTAATTAAATTACTTAATAATTGAAAATAATCACATTAGATTGCTTGCTTACTTTTATTGGTAAAATGCTTATTTAATTAAACATTTCTCTTACACACTTTACTCAAACTAGCATTAACAAACATAGAGAAAAAAAAACCTTATGAGTTCTTATAATCATACAACATACAACTAATAATTTCATTATGAATATAAATGAAACTATTAAGGTATACAAATAGGTGTAAAACTCCCAAAAATTAAACACACATAAGTAATGGCTATTAAGATTTTCATATATATATATATATATATATACTTTCAATTTAATATCATAATTGTAGCTACAATTCACCATTCCAATCACAACTATGAAGATTCATAAACTATAATAATAATAATAATAATAATAATAATAATAATAATAATAATAATAATAATAATAATAATAATAATAATAAGTAATTTAACCTTCTTATGACTCTCAATCAACTTTTTTCCTTCAAGGCCACCTTTATTCATTTACAGATAAATTTCTAGATTCAATACCAATCATAATATCGTATCCACTCCCCTGTCTCGAACATTATTCATGCCCAATAACATTATTTCACAACATAGCACAAATCATAACTTATTCATATAGCTTAACTCATAATGTAATTATAAATGAATACAATCAAGCAATATTATCACATCTTTTATGTGTGACTACAAATTAACTATTCCATAGCAATTTGCCAATTTGTATAAACATTGCTATAAGTTACATAATAACAAGAAATTAATTAAAATTACCATTATTTAAATACAAGCATATAATTATCTACAATTACATTTGTATAATAACATATAAATATAGATTTATGTCTTGTGCTTGTTTAATAGAAAGAAAAATAAAGATTTAGCAAAGTATTAGTTTGAAATAAGATGTTCATCTATAATCATGGTTTATCAACACTATCATTATAAATATTAAAGATTAACTAATTCTTAAAGTTTAAGCTCCTATACATTACAAATTAACATTCACACTTGCCTCAATAACAAATATATATGTATATATATAGTATACAATCCACAAATGCCATGAACAGAAATATATGAAGTTATTATAAGTAGAAGATTTGGGTAGATATAAACTCACCTTAAATTGTTATCATTTCTCCATGGATTCTAGAATGATAAAATTATAAATATGATGATAATAATGATTTTTATTTGAAAACTTTTCTATTCTAAGCTTAAGTTATGTTATTCTATTACTTTAAAACATCAAATTCTGATTTTCCTAAAGCAAGCTCAAGAAATCAAAACTAAATCTAACTTTTACAAGATAAAATATAAAAGTTTTAAGGTTTAAAGGTACTCACCTACACTCATGGAAACTTTCCTAAGCTCTGTTGGTAGAGGAAGGGTTGAAGTTGCTAGAAAAAAATGAGAAAAAGTGGTATTACTATTAAGATAAAGTCACGATTCATATCTCACTTCTACCCAACGAATAGCCATAAGCCAAACTCATATGCACACATGGAAAGAGGAATAAACAATGACATCAGTGGTTAGATAGCTAAAGAAGTGATGGTTACAGTGAAAAGACATTGAAGAAGAGAAAAAATGAGAAAGAAGGAAGGAATGTCAAGATTGAAAAGGAGAAGGCTGAGAGAGAAAATAAAAATGGGGCAGCTATGGGTTGTGATTTCATACTCTCCAGTTGCACACTAACCACTTTACACATACATTACAATCCTTCATCTTTAACATTAATCCTATCTTACTTAATCTTAACCCAATATTTCAACAAAGTTATTTCATAATACTCACAACTACCAAGTATTCTCATCTTTGTGAGAAAATTACCTTTTTTATTTTTAATTTTTAAAATAAAACTTTAGTTAAACAAATTTATATATAATATTACTATAAATAATGATAAAATTCCTAAATTTTATCATAAGATAAAATAGATAACATCTAAACAATGAAATATACCAATAATTAATTTCTCTATTCAAAATTTATTTAAACAAGAAAAATTAAATAACATAATCATTTCTTATAAAGCATAATAAATAACACTTCAAATAAAAATATACACATATAATTAATTTTAATTATTTAAAAATTTAATTACACAAAAAAGTATTAAGTAGTACAATTATTTAAAATAAATATTTCAAAACTTAAAGAAAATAAAAAATTTTGTTAAAAAAATTTAAATATTAATCCAAACACTACATAAACTTGACCTAAAACAAGGTCGAAGTCACTTATCGTCATATCATATTAGCTTGAATATTATTTTACTATACTGATTATATGAACACAAATATAAACTTTGAACAAAATCTTAACATTGACATCCACCTTCACTTAATATTTTGCACATTATATTTTGCTTTCATAACACATATTAACTTGATTAATGAAGACCTTTCCAAAACTCCACCTATGGCTTATTATTTCTCTATTTCACTAACATTGAAACCTTCTCTTTAGAATGATGTGACGAAAGGGAGCCAAATGATAATGATATTACAAATATACCCTTTAACACTATACTTACACACTATATAAAGAGGTACCCCTCATCATTCTATCTATGCAATTCTTTCTTATGCTTTCATGTTCTTCTACTCTTTATTAACTTAGGCATCAGAATACACTTGATAATGTCTCCAGCACCTTAAATGATTAACACATTCTTTATTTTGTAAGTCTCTTTATACTAAAATTTTTAGGGTTTTGTCAAAACCTTTATGTTATACAATGTTTGATGCCATAAGCATATTTATTGTTTACAAATCATATAAAACATTATGTACCATTTAAAAAAAATTCATATCCTTCAAATATATATTTTATTTACATGACATAAAAATAAATGGAAAATGTAAATTATCAACTTCAATTTTAAGGTGATTAGATTTTACTCACACTTTCTTTAATAACTTAGATTCAATATTAGTAACTTGTTAACAGTTAGTATTTAACATTTTTGTCCACGGACTAGCAAAAAAATATTATTCATATGATTGATATATAATGCTTTTATACACATCTCGTACATTTATTGGCCATTATCATTAATAAGAATTTTTAAGACAAAATTAACAATTTCGTTATTGAAATTATATGATATTGGAAAAATGATATTTAAATTATATAAAGTTACAATTTTATTTTTGAATAATGATCTATATAGATAATTTCATCCCTCTACACAGATAATTTCATTATTGAATTATATGAAGGGATGGAATTATATATATGAACTATTATTTAAGGATAGAATTGTAACTTTATATAATTCAAAAACAATTTTAGCAATGCTTTATAATTCTAAAGATGAAATTGTTAATTTTGTTAATAATTTACATGTAAGAAATTTAATTGCACATTAAGATTACATGTAAAACATTTATATCTACAAAGTAGTATTATATAGAAAAAACTTAATTGTGGCATTATATTAATGTCACATCATTATTTTTTTCTTTAAAAATTTTTTGTTTTCTTCCTTTGATGTTTAATATACATCTAAATCCCAGCCCCAAAATAAAAAAGCTCACTCTATTCTTTTTCTTTATCTTTTTTTTTCTTTTGTGGATTGACATTATGCATATTCAATATTACTCTAAAATGAATGTAAATAGGTGAAATGCATTTCCAAATTCATCCAAAAAGGCTAAATAGCCTTATTTCTCTCTATTTTCATTTTTTCCATCAAAGTAATCTCTTAGAAATTACTTGTGTTTTTGCTCATAGGATAAGGAAGCTAATGAAGATTTCTAACAATATATAATATGTAGTATGATCCAATTCTTAAGAAATCACCTATGTCATATATAAAACATCAACTTAATTTTGGTTTATAAGCAAATAGTCCTTTCTTTATTTGATATATATATATATATATATGCAACTTCACCTCTTGAAGGGTCCCAATGATGGGAACTATTTAGCTCTTGATAAAGAAAAATGAACTTAAAGTGATCGGAAAGGAGAAATTCAAAGAGAAACAAATAATAATACGGTATTAACTAATTATAGGGGTAGTAAAATGGATAGATATCCATGAATCCATCCATTCCATTTACCTTTCGGTCAATTCAAATCTATTCATTATCTTTAATAAGGAAAA
The DNA here is from genome assembly GCA_020226215.1 of Sindora glabra. Taxonomy (NCBI): domain Eukaryota; kingdom Viridiplantae; phylum Streptophyta; class Magnoliopsida; order Fabales; family Fabaceae; genus Sindora; species Sindora glabra. The sequence goes on from CM035233.1 coordinate 49,992,814, forward strand.
TAAATGGGTGAAATATTATTAATTAACAAAAGGGTTATTCATAATCTATCCATTTGATATTTATTATTTAAAAATTAAAATTTGAGATAGTTTTTATTTTTTTAAATGTAATCCATACATCTCGTATTTTTAAATAATAAATATGGGATAGCTTTTTTGTAATAGTATATCATTTATAAGAATTTATTATAATAGTGTCATAGCTATTTTGTAGATTTTTAGTTAAATGCCTATATAAAAAATAAAAGCATCAAATTTAATAAAAAAATATGAGTCAATTAAAAATGCCTTCATTACTAAAAACTAGTCAGATATTTTTGTTATTGTATATGGAATAACCAATTAGCCAAAAGAAAGTCTAAATTCATATAAAAAGGCATAAAGTGGCTTTATTCTTTTATCTTATCGAAAGCCAATCTTCGAAGGCCATTCTTTATTACAAACTTTTGACTTGTATGTAAGCATTATATTTAGTTCGACTTAGCATCATTATGTGGTTCGGCTTGGCAAATGGTGTGGTTCAACTTAGCAAAGGGTTGATTCATTTAATTTGACTAAAATAGATATTAAAAGGTAGTTGAAATAAGTGGTTCCCCAAAGACCGTTATTGGCATTATTAGAAATGATTATGGACATGATAAAAAAAAGGCAATTATAGATAGAACTTTAGGATAGGTGTATGTATTTTAAGAGGAAGTACTAGACATAAGTGATAGGAAATAGCTTTTACTGATTATTTGATGTAACCATTTCATTCCAATGTGATATATAAATATATATTTATACAAGGAATAGGAGTTAAAAAGAAAGGATGATCATAATTCAACTAAATCAAACACATACTTTGCATTTATTCTAGCACTCTGTTGATCCTTTATTTGCAATTAATTATAATTAACTATTAGTAAATATTAGTGAGTGATCTCAGTTTGCAAACTGTACCTTATTACACCTTTGATGTGCTATAGGTTATGATCCCTACAATAATAATAGGATTATATTTAATTGCCTTTTTTAGCTTATAAATTCATTTATCTTTATTATGAATCCTATATTGAAATCCTTATGCATTTGTACCCCTATTTGTACTTTACCCTAATTAACAATAAAGACTTATTATTCATTTACTTGATTATATTGCTATTTCTTTATGATCAGAAAGGGGTCAAATTTCACTTGTTTGCTATGAGGATCCACTCTATAAAGGCTAAATTAATTACTACAATTTTTTGCCTAAAACAAATGGCATGCCTAGTGAGACACAGTTAAGGTATTAAAGTTTAATTCTTTTTTACTTTTAAAAAATGGTATTGTTTAAAAAAAATTTAAAAAAATCCTCTTCTAGTTTTCAAAATACTCCTCTAAATGAGGAGAAATTTGTGTTGAATGATGAAATGAAACTAACCAATGTTGACCATTTAACATGATCAAAATTGCTAAAATTAATAAGAAATTCTAAACATGGATAATAATAATTCGAAAAAATAATGATCCATGATCGATCTAAGAATAAAATCAAACTTGGCTAATATAAAGGCATAGAAGGCTTATGTCATATGATATGTCTTTACAAAATATTTGTCTAGATAGAAATGATCAAGATAGCAATGCTAGTCTCCAATTATTGATAATTTAGCCATATTTAAGCAATAGTTAAGTGAGAGGAACCATAATATGGTTTGTTTGATTTTGTAATGAATTATGAATATTATATGCCTTATGTTTGAAAAAATTACAAGAAATTAAGAAAGGATAAATTAAACATCAGAAAGAATAGAAATTTATTTCAGCGATCATGGTGAGGAAACAAAAATTAAAGCCAAATGTGATTATGCTAGTTAAGAGTCCCTAGAAGATTAGAGGATGAAAATAAAGTTTGGAATGTAAGAGATATAAACATTGAGAATGCTTACATGTAGCCGAACCAAAACCAAAATTATCAAAGACTATATTAAAATTTGCAATTGCTAATATTGTTAAATTAGTTAGGAGGTTAAACTTCATATCCCAATTACCCAAGAGATTTTCTTGATTGGATAAAACAAATAGAAATACCTCTAGTTTTCAAAATATCAAAATTTACAACATTTTTTAGTGATGATGATTAATCAACCATTTACAACTAAATGTAGGCAAATTGCCAAAATTGAATATTTGAAAATGTGATATTTTCCACTTTTGCTAACACTAATAGCATTTTCTTGGTATTTAGGACTACTTTTTATTTTATTACACTTGTTGGCATAATTGAAATGTATATTCCACAATTAATTATATGGGGGGAAATGAGAATTGGTTTAGTTGAATGATATATTATAAAACAAAAATTAATGGAATTAACTAAAAATTATTTGTATAGATTTCAACAAGTGCAGAATTGATATTTTAGAGATAGTTAAACTTGTTATAGCTAGATTTAATTTTTCTATAAAAAAAATTAGTAAATTAACATGCTATGGATATGTCTTAATTAGTTGAAAAAGTTCAAAATTTAAATATTTGTTATAGGAAAAAATAATAAGAAATACCTTCATTGAAAAAGAAATTAAAAATGACATTCCTTCTTTTAGGGAGATTAGTAGCATAAAAAAAATACAAGACAATATTTGGTTAAGTGTGATAATTTGATTCCTTTTCAACCTTTTCAAAGTTGAAAGCTCTTCAAAAAAGTCAAATTAAGGGGCCTATGTCATAGTTATTTTGCAAATTCAGAGCTAAATATCTATGTCAAAAATCAAAGCATTGAATTTATTCAAATAATACAAGTTAGCCAAAAATACCCTCATTGCCAAAAACTAGTGAAATATTTTTGTTAATGTATATGAAATAACTAATTAACCAAAACAAAGTCTAAACAAATTTATATGGAAAGACATGAAGCACAATTATTCTTGCATCATGTCTCATGAGAAATAAGACAAAAATGGCTTCATTCTTTTACTTTACTGAAACTCAATCTCTGCATTTTATCAAAAGCTATTCTTCATTACAAACTTTCAACTTATATGTAAGCACTGTATTTGGGTCGACTTAGCATCATTATATGGTTTAGCTTAGCAAATGGTGTGGTTTGGCTTTGCAAATGATCATTCACTTGATTTGACTAAAATAGATATTAAAGGGAATTTGAAACAAGTGGTCCCACTAAGATTGTTATTGGCATTGTTAAAGGTGGTTATGGATGTGATAAAGGAAGGCAGTTATAGGTAAAAGTTAAGGACATGCTTATGTATTTTAGGTAGCGTTTGGTTCATGAAATATTTTTAACATTCCCGGGAATGTAATATTTTACCGGGAATGTAATATTTTAAGGGAATATCACATTTTCATGTTTGATTCAAGGTTTGAAAAAGAAATACTCTGAAATGTCACATTCTCGAAAAAATTTTTTACCTAACATTCTCCTAAAATATTCTCATTGGGGGAAGTGGGTATCTCATATTCCCATTAATTCAATTTTCAAGAATCACATTTTCAAAAATATACACATTCCTGAAAATGTAAGATCCCGTAAATCAAACGCCACCTTAAAGGGAAGTTACAAGACATAAGTAAGAGAAAACTACTTTTGTTGGTTATTTGAGGTAGCCATTTCATATATATATATATATATATATATAAGGTACAAAAGTTAAAAAGAAAGAGAGATCATCATTTAACTAAATCAAACATGCACTCTATGATTATTCTCTACTAGCATCTTTTACAATACTTCATTGTTTCTTTATTTGCAATTAATTGTAATATACTATTAGTGAGTATGAGTGAATTATCTCAATTTTCAAACTACACCCTATTATGCCTTCGATATACTGAAGATTATGACCCTTACATTAATAATAAGATTACATTTGATTTCCCATTTTAATTTATATACTCCCTCATCTTTATTATGAATTCCATATTAAAGTCCTTATGCATGGGCGCCTCTTCTTATATTTCACTTTAATTAATAATAAAGATTTACAGTTCATTTATTCTATTTTAATTTTACTTACTTTTACATTTTCTTATTTATGATTAAAAAGGGATTAAATTTCGCTTGTTTACTATGAGGATTCATTCCACGACGATTGCACTGACTAGTGTAATTTTTGACCTAAAACAAACAGTTTCTGTTTCACCGATTAAAACACAACTTTGTTGAAAATTATTCATTTGTTCAAAAGAGCCAAAAAAACAAGGTTATGGACTTTTGTGAGTGTGAAATAAAAAATATCTACTATAATTGTATCATTCATCATAAAATTGAATTAAAAGGAAGCTTTAGCTGGGTGTGGAATCTATTTTTCTTAGAATTCAATTCTTTTTATTTTAATAAAAATTATTTTATTGAATAAATTTAAACTTACGAGAATAATGTTAAAAATAACTATTCAAATTATTTGTCTATTAATTTTTTTATTTAAGTTATATTAAAAACGTGTAAAGCTTATTTAAAATATATATTTTAATGGTATCATAATAAATAACTATTAATATGAGAATAAAATTATTAATATGACATATATTTTATGTCCAATAAAAAGAGTTTCAATAAGAATTTCATAACAAAGCACTAATATAATTAAAAATAAGAATAATAAATGAAATGGAGTAAAATAATTTTATTCAACTTAAATTCAATCACTTTTTAAGAAGAAATTATTTAAAAATAAAACAAAATCATATTTTTAGTCCTTTGAAGTCAAGTGAAATGTTACCCACCCTTCTTTTAATATTTTGAATTGTATTGGCCGAATGATTTGTGGAAAATCAGTACTGAATTTCAAAGAACACATTAAACTCAAGCTTTTCTATAAAGTTACATTTGTCCTTCGTAAATATATTTGTAAAAACTTTCTGCGTTAAATGAATTTATGATTTTTTGTAGCAAGGTTGCATGTAGCCATTATCATGTGTCTTTCTTTCCGCTTGGCTAAAAATATTTGTTATCATCTTTTATTTATGTTCAACTTTTTCACTGATAAAAAAATTATCAGAGAAAAAAAGTAAAATATAATTTAAAATTTTAATAATGAAATAAAAATGATAGAATAAAAATTTAAGTAAATTAATGGATTAAATTTGGTTCTTTACTTATGGGTAATGAATCAATTCATGACCTATATATAAAAATTTAATTGAATTATAAGTGGATGAATAAATTATTATTAATTCATTTATTAGCGATGCAATCCAAATTCATTCAATTTATATATTTGTCATTTCTAATTTATTAATATGTAGTTATTTTTTTTATATTTAATGGGGACGTGTAAATAAATTTCTTATGTGTATATTTTTAATCCTTATCAGTAATAATGGCCAATAAATAAAATGACTCACATTAACAAAATATTAAATAAGGGTCATACGTTAATCATGTGAGTAACTTTTTCTATTAGTACGAAGGAAAGTAATATTTTCCAACTATTAACGAATTAGTGATTATCACAATCTAAAGTGTTAAAGACAGTGTGGGTGGAATTCAATCACTCTTATAGTTAACGTTGATAATTTGTTTTTTTCAGAATAACTAACTTTTATTAGTTCTTTAATTTATTGTTAAATAGGCAATTTTATAAAGTCTAATTAATATATATCTAAAGTGTATCCACATTCAATAAATCCAATATAACTTTTGAAAAATAAAAATACTATGTGTAACAAAAATGGAAGTCCAAATTGAATTGATTTTTATAAATTTATCCGCACCATTTTATATTTATTGATAGTTCTTAATTTATATTCAAAATTTAATTTTGAATTTTATTTTTATTACATATAGCATTATTATTTGAAAAATGTACTTATGTAATTTTTTATTGTTTTTATTTGAATTATATACATGATAAATCTTATATTTAAGAAATGTAATAGTTACTGTACTTATAAATTAGAGATCAATTGATATTTGAGGAGGTTAAAAAATATTTTTTAAAAAGGAATTTTCCTTTTGAAACAAATGAGACCTGTCATCTCTTTTAAAAGTCAAAACTCCAACTTCAATATGAAGTAAAAATATATTCCTGTATACTACGATTATAACATTTAATTTTACTTTTGGTCAACCAAAAAAAAAGTAATTATCAATTTTATAGAATTCACATGTATTGAGAATTATAATTCTCAATTTTCATTATACTCAAAATTGCAATTGCTTTCTCTCTATTAGTTAAAAGTAAACATATATATTATAGTTGGAAAATACAAAATTTATTCATGTGTCTCTATTAAATAGTTGAATACTCTATAATTGGATAATTAAAATGTTACAAGAAAAACCACATAATTGGATGCTAAAACAGAAAGCAAACCGGCTCTATTTGTTCTAACCATCCCATTTTAATTACGTTGATACATATTATGGGCACCTTTTGTGTGCGTTTTGACATTAACGCAATTAGACGAAAGCATGAAGTAAGAGAATTTTGAAGTTTAAACATTGAATCCTCATCTAAGAAAATGAAAGAATCTGGAAGACTGGAACCAAATTTGTTGGCTATGTAACCATGAGATGTAACCATGAGATTCAATGTCATGGAGTAATAATTACAATTATCAAATTTGTCGACTACAAACCAAAAACTACCGATTATATTGGTTGGGTTTGAAAGTGGTGGACTACATACCCCAACCTAGGCCACTCATGATTCATCATTTGAAATCCCAAGGCAACAAAGTGCAAATAAATGGTGATAAAGACCTAATTTGGAATATTATAAAATTGAACTGAAAGCAAGTTAGGGGACCATCAACTCGATGTTTTCAATTCTCTGCCCCCACCGTGGTCCACAAAAGTGAGTACCGTGTAGATATTTTTCACTTCCAAAATTAATTTGAAATGATTATGATAGGCCAATTGCACATGGCACTAAAATTAAATCCATAAATAATGTCTAAACCCAATTATAAGAGCTTAATTAGCCCCGGCTGCCAGAACACGTAAGGTCATTGGTCTTTGATTATTGATAGAAATAGGGAGGGAAAAACTTCAAGCTTGAAGAATAACTTGTCAGAATGGGAAACTCCTGGGTTTTATTATGGTAGGTGTGTGAAAAATATCATGCATTTATTTGCTATAGTCAATTACGATTTTCTTATTTTATCAATATTGGTAATTTTCAATTGAATAGAGATTTTTGAATTATTTTCTTATGAGTTTAAATTTAATTTATTACTAATATAAACTTTTTTACACTTTCAATGAATAATAAGGTGACACACTATTAAAAATTAATATTTTTGCTAATAATAAAAATATTTTAATAGTTCTTATTGATACAATTATATATGAATAAATGATAGTATAAAATTAATTTACATCGGCACTAAATCAAATTTAAATAATTTTTATAGTAAATTTATTTTTTATAATATAAATATTCAACTTATTTATCAAATTTTATTTCTTTTAACTATAAAAAAATTCCTCAAAAGAAAGGTAACATATAAAATCTTTAATTAAACCATTTCTTATTTAAAAAAATATCTTAAAAGTTAATTTGAAAGACGATCATTTTGAACTATCATTCTAATGATTGTATTGAAATCAGTTAAGTTTATATATTAAAAAGTCATCTTCAACCATAGGAGTGTAACTTTCCTTAAAAAAATTAAAAACTTAAGATGTTTTAGTTCTAAAATTGTCATGGTTATTATTAAGCATTATGAAAAAAAATTTTGGGTGCCCACACTAGAAAAATTGTCTAAATCTATTGCTGACGAAAATTTTGGAAATTAGAAGAGTAAGAGAAGGGAAGATAATCAAAGAAATTAGAGGAAAAGGAAATGAAGGAGAATGGATGATTAAATCATTACATTTTTGTCCCTTATTTACATATCTAGAAAATATTTTAAATTAGAGAAATAAAAAATAGTTAATAGTATATATTTAACACAATAAATAAATTAACTTATAATTTATTTATTTGATTAATAAATTATGAGTTAACTTCTAGAAATGTTTAGGACACCACAACTCTATTTGCTTCAATAGAAAACATCATTCCTAAAAACATAGTTATAAAATATTAAAATGGTAGAAAATGTTCAATGATGAAGGTTAAATAAAGAGACTTTGGTAGAAGATAATTTCCTCTTTTACAAAGAGAAAATTGTTTCCTTCACCACTATGACCTTAAGTATTATTTTTTTTTTACTTACAAGGTATAAAAAAAGTATGTCACTCTTTCATTTATATATAAATAAATGAGATTTTACTATAAAAATATTTAAAAAAAATGAAGATTACATTATTAATAAAAAATAAGGTTTAATTTAGCAGAATTCACAAAATAACTTATAACTGATCATTTTTTTTAATTCGTCCTTCTTCTTTTAAAAATTGACAACTCAAGCACTTAATTATGTAAATAAAAATTGTCATAAATTATAGTTAATTAAAATTTAGAAAATTATATTGTTATTTTGAAAAAAAAGAGTAAGTAAATACATGATATCATAAAATATAATTAATTTAATTTTAGATGATTTATCCTTATTTTGAATCATAAATAAATAAAAATAAGTATGAAAAAATATATGTGCAATGTCATATATAATTCATTATATTTTAAATGATTATATTCTTTTTTTGAGTAACAAATAATTAATAAATATGTAATATTATAAAATATAACTAATTAAATTTTAAGATATTATATTTTTATTTTAAATATCTTGATTGTATCAATATAATTTGACTTTAGAATAAATATGAATTAATTTGTTTCATATATTTATTAATATTAATATATTCTTTTGCATCATTTTACATTTATTAACAAGTTTAATAACTAATTTTATTAAATGCTTATACAATCAACTAACTTATCACCTTTTAATTATTAACTAACTTATTAAGTATTGATTAATCCATTATTTATTTACTAATTTATAAGCTACTTAGTTAAATAGAGCCTTAATCAAACATTCAATCTCTTACTGCCCTTAATGAAACCTCCAAATAAAGCATGGGTTAGGACATAATATTCCTCCCTTCCATTCTCACATAACATTCTAATTCCTATATGCTCCTCCATCCAAACATACCAAAAATACCCAAACAAATGTTAAATTTTTTTGTTTCAATTTCATTCCTTAAATCTTAAATTCATTAATGAAAATACTAATAGAAAGACTAGAATAATAAACTTTTTATACGTAATGAATTAGATTAGTAAAAAAAAAATTATGATGGCAAAATTCATACAAATGATATTAGCAAAGGTCTAAAATAAAATTTTAGTCGTTAAACGAATTATGAGACCATACTTAGTACTTAAATTACTTTCCATGCTGGCTTAAAACATTATCATTTTCTCTTCAAATTCTCTCCATCCTTTGCCGTCCATATGTAGCCGTTATGACTTATGATTCATGAGCATGGCTTTTGAATACAAGAGTAGTTAGATGATTTGAGTTTGAGAAGGAGGGTGAAGTGACCGAAGATTAGTCCCACCGATTTTGCCGGCATCAATTGTTTGATGTGATTAGTAAACCCCCATCATCGATTAAAGCTAGCGGACGCAAATTATGAATTCAAATGTAAACTTTACGCTATTTGGTTTCTAGTTCACTTTCATTGCCCACTATTTCATACCTTTTGAGAGGGAGAGGACTAGTGGAGTGGGGTTCATTGCTCCTACGAATGGACCCAAAATCGCCATTTATCCATTTTGAAAGATTGCAGTCATTTATGGGAATACGATTATTCGAATTCAGTATGATTTTAATTTACGGTCCGATATTTAGTTATAATTATATTATGATTAAGAAAATTATATATAAGTACATGCAAATACCAGCGATGTATTGTAAATTACAAAGAACTAGGACTATGTGAGGATTGAAATAAATTAGAGCATTCATGAGAGGTCTTTGACTTGACTCGTTAAAAGTTTTATCTTGATTTATTTATTTAATTAAAAAAAGTCATGTTTTATCTAATATTTTAGTTTGTTTATTAAATAGATCTAGCTAATTTAATTTCAAGTATGATTTGTTGGTTCCAATCTAATACTTGTAAATTGATTGACATAGTTGTATTATTATTAATATTCTTTTATCATTATACTTTCTTCAATTTGGCCGCCAATTTTCTCAAATTCTTAGAGTTCATAAGTGTGATAAATTTATATTATTATGTTATTTAGTTATTTTAAATTTAAATAAATATGATTATAGTTTGTTATATTAAAATATTAAGAAATTTATTTGATAAAATTAGAGATAAAATTTTATTTGATGCATTATTTATCTATTTTTTATTTTTTACTAAGAGGCCTATTAATGACTTGTTTTATTCAAATTTATAAGTTTATCAATAACTTAATTTGGCTTCAATAATTAAGCCTAAATAAGCCAACAAGTTAGGCCATATTTCTTACATTTTATAAACAAGTTAAGTTAAACTAAAATTTTAATTTATAAATAGGGCACAAGTCAAATTTTGATAAAAAATTTTGAAACAAGTTTATCTTATTTAAGTTAAAAGCTAATTTGGCCAGACTCATTTCCATTCCTATGATTTCAAATCATAATTTAAAATCTTGCAATATGTAAAATAAATAGAAGAGCAAAATATATGCACTTTCCCTAAATTTGGTCGAAATCACACAAAACTCCTCTCTAACTTCACAATATGGACAAACCTCTCAATTTTACAAAAAAAGCTATGGCTAAGCACATTTTGAAAATTTTATGGAGAGAATATTAATTTTAACTATCAAAATAAAGTCAAAAAAGAAAGATTTCAAAATTTAGAATAATTTGAAAAACAAGTATGGAAATACATATAAATAAAAGAAGGATAGTTTTATAATAAAATAATTTTTTATTTTTTATTATATTTTAATAATTAAAATTAATATTTTCTTAATAAATTTTTTTAAATGTGCCCAGTAATAACTTTTTTACAGAACTGAGGGAATGTCTATGTATATCTAAAGTAGAAGTCTGTGTAACTTCGATTAAATAATACAAGGGAGGTGTATTTTTCTCCGGATTAAATTTACTTCATAGCCCCTGAAATTTAGAGGTACTAACGAATTCATCTCTATAACACTATGATTGCCATTGGCCCATCGTTAATCCATGAATTTTCATTCCGTTAAAAGAGTTGATCACTGTCCTAAAACTCTTCCCAATCATAATTGATATGTTTTTTTTTTAGTACTGAAAACAAGAGCGCAGTATTATGAAACTCATTTCACCTTCGAAACCAGCACCCAGATTGAAGCTGGAGATGGAAACGGGGATTCCCCATCAATTCTTTTCCAATACCACAACTTATTCTATCGATTTGTTCAACAAAGGAAAGCAAACACATTTTCTGACATTATCAATCAAATAATTTTATATACTTATTAAAATATTTACAAAATAATTTTTTTAAAAAAAATTAACTTTCTATAAAAATTTACTTTCAATTTAAACTGAACGATTTTTTAACGAAGATTAAATGTAATTACTTTAAATATTAAGAGGATCAAAATTTTATTTAAGGGAGCAAAATAATCGGCACCTCCAAATTTTAAGAGCAAATAAGTGGATTTTATCTATAAAATATGATTAATAATGAGATTGATGCAAAAGATTTCGTGTGTATGTTTTATCTCATGAGCTGCAAACATAGTGATTTTTACCTTAGTTGTACAAGATCCATTATTTTCTCCTTTTTTTTTTCTATTTTTACGTTGTGTTACAGAAGAACAATGACATGGAACCCTATTTTATTATGAATGATACAAGTATAATTAGTAGAACAAGATATTAAATATAAATCCTTTATATCCTCCCTGGAGTTCCTGTGTTGTTGCCATTAGGTAAATGTTTTTTTTTTTTTGCACATCTTATTTTCACTGAATTCTTACATATGAGATTAATAGATATAACAACGACACTTATTTGTAAATTTCAAAATATATAATATAATTATATTTTATTGATCTTCATCAATAAATCAAATTTATTATTTACACAATATAGTTTTTCGGAGTATTATCATTAATTCAATTTGAAATTTTGTTATTTTTAATTTTTTTTCCTAGTCGTATCAATAAGGTCATGAAATTTCAATAAAAATGATAAAATGAAACCTTAACCTTATATTATAGGATTTAAAGAGTTATCCTCTTCAATCATTAAGAATATTTACTTCCTTCCTCGATGTTTGGATATTCTCTATATACCAAACACATTAAGATTTGGTCACCTTTAGATATGTGCTAATAATTATCTTAATTGATCATGATCATGTCTCCCTCCACAAAAAGTGCTTAATTACTGGGATGTTGTTGGGTAGATTATGTTATTTAACTAGCCCTTTAGAAAGGTTAACCCATCACACAATCATCAAAGTACAGGAATTTTGACATACATAAACTTTTTGCGTCGAATGAAGCATTTCATAGTAAAAAACGTCATCGGTCGAAATTTAAGAAAAATGGACTAATAAAGAATAAAATAAATTGTTTTAGCATGTAATCAACATTTTTAAGAATTTATCCTCATAAATATAGAATCGCTTAACTCCTTAAAATTGTTGATCATGAAGTTTAAATATATATGATAAAAATAACCAAATTTTATTTTAATAAAATTTAAACATTGTACAAAGAGATTATTACATAGTAATCGTGTGAGGTTTAAGTCAATGAACAAGTTAGTCGATCTTTTCGCTGTCCAAAGGAACATGACAATGGAAACAATCATTGAATCCAGGCAAGCAAATTTTCGAAAACACAGCTCACCTGTCACCTCTCCTGCGATTTTGTTTGATTATTACTACTCTCACAAAGATCATTACTAAATATTATTAAATCAATAAAATAAAACTAAATAATTAATCGTTCCCAGAGCCATCCAAAAATTCCTTAACTAAGCGTTGTAAATGACGATTGCCGACCAAATTATCCATAAAAAATATATTGAAAATTTTAATTAAAAAACTTTATTATAAAAATATTCGTAAAAGCTAGTATTTTAATGTTACGGTCACATTCAATATCTGGAACCTCGCATGTGCATTAATATCCTTTTAGCACATCATATAAAATTTTATGATATAAAATAAAATATAAAATTAAAATTTATATGATATTTGAAAATTTTAATTGGATTGTATAATTTATTCAAAAGTCTTCTCTTATATATTTAGTTTCATACAAGATTATTCACATCCAGGATAAAAATTGATAGTATAGTATTAATATAAATATAAAATTATTAAAATTAAAAAAATTCTTTTATATCTTTATCTAAATTTTTTTTCTCATTTATAAAAAAAATCTCCTTTTATGTTTATCTCCTGTCTCATATATGTAAATATATTTTTATTAAACTTTTTATTTTTAAATGTATATATTCTTATAAAATATAATAAAAATAAAATAATTTTATATAAATTTTTATCTTATAATATTATAAATTAAATATTATATAATATATCACTTTATCTCATATAATATTATACTATATTATTCAATAATTTTTATATTATTACAAAGTAGTTTAAATAAAGTATTTCTTTCACTATTAAAAAATTGCAAAATTAGGAAAATAGGAAAAGACGAAAGTGGGCCCAGGCAACCGTTGGCGACAGCTGTATGGCACTATGGAACTCTTTGAAGACACCCTGTCCAACAAATGGGGGTAGTTTCGGCTGCCCGTTACCTTATCTTGGGCAGCAGACACGGCTTGGACCCCATACCCTTGTACCCGGTCAGCCTGCCCGTAAACCCAACATTCTCTCTCTCTCCTGCAACAACTATATAAAATCCCCCTGAGCTTTGCTTCTATTTTCATCCAATTACAAAGCGCTCTCTTGCATTCACCCATTTTCTCTTTGGCTAAAAAAGGATAAAACTTTCCGGGAAAGATTTTGCTCCAAGAAAATCACCAGAAATGGAGGCATTGAAGATGAAGCTTTTCTTGGCCGTCATGGTGGTACTGATGGCGGTATCCGCCGTGTCGGCGGCTGATGGGCCAGCTCCTAGTCCTGCATCAGACGCCACTGCACTTTTTGTTCCGACCGCTTTTGCTTCTCTTGTTGCTCTTGCATTTGGGCTTCTCTTCTAAAGAGGGTTCCATTGTTACGGGAATTGATTTCTGCAGATAAGAAGACACTTTTGATTGTGTTTTTCTATTCATACTCCTTATGTTGTCACATTGGACCCATTGATCATCCCTTTAGTATTTTAATTATGCATTTGTATTTTGTAATGTAATATTATTGTGATTTGTTTGGTTTATCTCATTGCCTTTTTTTACGGTTGATTTATAATTACTTTTGGTATAATAATTTTTTTTGTTGAACAAAGCTGCTTATATTTTTTTCTTAGTAGTAAAAGTGGTACGTTAATTTGTTTGATGTGTGTGTGTGTGTAATTTTGAATCCAAATTACAAATATAACGAAAAATTTTAAAATAATATTAAATATTATTATATTTTTAAAAAATAATAAAATTATTTGTGGTAATGTACTCTATATCAATCATCATTCATTCCTTGTTCCTCCTCTTTTGGTATATATAATTAATCTTCTAAATTTGTAAATAAACAAGTTAAATCAATTTATTTTATCTAATGTATAAAAATATGAGCAGAAATTGGAGAGTACAAAATAGCAACACCTGTCTTACCTGCATTAACAACGAATCTAAGACCTTTGCATTATCAAAATCTTTCAATGTCAGGCCATACGGTAACTTTTTCTTCGTAACGGGGCCCCGTATCATATTCCCTTTAGGTCAAATTTTGGGAAAGATAAAATTATGACTCCACTTTATCTCAGCAATAGGTATAACGTATAAATAAAATTATTACCTAAATATAAAATATTTATATGAATTCGCTTCTATGTATAACTCATCACCGAGTTTAATGCTTTTGCAGTGGCAGTAGTTAAATGCTTTTGGGTTACTTTTTTCTCAAAGGAATGTGATCAGGATTCTTAATTTTAGTTAAAAAAATATTTATTATTACAAAATGTTTCACTTAATTATAGCTATAATAAAAAATTTATCATCATATCAAATAAGGTAATATAACGGGGAGTTTTACTTTCTAAAATGTTAATTGTTTTAACACATTAAATACAATTTAATGATAGAAATATTTAACATCTTAATTAAATATAATTAAATGATAAAAATATTTAATATTTTAAAAAGTAAAATTTCTCATAATATTATTTAATTAAATATATACTATATTCACATTCAACTCCTCATCTAAAAATTAGCGTGAATTAAGATTTCATTTTGGTGAAAATCATTTTTTGTTAAAAATATAATTATAAATTGTTAAGTTGGTGAAAATATTCTATATGCTTCATGCAAAATGTAAAAAAATTGGTGAAAGATAACTCCATTTTTTTAAAAGAGAAAGTTGTTTCGTTACATTACTTAGGTATCATTTTTTTTTTAGTAATAAGATTAGAAGATATTTGTCACTCCTTCACCTATAAAGAAGTATATAAAATTTTTCTGCAAAAAGTTTCTTCCTAAAAAACAAACGAACGGATCCTTAGCTTTCTTAGATATTCTGTTGCACTCCTTAGGAAATTGGAATATATTTTAATTATTTCATTAAATAATTACATGAATGTAGCAATTAATAAATAGACGAGGATGAGAGTTTTATATGAAAGAAAAAGAATTTTATGGAAAAAATAATAAGAATTAAATTAATTATAAAATTATGTGAAATTAAAATTTACTTTATTTATTTATTTTGTTAATATTTTATATACACGTTAATTACTAAATCATCACGAATGAGTTTAAAGTAAAGATTTAATTAAAGGAAAAATGATATTACATTAGAAATAAGAAGAATAAAATTAATAATAAGTTATGATATAACTAGATTTTCGTAAGAGTGTATGAAGGATATTTATGGGATGGTTTTCCTATTTTACCCTTCAAACTCTTTGAAATTATTAAAATGCCTTTTTTACTTTAAAAAGGCCAAGAGCCATTATTTTTCCTTCATTTTTTCAGCCAAGAAACCAACCATCTTCCCCCTTTCTTTACCCAAATTCATTTTTCTCAATTCTTTTAAGGAACAATTGAATTAGGAGTTCAAGGAATCACTCACAAACTTCATGTAATTCAAGGTAATCTTTCCAAATTTCTAAGTTTGGTTGAGGTTGATAGAATTTAGGTTGAAATGTAAAAATTAGGGTTTTAGCTAACTTATATCTATCTAGGAATGTAAGGCACAAACTAACTAATTTTTTTAACTTTTCATCATCTTTTTCTTCACCAAGTTAGTAGATAATCTACTTAAGTCTTTTCAAATTGGTTAATTGTGATTTTAGATAGAAAGTAAAGGAAATTAGGGATTTTAATGATTTAATATATATGAATGTTATTGATAAGAATTTTGGTTGTTTATGAGTTGGAAATATGTTGATGAATATTACTTAGTGGTAAAATTCTGGATTAATAGTGTTACAGTATGTTAAATATGGATGAATTGCATTTTGTTCGGTGAAAATTTAGGAAAAACTAATTTATATTCGAGTGCGATACTCGAATACAACCTTGAGAAGTGCTTTTACCATACTCAAATATCGTTATAAGTCTTCGTCTTGTATTTGAATATAGAATTCAATAATCTAATATTGTATTCGAATATAAGGCCAAGTTTTCATTTTTGGAACCTTATATTCCAGTACTAGATTGGAATACCCGAAGCTAAATATCACTTATATTTTGATACTGTATTGGAAATAAATGTCACTTATATTCAAGTGCTATGTTAGAATACTCTAACATAAATATCAATTATAACTAAATGAAAACATCTCATGATAAGTTAAATTACATAAAAAAAATTATGGATGTGATTACATTATGAATATATGTTTAATAGTGATTTGAAATGAGGAATGGTCACCTTCAATTAGTAATATAAATATGACAACATTATATAGTTATGATTGATTAATTCCTGATTTGCATGTTTATTAGGAAAAAATATATAAATTACCTCTTTCAACTTTAGAATAGTTGAATATTACCTTCTTTGATTTTGAAAACTTAAAATATTCACATTAAACTTTATAAAACTTGAAATTAACACCAATTATCTACTTAATTAGTCATTTTATTAAATTATATGCCTTTTCATGGAATTTTAAAATAATAATCAAAATATTATAGTATGTTGAATTTTTTAGTTATTTTTCCATACATAATTTTTATGTTATTAATTAATGAAAATTATATATAAATAATTTTAATTGAATACTTGTATATAAGGTATAAAATTATTATTCAAAACCTAACAAAATATATTAATATTTTATAATATTTTGATTCTTATTTAAAAATTATATAATTTAATAAAATAGTTAATTAAGTGAAAAATGAGTGTTATTTCCAAGGTTTATAAAGTTTGAAGGAGTGATTTTTAAGCTTCTATAGTTAAAGAGAGTAAAATCTAACTACTCCAAAGTTAAAGGAGGTAATTTATAATTTTTCCCTTTTTAGTATGTATGCCAATATAAAAAATGAATCCTATTATAATATTGAGCTACCTTAGCATATGTTGACTATTATAAGAGATTGTATAGGTATATATATTTAATTACAATGATAGAATATGTTGGTACATATTTGAATACCATAATAAAATAGATAATCTTATGTTTGAATATTGTAAGAGATTATATAAGCATATGTTTGAATATAACAAAAGATTATACAAGGTATATCTATGGATATAATTAAACTATGTATATTTATTTTATAGTGATTTGAACAAGGAAAGGTTAGCTCTTAATAGTATTATTAATGTGATAGGAATGCATTGCTGATTAATTAAATTATCAAATTATGGCTTATGATTGAAATGGAATTATGTGACACTGATGTTGAAATCCTAATGGAAATGTGTGAATTTGTTTTACATTTATAATCATTGTAGTTTTGTACATGATTGATATTATGATGAATCTTTATTAAGAGATGTGCTATTATTTGGAAATATGAAATAAAGAGATTGTTATTGTGAAATGCAAAGACTATGATTATAAACAAAATATTATGAAATTATATCAAAATTAAAAATGTTTTTAAATGAATAAAGTGTTTGGAATGACAAGGTTAATTTTATAGATGGCTAAGAATGAGGGGAATCACAAGGTGGTTTAAGATTTCATATTGTTTATGCTATATGATTTCCTTATACATGTAAGTGATTATATTGACTAATGAATTAATAAATAGAGTATGATTAAGCATATGAATATATATATATATATATAGGAAGATTACATGATGGTTTATATTTTTATTATGTACGTTATCTATTTACTAAGTTAGTAACTCATTAATTTAGTATTTTTCTCTTTTACAAATATGCTTGTAGGAGTTTTTCCACCCCTCTAATAACTTAAGAGTGAAATTCTCCTTATAATTTTTTGTAATGCAACCATAGTTTTATTAGTCTATAGCTTAAAAGTATGTTAGGCCTTGTTTGTATATCATCGAATTTGCTATAATAAAACTCTATTGTAAACATTCTGAAATCATTTATTAAATGTGTTATCTCCAAAATTTGTGTAATTATACAAATATTAAGCTTAGTTTAGGTTGGTGAAAATTGGGAAATGGATTCCACACTGATCTTAACCATGTGAATTACGACAAAGTTAGTATTAAAGCTTTAGTTTTCTTTGTATGAGCATCGAAAATTAAGCCTTGAGAACTCTTGCATATGAATAATGGTGAAACATGACTCTCCACCCAAAAGCTTCTTTTTATAAGGGTTAGAGTGGCTTTAGTAAGTACTAAGGGTTATCACCTAGAACTAGTCTCGTATTAAATGCCAGTTTCTCATCAAGCATTCATTTAGGTTTAGGAGTAAGCAGGGATGACACAGCAAGTGCTCATGTCACACTAAACATCATGCCTTTTCAAATGCTCAAGAGGAATACATAGGGAGAATAGTAGGGCAGCGTGAATGAGTAAGTAGAGTAAGAGTAGGTATAGTGATGAGTATACAAGATAGGGTCAAGGATTGGTATTGCATTCATGAGAAAATCTCCTAGCACTAATAATGATTCTTGACACTAGAGTCCTGATAATGTTAGGATCAAAACATGACTAGGGTTTAAGTAGGAAAGGAAAAGCCTAGAATAGGATAATTAAGATATGATTGTGGTTGTATACTTAAGTGTTAGTCAAAATTGTATTAGTGGTATGTGTACGTCTAAGATTGTGTATCTCCAATACCATTTTGGTGGGCCTTAAATTGTTTAAAAAGGATAATGGTGGAGTTTCTTTATAGAAAGAGCTATTAATTATTTATGTTATGCATAAATGTTTGGAAATTTTATGAATTAGGAAAGTTAGTAGTATTATTGTTAATTCTTAAAAATTTTCGGATAATTTTTTTATGAGAAAAGGATTGTTACATCCCTAAAAGATTAAGATATATTTTAATTATTTCATTTAATAATTTCATGAATGTGGCATTTAATAAATAGTTATGGGTGAGATTATGATAGGTTTTATATGAAGAAAATAGAATTTTAAGACAAAAAAGGATTAGATTTAAGATAGAATTGTGTGAAATTAGAATTCACTTCATTTATTTACATATTTCATTAATATTTTATATAAGTTTTAGTTAATAAATCATTATGGATGAGTTTAGGATAAAGATTTAATTAAAGGAAAATAGGATATTACATTGAGAATAGAAAGATAAAAATTAAATATAAGTTAAGATATAATTAAATTTTTCTTATGGGTATATGAAAGAGATTTTGGAGATAATTTTCCTATTTTAGCTTCAAAATCTTTTCAAATTATTAATTTGCCCTTTTTGCTTTGAAAAGGCCAAAAGCCATTATTTTTCCCTTATTTCTTTGGCCAAGCAACTGACCTTTTTCCCTTTTTTTTCAAACTTCATTTTTCTTTTTTTCTTAATAACAATTGGCTTAGAAGTTCAAGGAATCACTCACAAACTTTAAGTAATTTTAAGCAATCTTACTAAATTTCAAAGTTTGGGTAAGAATTGATAAAATTTAGATTGAAATGGAAAGATTAGGCTTTTGGCTAACTTATCTCTAATTTAGGAATGTTAGGTACAAACTAACTAATTTTCTAACTTTTTTTCATTTCTTTCTTCATCAAGTAAGTAGATAATTTACTTAAGCCTTCTCAATTTAGTTACTTAGTGATTTTAGATAAAATGTAGAGGAAATTAGAAATTTTAATTATTTAATATGTATGATTGTTATTGATAAGAATTTTAGTTGTTTGTGAGTTTAAAATATGTTAACGAATGTTATTTAGTGGTAGAATTATGGATTGATAGTATTGTAATGTGTTGAATATGGATGAATTAGCATTTTATTTAGTGAAAATTGAGAAAATCCAGTTCATATTTGAGTACAATACTCAAATACAATCTTGAGGAATGCCATTGAGAGGTTGATATTCAAGTACTATACTTAAATATAGTATAGCCAATTCTAGTATTTGAATCAAATCTTCATTTTTATAACCTTATTTTCTAATATTGTAATTGTATACCCTAAGCTATATGTCACTTATATTTAAGTATTGTATTGAAATATTCTAGCCTAAATATCTATTATGACTATATAAAAACATCTCATGGTGAGTTAAATTACGTAAGAAAATTTTGAGCATGATT
Source organism: Sindora glabra (assembly GCA_020226215.1). Lineage (NCBI taxonomy): Eukaryota > Viridiplantae > Streptophyta > Magnoliopsida > Fabales > Fabaceae > Sindora > Sindora glabra. The sequence goes on from CM035233.1 coordinate 50,013,479, forward strand.
ATACTATAAGTATGTGTTTAATAGTGATTCGAAATAAGGAATAGTTACCTTATATTAGTAATATGAATATGAAAACATTATATAGTTGTGATTAATTAATTCCTAATTTGCATTTATATTATAAATGCCATTATACAAAATGATTTCTATTATAGTATCAGTTTATATTCTAATATAGTGTTAGTTTGTATTAGCATATATTCTACTATAGTATTGGACTACCTTAGCATATGTTGACTACTATAAGAAATTGTATAGGTTTACATATTTAAATACTATAATAGATTATGTTAGCATATATTTGAATACCATAATAGAATATGTAGTCTTATATTTGAATACTATAATAGAATATATAGATATGTTTAAATACTACAAAAGATTATATAAGTATAACTATGGATATGATTAAACTATATATACATGTTTCATAGTGATTTAAAAAGGAAAAGACTAATTCTTAATAGTATTATTCATAACATAAAAATGCATTGTTTTATTAATTAAATCATTGAATTATGGCTTACGATTGAAATAGAATTATGTGACATCGATGTTGAAATCCCAATATAAATGTGTAAATTATTTTACATTCATAATCATTGTAGTTTTGTAGATGTTGTTATTGTGATTAATTTTTATTAAGGAATATATTGTTGTTTAGAAATATGAAACGGAAGAACTATGATTATAAATGACATTTTATGAAATGATATCAAAATTGAAAATATTTATGAATAGATATGTTATTTGAGGGACAAGGTTAGGTTTATGAATGGTTAAGGATAAAGGGAGTCACAAAGTAGTTTAATTGTTTATTTTTCACTATGTTTAGTATTTCACTTTGTTCATGTTATATGGTTTCCTTATAAATATGAGTGAATTTATTGATTAATGAATTAAGAAATGGTGTATGAATTATGCATATGACTATATATAGAGGAAGATTGTGTGGTTATTTATATTTTTGTTTAGTAGGTTATTTATTTACTGAGTCAATGACTCATTATTTTAGTGTTTTCTCTTTCACAAATGTGCTTGCAAGAGCTTTTCCACCCTCACTAGTTAATTAAGAGTGAAATTCTCTTTATAATCTTGTATAGTACAACCATAGTCTTGTTAGTGTATAGCTAGGAATGTGTTAGGCCTTGTTTGTATATTATTGAATTTGCTATAATAGAACTTTTTGAAATCATTTATTAAATGCATTATTTCCAAAATCTGTATAATGATACCAATCTTAAGCTTAGCTTAGGCTAGTAGAAATTAGAAATCGGGTTTTATGCTAGTTACATCCATGTAGGTTAGGTTATACTCACAATGATACCATAAGATTAAAAAAAGATTATATAAATAACTATATAAACATTTCCATATTTTAATAGCTTAATTTTTTATTAAATTATTCTTTTAATTTCAAAAGGAATGAATTTAATAAAAATTATAAATTTTAATTTTAATGCATTAATTTAGTAGATAAATTACAATTGTTGAATTTTCAATAGCATTACCCAAAGCTTAAAATGTTGCTAATATTAGAAATTGTCTAATTTCCTCATTATTTGTAGATCAATGTTTAATTAATATGTTGAATCCATCACACTTGAATTAGTTGGTACAAATAATAAAAGGTGTAACTTTTTTAGAAGTAAAAAATTATTAAGTTATTTAATTGACTTATTAATTACTAAAATAGAGGAAAGTTTTACTTCTTGTAAGTGATAGGAAGTTATATATCCACATTTCTTAATAAGAAGAACTTCACAGGTCATTTATAAATAAAAATTCAAAACTATTCTTGATAACTCCTAAATTTTTTCGGTGGTTAAGATACCTACACAAGGTTACAAACCGGTAGTTAAAGATATATGGTAGGGTTGTCCATTATATATGCTCCAATGTTTAAGTTAATATTTATTTAGATAGAGCAGTAATTATAGGTGATTGCCTATACTAGATAAGCACACCTTAGTTGTTTATAAGCTTAAGTTGGCATGAGTTATTCCGAAAATGACAAACCTTCATAATTGCTTAATTATAGGTAGATAGACATCAATCATAATATAATATAATGATAATTTATTGGTCTTAATTGGATATAATTAGCCTTAAGGGCCATTATGAGCTCTTTATAAGGCTAATAGTAAATATCAAGCATGATTCAAGTTAGAAATAAGTAGGTTGAATGAACATAAGGGTTAAGATTATGCTTGTTTATACATGCATCGAGCAAGACTAACCAATTGTGATCCGAGTGGACATTTTGGCCATTTTCAATTCCAGCCTGATTTTAATTAATGACCATTTTAGCCTTTTTAATCTCACTATTTGAAAATTATAATAAATATAATTAATTAAAAATATAATTATAATTATAATAAATTAATTATATAATAATAGAATGAGTATTATATAAAATAAATTTTAAATATTATTTCATTTATATAAACTGCAATATATAATCATAGATACGATTATTATGGAAATTAAATTCTAAATAGAATTATATTTATTATATATATCTACTACATTATTTTATTTTAATATTAATTAAAAATAAAAATTATATATTTATTATCTATTTTAAACAATTTTAATAAATTTGATTATTTTTATAATATTTTTTATTTAAACTTATATTCTATTTCAATTATATTAAGATAATTTTCGATATACATGTGTGTGTATGTACATGTGCACTCACGTATGCAAGCGTGCATGTATGTGTATAAAGGACTGTGTTGATTCTTTTATAAAAGTCTATGTTATCTATTTTATTATAATTAAAAATAAAAAATACAAATTTAGAAAAATTATGATTGAAATAAATATTAAAAGTATAATTTAAAAAATAGGAAAACTACTATAATTAAAATTTATCGATATTTCTTATTTTTTACTATTTGAAAGTGGATATTAGTAATGTAGATAATCTTAGAAAGCTTAAAGTTGAACCAAACATAAGATAAAAAAATCTCAATTTCTTACCTTTTGCTTGATTGTCCAAAGAGATAAAGAGAGAGAGAAAGAGAGAATAAGAAAAAAGAAAATAATAAGAAAGGATATTTCTCTTTTTTTGCTTGGATGCATTGAAAATATAATGAAAGAAAAGAAGAAAAGAATAATTCTCCTTTTCTTATTTGGATAGAAAAGTGAGAGAAAAAAACTAAATTAAGTTAAATAATAAGTTTATTCTTTAAACTAATAAGACATTTTTTGAATTAAATAAAATCAAATGTACAATTGTAGTAAGTTAATTTTTTATTTCTTTTCTCTCATATGTGCTAAGAAAATTTTTTTGATGCTCCTTACCTTTTTTTTTTTACTTATTCTCTTATTTTCCTTGTCTACTCTTATTTTTCTTGTCTACCCTTTAACTAAGTAAGGAAAAACATTGTTTTCCATTTTTTTCTCTATTTTTTATTTTTTTTCTCTCCATCCATTTTCTATAGAAACAAGCAAGGCGTTAGTCTTAACTAAATAACTTTTCATAAAAAATTTACTTTTTAAAAAATTCAGCTTCTCTCAATAATTTACTTTTTGTATGCAAAAAAATGCTTAAGTGACTAAATACCCACTAAAGTATATTTGTTAATGTGTTATGAGATACGACACCTAAATTTTTGATAAATTCTTATAAAAAAATACAAATTACCTTTTAATTTTAGAGTGATTGAATATTATCTTTTCAACTTAAAAACTTGTAGCAAAGTGCTTAAGTAACTAAACACCCACTTAATTACATTTGTTAATGTACTATGATATATGATACTTGATTTTTTGATAAATTTTTATAAGGAAAATGAAAATTATCCCATAACTTTAAGGTGGTTAGATATTACTCTTTTTAACTTTGAAAATTTAGAAATCACCTTTAAACCTTATAAGAGTCTATAATTAATACTCATTATTTACTTAATTAATTATTTTATCAAATTATATTTTTTTATAAAATTTTTAAACAATAATCAAAATGTTATAGTATATTAATTTTTTAATTATTTTTCATACATAATTTTTATGTAAAAAAACATAATTTGATAAAATGGGATATGTTTGAATATGCTTTTATTTTTAATTTTTAGGATATATTTTTAAAAATTATTTTTTAAAGTTATTTTTTATTTTTGGAAACTATTTTTGAACTTAAGGGAAATAATAATAGAGAGTGCTCAGGGTTGCAAATAATAAAAAAATTTATTTAATTATAAAATTAACATAAAAAATAGAAAAATAAGTTAAGAAAATATCTAAAAATTATTTTTTAATTTTTAATTTTTAAGTTATATATTTAGAATGATAATTTTAAATGCAAATTATGAAAATAGTTACCAAGCAAAAAATTTTAAAATAGAAAAACAAAAAATTGCTTTTAAAAATAGTAAACAAAAAGAATCATGGGTAATTATGTGAAAGATATGTGTTATTTTCAAGTTTTATAAAGTTTAAGAGGAATATTTTAAATTTTTAAAGTTAAAAGGAAAAATTCAATCATTTTAAAGTTAGAAGAAGAAACTTGCATTTTCATTGTTATTTTATAAAACTAATAGAATTTTCTTAAAACCTGATTATGTATCATATTATAATTTATAGGCCGAAAAAATACTATTTAATACTCAGAGAAAGGAAATAAGAATTGACTCTTACTTAATTCATCTAATCCTTTTATGGATATTCTTGAATGTCATACACTAAATGGTCTCTGAAGATTGAATAAGAACTGGATGTAAGATGCTCCCTGAAAAAGACATAAACAAAATAATATGTGATAAGGATCATATTCCCTTTATTAAACCCTTAATGGTTTTACTTTATATATTAACAGGATAACAATACAAACTTAATTTGGGGTTTGAAAGGTAAGGAACCTTAATATATAATAGTCAAACTAGATTATAGATCCTATATATTATAAGATCCATACCCTGTTATTAGCTTTTATGCTAAAATACCTAATGTACCCAAGTTAACAGTCACTAAATTTGAGTATGAAATAATATTAATATTAATAACTTATTTATAAATTCATGTGGAGTCTATAAATTTTTATACAAAATTTCAATAATCTCTCACTTGAGTCTATATTAATTTATAAATAACCATTTTTAATATTAATGTCAATATCTAATTGTGTTATTTTTTTCTATAGATTTAATTAAAGATCATAAACATCTAACAATACTAGATATTATATTTGAAGAGATATGAATATTAAATATGTTGAATGTCTACACTTTATTAACCAAAATAATTAATATCTAATAAAGATATTAATATAAACACTGATGTACATGAAAAGATTTCCATAACTTTAAAGTAACTAAATGTAAATTCCTATATAATGGTTTCAACATTTGCCCAAGATGCTTAATAAAAATCAATATTCTTAACACAATATTAAGACAAGACTTAATTATATCTAATCATACATCATCACTTAAAATGTGCATAAAATGTATATGATAATAGAAATATCTTATTATCAGTATTTTATTTAAATATATCTTAAGATAATAATAAGTTCATATCATTAAAATTCCCACTAATATAGAACACCAGAAAGTTCAGGTAAATCCACATTATTCATATGATTATGATTTATTTCAACTCCAAAGTCCTTGGTTAGTCTAGAAGCATACAATCTATGGCAAAAACTAGTAATATGCTTATGTATTTTCTTTTTCTCATAAACTAGTACTTTGAATTGAAATCCTTTGTATAAGCAAATTTTGTTATTAGAGGGAAAAGCATGGCAGTAGTATTGTCATGATAAAAATGAAAAAGTCTAACTATATAGCTTTATAAGCACGTTCATATCATGTGAAAGCCTTGTCCTTTACAGTGGAGGTTACTGTAACTGGTTGCTTAATGTTTCCATAGCACAACTCTTTTTAACATATGTCCAGATACAAATTCATGATTACTTAGACAATCAACTAAGGGAATCTGCATAGCCTATACTTATGAGATATTTCCCAATTTCTTGCAAGTCAATGTGTAATTATCCTTGCCATCTAGGTACCATATCAATAACAGTCGAGTACCACTAACTTAAAACATACAACATGCTAACTATGACTAATGCTATATGATATCACTTATTTTCTTATCACTTAGAGAGTTATCAGGCTAAACAACTATAAGAGCACACCAATGTGTTGTTCTTTTTTCAACATAACTATTAAGAGAAGCTAAACTCCTATAGGATTTATCACAAACAATATTTATTTTGAAAAGACACTCCCAGGTCCTTTATTTAAATTACTTTATCTTAATCAACATAACGATATTATCACCAACTACAGAAATATTGTCATTGCATAGAACTAGAATTACCAAAATGCTCATACTAATAATGATATGTTGATATGCATTTCTTTCCTTAAATATGAGAAAAATTACAATCCTATTAAAACTGAGATACAATTGTTTGAACAAACTTTTTATTTTTCACATAAAAAAATTCTTTATTCTTCTCTTGAAATTATTTAGTTGTTTAATATTGTTTCTATCAGGTCACTATTAAAAAAGTTACTTCAATGTCCTATAAATGTAGCTTCAACTAAGATGAGTTACCCATGTCTTAATGATTCAGAGTTACTAGTGAGGAATTTTTTAACAACATACACCTTCCCTTTTAATGTTATCCTTTAACTACTAACTTAATTTGGAATTCATAATTTCATTTAAGCATCCCTTTTAAGCAGAAAAATCTTCATTTGTTTCTAACTGGCATGCTATTCATGAGCAATTAGATTTAATCCCATATTTCACCTTTGTAATCTAATTTAAAGGATTAGATTAACCTTATGAGGTATCCACGAGGGATTTTCATAATACTTGCTCATTTGGTTACACTCATTATAAGATTCATTTTCATAATACCTTGCTCCTTTGGTTACACTCACTATAAGATTTTTAGTTTATAGTAATACTAAATTTGGCAATAGTTGAAAAACCATTGTATAAAGCATAAATTGACAACAATTTTAATAGTATTACCTATTTTTTTTATAAGTTAAGCAATGATTATTTGGCATTGCCTAAAAGTTGGTACCTAAAATTTAAATTAACAACAATTTTAATAGTGTTGCTTACTTTTTATAAGTTTAAGCAATGACTATTTAGTAATTCCTAAAAACCATTGTATAAAATTCAAATTGGTAACAATTTTAATAGTATTGCTTACTTTTTATAAGTTTAAGCAATGATTATTTAGTAACAATTAAAAATATTGTCTAAAGCTTAAATTTAACTAACTAATAAACCTTATTCTATTTTTTGGGTAATTATTCTAAAAATTTTCTTATACTTTCATTTTTGCAATGTGGCTTAAGATTTGTTAATAAGTAGCATTTGTATAATTATTATATTCTCTCTCTCTCTCTCTCTCTCTCTCTATATATATATATATATATATATATATAAGTAAAACTTATTTTGTGTTAATTTTTTATATAGTATAGTAAAAAAATAAATATCTCAATGTTTAAAGAATATATTTTCATTAAGGGAATTGATAGGTTTTTCTTTCATCAAAATTTTAAAATAGTTATAATTATATTTTAAATTCCACTTTAACTTTTTTCAATTTTTATTTAATGTAATAAAATTTTATTTCATAAAGTCAAACATGTTTTAACTTTTATTTAGAAAATTACTTTTTGATGATGTTAAATATTTTAACATTTTTTTATTTTCAAAAGAAAATAATAACATTATCTTTTTTATTTAGAAATTGTTTTATGGTGACCTATGTGGCAATTTGAATCATAGTTAAGTGTGAAACCTCACATTATATTTTAATATAGTTTTTTTTTTTAATTTGTAATTCTTCATCGTAGTGAAGTGGATAAATACAACATCGTAGTGAGCTTTATTGAGACAATTTTTATGTTCAAACTTCACCAAAAAATTTAACCAATTTTGGTGACTCTTTAAACAATGATGATGAGAATGAAAACCTTCGCACTATACCAAAGGATAAAATATTTTAGGTAGAATAAAAGCAATTTCTCCAAGTAAATTTTTTTAAGAACAATTTAGCAACTTTGATCCTTTAATTTTCAATTTGATAATGCAATCTTGTTATAACATATGTTTTCAATTTTAAGTAGCATTTAATATATAGAATCTTTATTACATTTCCATAAAATGTTTTAAGGGCACATTTTGGTAAAATGTTTTAAGGGAATAAAAGATTTCCTACTTTAGTTCAAATTTTAGAAAATATGATTTCGGGAATATTTTTAATCCAACATTCCTTTAAAATATTTGTATAGAGAAAGGTGGATATCTTAAATTCTCATGACATGGTATATTTAGTCAATATAAGTACACTATTTTATCCATCATTCTATTAAAATTTTATTATTATTAATATCTTATTTTATTATCACCTACCATTTGTTAACCGTCATTAACCATTACTTTTAGCGATTAATCACTGCTTGTCATTGGTGATCAGTGTTGACTATCATCTAGTTTCAATAATCATTATTGGTCATCTATACTGTTGGTGACCACTATTCACCTAGTAACCATTGTTTACTACGACTTATTATTGGTGACCTATGGCATGGAATATTTAATTGATATAAACACACTATTTTATTCATTATTTTATTGAAGTTTTGCTACTATAATATCTTATTTTACCATCACTTATTATTGTTGCCAACCATCACTCATAGTAATCAACCACCACCTACCACCACTCTTACTAGTAATCATTACTTACTACCACTTATTTTTAGTGATCATTATTGGCTATCTGTACCATTGGTGATCATTATTCACCACCACTAATCTTTAGTGATTACTATTCATTACCATCTAATATTAATAATTAATATTGCTTAATAAGTTTTATGCTCACAAGGTTGGTGGATTAATTCACAGATTTTTTATAGATAAAATCTATTAAAAATAAGCTTAAAAAAAAACTAGATTAACATCGATCAGATTCTTACATATTTATGGACCAACTGCCTTTTTAAGATAAAATAGGCTAGTCTAGTGGGTTTATGGTGTAGATCAGAATAGCTATAATGAACTTGCTTAAAATATGAGCCTTAGTGGATTGAGCCTCAACAGAGTAAGCCTATGTAGGCTTTGGTTCAATCTAATCCACTAACTTTAATAAGTACCCATATCGATGATCATTATTAGCTATCACTTACCATCAATGAACACCATTTACCATTACTCATTGCTTGGTAGCCACCATTCACCATTACTTATTATCAATAGTTATCATTGGCTACTACTTATTATCGGATATCACTATTGGCCATCACCTATTATCAATTATTAATTATCACCACTGACCACCACCTATTATTAATAACCATTACCTACCATTAGTAACTATCAGCAATCACCATCTACTATTTGTATCCACCACTCACCATCATTAACCACTTAGTTTTTAATAAAATTTTTTTAATAATGTAATAATATTTTAAAAATATTTATAATTGAACCAAACATGGTAATATTATATTCTTAAGAATTAAATTCCTAAGAATTATATTCTAAAGAATGTTTGAGTTTGTGAAGTAAATTTCCCTTTAAATTTAATAAATAAGAAGTCAATTATCAATTTTTTTAAATTCTCATACATTAGAAATTATATTTTTAATTTTTAATGTATTAAAAATTATAATTAATTTCTTTTCATTAATTAAAAATAAGAACATGTATTATAATTAAAATACATAATAATTTACTCTATTTTCCCCTTTTTTCATTGTGCAAAACTAAATAGAAAGGGATATTGACATTTGCAATGATATATATCATTTTTCCACCATTTTTTTAAATTGAGAACTTATCTATATTTCAAACAAACTTCATACTTTCAAAAATAAAAGTACATATTTTACCAAAAAAATAAAAAACATGAAAAATTATCAAATTACTTTGTTTGATACTAGGATAATTACATTTAATGTTCATAACTATTAACTTTTATAATAATTGTTTCAATTTGGAGTAATAATATTTAATATTCAATATTTATTTCATGAACGATTGGAGAGAGAGCAAATATACATAGCTTGACATAAATTTTATGAAAAATCAAATATATATAAAGGTCTTATTATTTAAATATGAGAATGTTCATTTTATATATTATTTTTCTAATTTTTTTCCTATTTGGTATTTTAATAATTTAAAATTATTTAACTAATGAAAATATGAAAATATATGATTGTGATTTTTTTATTCTTATTTTTAAGTCAAAATAACGTAACATTTGGTGATGTTTGGTTCATGAAAACATTTTCAATGAATTAGAATGTATTAAGAGAATGTAGGGTTTCCATGTTTATTTCAATTTTTAAAAAAATATTTTCAGGAATATAAACATTTTTAAGAAGTGACTATCCTACATTCTCATGAATATCTTTTAAAAAATATTGGAATGCTTTTAATCCAATATTCTAATAAGGGGAGGTTAGTATCCTATATTTCAATGATATATGAATGTTTTAGTAATATAAATAGATTATTTTGTTCATTCTCCTATTCAATTTTACTATTATTAACACTTCATTTCATCACTACAAATTGAATTAACTATAGTAGGCCAAAACTACTAACTACAATAATTATTATCATTACCACTTATCATTGGTGATTGCCATTAACTATCATTTACTACTAATAATCATTGCTAGCTACTGCTTATTACTTATCACAGGTAATTATCATCCTCACATCTTGTCACCAATGATTGTTATTGACTATTACCTATCACCCACAATAAATGACCACTATCATTACCACCCATCATCAATTGTTTTCGCTAACTACTATCTATCACCAAAAATCAATGCTAGATATTAACCATTATTAGTGACTACAGTTAATCATTGTCCACTTAATTTTTAATGAGGTAATTTTTTTAATATAATAATATTTTAAAAATAAAAAATTAATTAAAATATAATATTATAATATTTTTAAAAATATTTTAAATAAATTAAATATAATAATATCATATTTTCAAGAATTAAATTCTTAGAAATTATATTTTTAAAACTCTATAATTTTGTGAACCAAATTTTACTTTAAATTCCTTTTAAAGTTATGGAAAATATATTATATGAGTGTAATTTATCATTCATTCAAAGTTGAAGGAAATTGATGGTAAAAATAAATAATTGTAACTCTTGAAAGCAACTATTTTAAATTAAAGCAGTAATTTGCATTTAAAAAAAATGGAACTATGGTTTACTTTCATAGGCCAGGAACTTAGCTTATATGTTGTAATCACTATCCAAAATTTAGCTTGAATTAATGAATTGTGAAAAAAATCACCTTAAAATAAACAATTGAAGCATTTGGTTTTGTCTTTTGGTATTTTATTCTTTTAAGCATATTTGTAAAGTTGACATCATTAGCTCTTATATTATTTAGTGGTAAGTATTTTACCCTTTTTTTAAAAAAAAATCTTTTAAGATGATTTACCTTTCCTTTATTTGAAATAGTTAAAATTAAATTTATTTTTTATAATTTATTTTTTAAAAGATGATATTTAGATTTAAGTATGTAAATATTTCATTTTATTTTATTTATAATTTCTATTTTAATTATATTTGTATTATTATAAAATTATCAAATTTATTAACAATTTCACTAGAATTCAATTCATTTAATTTAAAACATATGTTATATAAAAAATTTTACCCATTCTTAATATTTTATTTACTATAATTCCATCAAAATCTACTTTTTGATTGAATCAAAACCTACTAGAATTCAATCAAAAATTAGATTTTGATGGAATTGCATGAACTTTTCAATATGTTCCAAATAGAAAATTTATTTATAAATAAATTTGAATTATTAATTTTAACGATATTTTTAAATAATAAAATTTATTTGTAAATAAATTGAGATTTGTAAAATTTGATTCCAAATACTCACTGATCTCAGGATAAATTTAAGTACAATTACAATTTATAATTTAAAATTTTTCCTTTATTTTATAGTTCAAAATGACTATGCTAAACATACTTATTAAAAAAAGGAAATATAAAAAAGTTTTATGTATATATAATTAACAATTTAATCATTTCTATAAACTTAAAAAATTAAGTAATATATATAATTAGAGCTTTAGAATTGTAGAAACAGCATACCTGTGCTTTGTTGAGAAAGAGATCCATGGATTTTCCAAAAAGGAAGATTATTTTTTATTACGTAGCATAAAATAGGCTAAAGGGTTAGAGATGGTGGAAAGTACAATGGATGATGCCATGATTGAAAAGGATGAAAATCAAATGGTAAATCATTCAAAAAAAGCTTTGGTAGAGAGGGATAAGAATAAGATTCTAGTAATTATTGACTAATAAAAAAATTCTAATAGCATTCTTGAAAGGGTGATCACACAACAAATAGATCTAAATGGAATTTAAGAGGAGACATTTCCATAATTAAACGTAAATGGAGTTGATTCCAAATTAGCGGTGATTTAGGTATAGATGAATATAAGATAACTTATTTCTTATAAAGATAAATTACTTAATTTTAATAGAAGCTTGTTGAATAACATGGAGGATATAGATGTAATGGATATGTTTTCTAAAGATGAAGAAGATGATGAGGACCTGCTAGAAAATCTACAGAATGCTCAGGTGGAGGAGGATCCTTCTTGCCCAGTTATTTAGGTGTTTAATAAGGAGAGGCTTAAGTTGTGTAAGCCATGGATTATCATTGATTGTTAAACTCCTTGACAAAAGATTAGGGCTGAAGTTTTTAAAGATGCAAATGCAGAAAATATTGGCATTAAAAGGTAGCTATGAATTTATTGATATGGTTAATAATTAATTTTTAGAAGATTTTTTTATGTTAAGAGTTATAATTTTGTACTACAAGAGGGTCCTTAGCTTATAGTAGACCATTATTTGATTGTTCAATGGTGGAAACCTAATTTTGACCAATATGACGGCAACATTCATAAGACTGTAGTTTGTGAAAAAATTCCAAGATTACCTATTGAATTTTATAATTATCTTTTTTTTACAAAGGCTTGGCCATAGAATTAGTTGATCAATTAAAGTGGATTCAAAACTTTGTAAAGGAAGAAGGATATTAATGTGGATTTAGTGAAAGGAGCCTGATTTGCTCATATTTTTATTGTGGCTAACCTTTAGAGATAATTTTTTATGTAAATTTAAACTTTTGGTGAGAACATATAGAATAGAATATGAAAGGTTTCCTTTTATTTGCTTTCATTATGGTAAATATGGCCATAAGAAGGAGAATGCCCTGAGATAGTTAAGAAAAGACTAAATATGAATTAAAATACTTGCTAATATGATAAGTTTGATAAAAATTCTTTATTCAAAAGATCAAAAGTCAAGCAAGGTGAATTTGGCCCTTGGATAATTGCTTTGAAAGCTGGGAACCCAAGGAAAGGATTGGAACAGCAAAAGCCGATTAATATGGCCAAAGTTAGCTCTAATGGAAGTCAAATGAAGGTACATCAAGATATGACTAAAAATATATGGAAAAAGGATCACATTTTAATATTCTATATAATTTAAAAGACTCAATTGATGTTGATAGAGATATTATTGGAGATAATATGATGATTGATTTGAATATTGCTAATGAGTCAATGCTTACTATAATGAAAGAGAATATCTCGAAGGATAAAAATCCTAATAATTGGGTTTAGCTAAGTCTGAAGTTGTATTGCATACATCACATGATAAACTAAAATCCATGAGGAAGCAAAAATTCAAGTAAGATAGTGTTAGCTGACTCTCAAGCAAATAAAATACGTGTAATTAAGACTCCCTTTGCCCATTTCAATAAGTCTTCATTTGCTTGCTCTCCCTTGAAATTATTAAATGATAAATCTATAAATATGGCGGTATAAGTACAAAATCCAAGCCTTTAGACAATAGCTTCTTATTGTAACATATGAAACAGAAGATAATCAAAATACAACAAATGGAGAGTGGTGTTGTTATAGTAAATTTGGGTGGAATATAGGTGCATTATGACTACATTTGGAGTTTTTTACTTCCTTCTTTTAAGTCTTTTTTTATATGGATTATGTTACTTGAAATTGTAAAGGTTCTAGTGCTAAAGCCCTACTAAATTTTATAAAAGATTTAATTCAGAAGTATTTCATAGATGTTTTTATTATTATTGAACCATATGTTAGTGGTGTTAAAGTCCTTAATAGTATTAAAAAGACTAATTTTCAATCTTCTATTTAGATGGGCTCTATTAATTTTTTAGGTTGTATCTAGGTGATGTGGAATCTTTTAAAGGCAAATTTTTCAATAATTGATTACTTAAAGTAATTTATCCATATAAGGGTGGAGGCTTTTAATAAGAAATATGATTCTTTAATAACCTTTGTTTATGGTAATCCTAACCTACAAGATTGAAGAAATCTCTAGAACAACTTAGAGTGTAGTTTGGATTAGAATTTTGCTCCTTAGATCATTATAGGAGACTTCAATGCCTATCTTTATGACAATGAGAAAATTGGAAGTTGCTCATCGAATTAGGGATCCAAAAAAGATTTTGGTGATCCTGTGAATAATACAAGTTTAATAAACTTAATTTTCAAAGGCTTTAGATTTATTTAGGATTGAGGCTTTCTTAAAGAACACATTGATAGAGGTCTATATGGTTTAGAATGGAGGCTTAAACATTAAGAAGCTTCTATCTTACACTTTGCTTCATTTTATAAGCGTATTTTCCTTAAAATGGTGGAATTCTATCATAATAAAAATAGATAAAGACCTTCTTTTTAGTTTCTTGCTGCTTGGCTGATTTTAGAATCATTTTTAAATCTTATGAAGGATTATTAGGGTTAGAAAAGAGGGTGGATTAAAGAATTTAAAGATTTTAAAGTTAAAGCTATCATATGGAATAAAGAATACCTAAGTGTTATTACCAAAAAGAAGAAAAAATTGATGGCTAGACGTGAAGGCATTAATAAAAGATTAGTTGTCGATCTGAATTCTAGACTTGAAAAACTACAAAAAGATTTGTGGCTAGAATATGAAAAAATTCTTATTTAAGAGGAATTGATTTAGTATCCAAAAGCCTAAAGCAAGTGGTTACTTTATAGTAATAAGAATACTAAATTTTTCCATACCTCTGCATGGTTAGAAAGAAACGTAATAAAATTTAAAGATTACAAAATGATGAAGGCAATTAGGTTGGGGATGTAGATATTTTAGAGCCCATGGCTTATGATTCTTATAAAAAGTTATATTCAAAAGATAAGTTTAATTTTGCAAAGTTTTCACTACATAATTCATTTCCTCTTTTGGAATGTTTTATTATTTAAGAGGCTGAAGCTCTAATTTTTTTAGAAAAGATTAAAATTGTTGTGTTTAGTATGGGTTTGTGAAATCTCCTATGCCTGATAGCCTTCATACTATGTTTTTCCAAAGCTAATGAAATAATATTGATAGCTTAGTCTGTGACTTTATCTATAGTGCATGTGAAAATCCAACCAGGATTAAAGAAGTAAATGATACCCTTTTAATTCTTATTCTGAATGTGGATAATCCAGAGCATTTGAAGTATAGCTTCTATAATATGGTTTAAAAAATTGTAACTAAAATCATTGCTAATAGGTTTAAACTTTATATAAGTCACTTGATTTTGCCTAATTAGTATAGTTTTATTCTAGGGAGATATAATTCTCATAGCATTATTATGGCTTAGGAGTTATTCACTCAGTGAGGTTAAAAAAAGGTTTAAATGGATGGATGACGATTAAGGTGGATCTAAAGAAGGCGTATGATTGCACTGATTGGAATTTTCTATAGGATACATTGAGTGATATTAGTTTCTCAGATAAATTTATTTTAATCATTATGGTTTATGTCTCTTTTTGTTCTATGCAAGTTTTTTTAGAATAGTTCTCTTTCAAAAAAATTATTTCTATTTTGTGGCTTAAGACAAGGAGATCCCTTGTTGCCTTACTTGTTTATCCTATGTATTGAATGGCTTACTTATTATTAATTTTGCACTTTAGCTAAAATAATAGAAATTAATTATTCTTAAAAGGAATGAACTTCTTATCTCTTATTTATTTTTTCTCAAATAATCTAGTATTATTTGTTGAAACCTTTTTAAACTAGGTAATGATTATTAACCTTTATTTAAAGGTATTTTATGTTGCTTTAAGACAAAAAGTCAGTAAGGAAAAATAAGAGTTCACTTTTTAAAGAATATTCACCATAACTGTGCATTGGAGCTTAGTGAGGCCTTGGATTTGGGGCTTACTATTGATCATAGGAAATACTTAGATGTCTTTTTACACTATAAGAGAGTCACCAAAGGTACTTATATGCATATTTTAGATAAAATTCAAAATCATTTATCTTTTTGGAGTTCTAGAACTTTACCTTTTGCTAGCAAACTTACTCTTTTAAAAGTAGTCCTTAGTAGTATTCTTTTGTATTCAATGTGAACAGGCCTTTTTCCTTATAGGATTTGCGATTTAATTGAAGCTATTATAAGAAGATTCATTTGGAATTCATCTTTAGAAGGTTGAAAGTTGTATCCTATAACCTGGAAGGATGTTTATTCCCTAAGTCTCAAGATAGTTTAGGAATTACAAAGCTTTGAATGATGAATGAAGCATTCGTTATGAAAACTCCCTTTAATATTATTGAATATCAGGATGCTTTATGGGCAAGAGTCCTTCAAAACAAATATAGTTATGGAGACCTATTAATTCCAAATATTACTACCAAAACTCACTTTTCTAATTTATGGAAAGGAGTATTTAAAATATGGTTGAAAATTTTAAATGGCTTTAGGGTTGATGATGTAGGAAATGGTGTTTAATAGACTAGTACAACTAATGGCTCTTTCATGGTAAAGTTAGCTTATGGTTATATTTCCAGCAGTTTGAATCTATTAGTAAGATCCCTTTGGAATGCCATTTGGAAATGGCAAAAGCCCGAAAGAGTAAAACTATTTATGTGATTATTGCTAAAGGAGTAACTTCTGTCTAATTCAGCTAGACTTGAGAGGAGCTAAATGCCTCATTGATAATCATAAATGCCCTAGATGCATGCAAGCTTTGGAGTCTAATATGTATGTAGTTCAAGATTGCCCTAAAGTTTGTGATACTTGGCTTAGAATTACCTATGCTTGACATTGACAAACATTCTTCTTATTAAATATAAAACAATGGTCTTAGTTAAACTTCAAAAAAGACTTATCAAGACATAGAGATGGTCACTAGAAAATTTGGTTTGGAATTATAAGTTAGGTTATCTGGTGGCATTGAAATAAATTAATATTTAAAGAGGATGAGAGTGAAAATAAAGATATTGCGCTTGAAGTAGCTCAAAGAGCTAATAAGTTCATTTTTTTCTAAAAATATTCTAAGGATATTGGGCTATTTATTAATGGTAGTGCTATATAAAGTTAAGTTGGTAAAAGTCTGAACAAGATTAGATCAAGTTCAATATAGATAGTGCTTATGTGTTTGCAGGTAATGTTTCAGCATGTAGAGGTGTCTTTCATGATTAGTTAAGCTAATGGATCCACAAGTTTTATTTGAATATAAGCACTAGAGGGGTTCTTGCTTTGAAGCTTAAGATCATTTTACAAGGCTTACATATTGCTTAGAACCATAAGTTTTAAAGGATTTGGTTAGAGATAGACTTTTTTGAAGTTATTGCACTCATTGGGCATGGATGTGTGCATTCTCACCCTTTATACTACCTTATTGTAGATTTAATTGACTTGTGAGCCTAAGATTAGCAAGTTCACGTTTCTTATGCTATTCAAGACTTAAATAAAGTGGTTGATAAATTGGCTAAATTAGGTTTAAAAGCTTCCCTTAGGTTACATCAGCTCCATTATCCTCTGGTAAATTATGTTAGACTACTTTTTAAAGACCTTAAAGGCAATATTTTGGTCTTTTAACCACTAAGGTATTAAAAAAATTAACATATAATACTATTTAAAATTTTAATCGTCAACCATGTTCATAGACTTTATAGGTATAACTAGCAATTTGAGTATTTTTTTCAAATAAAAAAATGAAAAAAATGTGTGCTTAAAGCAAATTATTAATGAATAATTAGAACATGAAACCTTAAAACTAATTTTTAGCATCTTACCTTAATTAATCAAAGTGAAGTGTCATTTAACCGCTTCAATGTTGGAAGTATTGCTTAACACGTTCAGTGGTGCTTCTTAATGACATTCTAAAATAAAATTAGACTACCTTTTTATATTATATACTATACTTCACTAGCATAGCCTATCTTTCACTCCTTGTGCCATACTGGCATCCCTTCTTTCTAGCAATCTTCTTCTTTCTCTTCTCTCTTCCTAAAGCTATTTTTAATTAAGAATATGTTTTATGGAGTTATTTAGATTAAATTAATTTATTAAGGGATTTTATTCAATTGTATCAATATCATACATAAGTCGTAATAAACATATAAAATTAAATATATTCTTTTATTAATTTAGAAATTGTGTATAAATTAATATTATGTTTATTTTAGTCAATATAATAATAATAATTGCTATAAAATATTCATATCTTTTTTTTAGTAATAAAGTATGAAATGCCTCTTTCTTTTCATGCAAGAAAGGCCAACATTCAGGAGAGAATGTTCTTAACAATCTTTTTGTTTCATCCATCTTTAAAGCAAACTTAGTCAGTCCATTAGTTACATAATTTTGCTTAAGATAAATTTGTTAGAAACTAACCTTCCAATATGTGGCTAGTAACTCCGAATTGCATTATTAGAGCACAATGAAGGTGAGAACAACCTTGCTCAACTAGAGCAATAGGTTTTACACTATCTATCTCAATAATAATTTCATTTAGCTTTAATGACCAAGCTAATTAAAAATCTGTACATATAAAGTTCAACTCAATCTTCAAGCTTCTATTATCTGTAAACCCACCTACCTAATCACTTAAGTGGTTTCTTTTAACCCCTCAAGCAATCATAGACCTACCACCCTTGCATGTACTGCTAGTATTTATTTTGTGCTAAGTATATCTTAGAGCTTGCCAAGAATTTATATAAATGGAACTTTTCTGCTGCAATTTTGCACCTTTGACCAACTTCCTACTTGTATTAAATACATAAACCTTTCTAAAATGATCATGAACTATATTGCCTCTTTGTTCTAAATTTATGAATATAACGTGGTTTTAATAATGCCAAAACAACTAGCAAGTAACACCAATAACTAGTCTCTAATTACCTTGTTTTTCACTAGAGTGGTTCTTGTTGAAGTTTAACTTACATAATTTCATAAGTGAACAATTGAAGAAACTTGACTGATAGGTTGGATGAATTATTCACAACCAAATTATCAAAGATTGCTAAACAATCTTAAACCATATACAGTGAGGTTTTAGGGCCACTCCTACATTACTTGCATGTATTATTATTTTTCATTCCTCTTACCATTCTTTGAACGTTGGTGAGCAACTTATAATAGATTAATGACCAGAGAAATGTCTTTACTATTTCCAAACCCCACTACTTTCATACATTTTTCTAGTTAAACCCATTATTATTACTATCTCATTGGTCAACATAATATATGCTAATAAATTGACGTATTTTTCAAATATTATAAATTAGATATTTAACAAGTTCAATGCTAAATCATTTAAGGTTACCAAACATAGCCTAAATAATTATGTATTTTTCCCCTTAAAATCTTCATATTATACATTAATTGTGATATTCTCTACCTTTTTTATGCTAAATATTATTCTCATAATTTGTCAAATGTTATTTCTATCACTTACTACATGTCAATTTATCAATCCTTAATGAATATTATGCTATGATAAATCACACTCGTATAATTAGTGTAAGGTGTTGAATCTCTCATTAAATTGAGAAAAATTCACTAATTTATTTTTCTTATTTATTACATTTTTATAATCTTTTTAATTTCCTTTTCTAATATATGAATTTTCTAATTTTCATGCATTTATTCCTCTGTAGAATAATCTCCTTGATTTCTTTCCTTTATTTATTATAGTTTCGTAATCACTTTGATCTCTTTTCATAATTTATTACATTTTCTAGGATTAAATCTTTATTTATATTCATAATTTATATTAAATTGAGGGAAAAAACTTGCCAATTTCTATCTCTTATTTATTAAATTTTCATAATCTCTTGATTTTTTCCTAATTTATTGAGCTTTTTTATTTTCATACATTGTCTTCCTGTACAGAATAATCTTTTTAATTTCTTTCCCTTATGTGACACTGATTGATTTCCATGAGCACCAATTAATCATTAACAACTAATTCATTTATTTTTATAAAAATTATGCCTTCATCTCCATTTAATTTCCATTTCTATTTCCGTATCTCTATTTACATCATCAAAAAATATTGAAACCCTTATTGTCTATATATGCCATCATCATTTGTTTTTCAAATAAGCATTGATGTTTTCTTTGCCTTATCTTTTTCTTATTAGCTAACTTTCTTTTACTGTACCTCTTTTTCTCTCTCTCATGTCTTTCAATCTTAAATCTTAAAGCCTATTATTAATCCCAACTCCAATTATACAAGTTATTCATTTTATGAGGTAACATTGTTTTGCTATTAACAATACCTACCCATTAAATCATTGTAATGCCATCTCAGTTGGCAATGGTTACTGCTTTTAGTGATTCCTTCTAGCATGTCATTTTACTATAATTGTTAATCGACAAGTATATTCAAAAATAGTTCTTTATTTATTTAATTTTCTTTTTCCAATATCATTTTCTTTTTTTATTCTTTGTTATATAGTTATATATGGTATGATTATGTTGGAAATTTTTTTAATAATACATAAAAATTTAATTTTTAACTTGTAACACTCATTCATTCAACTATGTCAAAATATAATATCTATTAAAATTAAAATTTTAATACTATGCTAAAGTTAGACATTATTCTATTAGGAAACATCACATTTACAATATTTTGCTTACAATATCTATACGAGTAAGAATAGATTTAGGTGGTAAGTTTGAATAATAATATTCTTCAACTAGAGAAACAAACAAAGAAGAATTCTATTTTAGCAATTAAAGTAAATTTATTATGTGTAATTTACTTCATTACATAAAGTAAATTATTTTTTCTATAATTCTAGATGTGATATAAGGTTAATGTACATTCATTTTTTTATTGTAGGTTGATAAGATAAAAGAACTTTAGATATTGCATTGAGAAGATATATAATGTAATTTTTTTATGTTAAAGATTAAAATATATATATACCTATAAATTTCTATTAAAGGCTGATGTACATTTCTCTTTTTATTGCCGGTTGAATTTCAATCTTTGACTGTATTTAATATATATATATATATATATATATATATATATATATATATATTTGCATTACATCATGTAACTTTTAAAGAAACTAATGTGTTTGATTAAATAAATATTCTTTATTTAAAAAGTACTTGGAAAGATTATTTAGTAAATTAAATAATATTTATATTTTATTATTTATCATGGTTTGTATTTATGTAGAATTAAGAATGAATATATACATTTCATTTTATATAAATAAATGTTACTACTTTTTTGTATATATAATCTTATGTTATTTACTTGAATTTGATTTTTATAATATTTAAATATGTTTGCATCATTCTAATTATAGTAATAATCACTATTAATGTAATATTATAATAATATAATGACTTTATCAATCAGCAATGACTTGAAAAAATATAATACATCCTCTCATATATTTTAAACATAATTATATTAATTTTATAGTTATTTAATTGATAACTTATTTTATATTAACTTATTTGAATATTTTGTAATTTAAAATTTAAAATAATAATTTATATTTTATTATCAATTAAAATTAATTAAATTCATGTATCACAGGAGTTATAAGTTAGTAAGTAATATATATATATATATATATATATATATATAATATATTTCTAATATGGAATAAGGGTTTTTTAGGGAAGAGATTTTTTTTAGTACATGTGTTAGGCTAAGAATTTTTTTCCTACCCAACATTGTCCCATATTTTTTGTTTTTATTTCTTCTTTAATTTTTACTTATATTATTTATATTTTAAATACTATTAAATATCACAAATTTAACATAGTATGATATTTTTAAAGTAAAAATATTTTAAATAATTAATTTTTTATTTAGTTAAATTAATTTTTAAATATTATATGTTAAATTAAATACATATCGATTAGGATTCTTGAAGGTGTTATACATTCTCATGTATTATATTTCATACTTTTTTTCATTTTTTCTTTTTTACTTATATTATTTACAAGTCAAATGCTATTAGTAATACAAATTTAACACAATATAATTTCTTTTTATGATAAAAGTATTTAAAATATGTTTAAATTTTTATTTAATTAATTTACTTTATTAATTATTTTAGTTTTAACTTTGATCATTTAATGGCTAAGATATTATTTCCCTACATTTTACTTATTTTATCTGTTTTCTATTTTTCATGTCTACTTTTATTATTAATAACTCATATAATAATATCATAATTTTTTTCTCCAAGAGGGAGAGCAATTTTTCTTTGATATATATATATATATATATATATATATATATATATATATATATAGAGAGAGAGAGAGAGAGAGAGAGAGAGAGATTTTGATGGTTATTTCATTATCTTGGTACTAGTATTATGGTAGTTATTATAGGAGGCGTTGGTGTCTCAAAAAAAGTTATCGCCTGCTACTCTTGAACCTAAGTCAAGGAGATAAAAAGATAATTTTAGAACCTACTATACTTATTGAAACGCAACAAGAGCATGTTATTATAGGTTATATTCTAAGAGGAAAGCCATTAAATCGTAATACTATTCAAATAATGGTGCGAAGGGCCTGGTCTTTTAATACTAATTTCAATTTTGTGTATCTGGGCTTAAACAAATTCATGGCCACTTTTGTTCACCAAGATCATGTTAACCTGCGTTGTAAATGAAGGTCCATGGCATATATCCGGATAGGGTGTTGGTGATTCAGTAGGTGGGATAGAAGACTAAATTGTGAGGAAATAGATTTTTCCTAAATTAATCTTTAGTTATAGGTGCATAAGGTTCCTTTGGAGTTTTAAAGGCAATGCAGTACATATAGGCATACTTTAGGAGAACTCTTTGCAATTGATGATCTTTGTCAAGATGGTCATATCAAGCGAAGCTATCTACGATTTCAAGTTAGATGGCCACTTCAAAAACCACTTAAAATAGGAGTGTGGTTACCCTATAAAGATCTTGGCAAGGTCTGGATGGTTTTTCCACTATGAAAAATTTCACCATTTTTGTTTCAATTGCGGATTCATTGGACATAAACAAAAAGATTGCTTTGAACCAAGAACATATTTTAATGATTCTGAGAGCATAAACGCTAGGGCTCGTAGCTTTTAATCAGATCACAAGGTAATGTCCCAGAGCAAAATTGGCACTTCAGAGATAAACATAAAGCAAGATCCATATAGCCAACCTTCGCCAAAAGAGATAGATCATCTCACGTCTCAATATAATCAAATGCAATTAATCTATTCTAATCCTAGATCAGTAATAGGGGAGGGAAATAAAGTTATTCAGGAAAATACAACATTTACCATAGATACTACTTATGACCCTTCTAGTCCAGGAAAATCTTGTGTTCCTATACCTAATCTTAATTCTGTAGCAGATGACTAACCTAATCTAGACAGCTTCTACTAGAAAGCAATTTCAAATCTCACAAGAAATGTATCCTCATAGAAAGGAGGATAATAATCTACTCCAGATAAAGCATAGGAATTCCTTTTTGTTTGAAGATGTTAACAAATCACAGAACAAATGTCCAACTTATGAACAAGATATGGTTTCATCTGACACACAGTTTCATCCTGGCAAGATAGATAACTTGATGCAAGAAGCCATACCTACTAAGGGATATATTCATATCTCTAAATTGAAAAATTGAGCTAGGAAGCCAGGTAAGTCAAAATTGGTTTCCAAAAAAATACTTTCTCCTAATACTACTGCTGTGGCTGAGGAGGCGGGCCTTATTAAGCCTTCATAAGTGTTATGAAATTATTATCTTGGAATTGTTGGGGTATAAGCAATACTCTGACAAAAAGAGCCCTGCGAGCTCTTAACAGATGTCATAGATCTGATATCATTTACCTATATGAGACAAAAATAGATGAAACTAGTTAAAACTTCATTAGTAAAAGTTTGGTTATGAGTCATCGTTATAGTGTGGCTGTAAATGGTCATAAGGGAGGATTAGCTCTATACTGGTTAAAGGAATGGCAAACAGATATTTTGGAAGCTAATCAATCCTTTATACATGCAAAATTAGTTGAGGATTCAGAGTAAGGAGAATGGTATCTAACTTGTGTATATGGACCACCTTATCAACAGAGCAAATATTAGTTTTAGAATAAATTGTACCAGTTAGCTAGTACTATCGATCAACCTTGGTTATTAATTGGTGATTTTAATGCTATCCTCTATACAAGTGACAAGATTAGAGGATGACCAGTAGGTAACTTTGGTGAACTTGCATTTGTAGAATTCATAGATCATATAGGTGGCATTGAAATTAATGCCCTAGGGGAACATTTTCATTTAGACAAATGGACGAAAAATAAATGAACATATTCAAGAAATCTTAGATAGAGCAATCAATTATCCTTCATGGAGAATGAAATATCCTAAAGTAGGTGTAAGAGTCTTATCACATACATAATCTGATCATAATCTAATTCTTCTGGACACCACTTTAGACAAGGATAACAATCCAAGACCTTTAAAATTTTTTAAAGCCTGGCTAAGAGATCCCAACTGCAAATATCTCATCGAGGAAGCATGGCAATACTAAGTCAATGGATTACCATCATTCCAACTAGTTTAGAAAATTAAGTAGGTCAAATAATGGTTTAGATAGTGGAATAAAGAGATTTTTAGTAATTGTAATACAAAAGTTGAAAAACCTTACAAAGGAACTAGAAAGAGCAAGAACTGTAGAACCCATTTCTGCTAATTTACAAGTTATCCAGAACATTCAATTAGCATTAGTGAGCACCTCCTCCGATAGGAATCATTATGGAAACAAAAATCTAGAGAATTGTGACTATAATATAGAGACTCTAATTCTAGATTTTTCCATACTTCAACAATAGTGCACTAGAAGAAGAAACAACATTAAAAGAATTCAAGTGAGGGATTTTATACATTATTTTGAGCACTCCACACTTCAAGTAATCTAACTTTTGATAATGAACTTGAGAGTTTAATCTAGCCAATGATAACTTCCGAAGGAAAATAAAGCACTATGTACCATTCCAACTAAAGAAGAGATATGGTAGGTTTTAAAGTCTATGAACCCTTTGAAAGCTCCAGGTCCAGATGGCATGTTAATGCAAATCAATCTTTTTTTCAGAGAGGATATATGTTGAAAAAGATTAATTACACACATATTATGTTGAGAACCAAGACTGCACATGCAAAAAACCTTTGCTAATTATCGGCTAATTAGTTTGTGTAATGTTTTATACAAATTAATTTCTAAAATTTTAACTAACAAAATGCAGCTGGTTTTAAGAAAACTCATTGCATCCACACAATCAACTTTCATGTCTGGCAGGTGGATATCTGAAAATAGTTTATTAGCTTAAGAGATTATTAACACAATTAAAAGAAAAAAAGGCAAATGAGGACTTATAGGGTATCAAATTAGACACTATAGAAAGCATACGATAAAGTTGAATGGAGTGTTGTATTAAAAGTTATAGCTTAATTTAGTTTCAATGATCAATTTATCCATTGGATTAGCTAATGTATTTTCACAGTTCAGTTTTGGCAAAATTCAACTACAAAGAGGGTGAAGACAAGGTGATTCATTATCACCTTATCTTTTTATTCTAGTGGCTAAGATTTTCTTAAGATTATTGATGAAAGTAGAACCTTTAATGAAATCCATGATGTTAAAGTGGCTTATGGATGTAGTGCGATTAATCATTTGATGTTTACTGATAATGTTATCCTGTTTACAAGGGCAAACATGTAAGAAGCCACGAGTTTACATAAGTGTTTAGAACAATATGAAAGATGGACAGGACAATGTGTAAATTATCAAAATTCTAGTATATTCTTCTCTTTTATAATGTATAAACATCAAAGAAGAGTCATTCAAAGGTATCTAGATCAAAGAACCATCTCATCTAATGTTAAATATTTGGGTTTACCTATGTTTCTTTCTAGAAAGAAGACAATAGACTTTAGATATTTATTGGATAAAATTCAATAGAGAATTCAAGATTAGCGGCAAAGGACTTTATCATGGGTAGGAAAAGCAATAATGATTACTTCAATTTTGCAATAATTGCCTATATATACAATGTCTTCAATGCTAATTACCAATGAGGTGTGTCCTCAAAATGGATGATTTTTATCAAAAATTCTAGTGGGGTTGCCCACAAAACTAAGTTCATTTTTATGCATTCATGGCGTAGGGAAAATCTGTGTGTTCCTAAAAAACAAGATGGTCCGGGCTTCAAAAATTTTCATGATATTAACTTAGCATTACTTGCTAAATTAGCATGGCAATTAGGATAAAATGAAAACAGATCGTGGGTCCAGATTTTCAGTCAAAAGTATCTTAACGGTCAGCACATTTTAAATTCGAAAGTTACAACATGAGGATCATAGGCTTGGATATCTATTCGTGCTAGCATATCCATGTTAAAATTGGAGGCGTGCATGCTAATCCGAAATGGTCACATGCAGTTCACACCCATTCTTCTATGGGTTCCAGAAAGTGATCATTTCATCCCTGCTTTAAAACTTGAAGTTAGCATGCCTTAACATCTACAAATTACTAGCTTTGGGATACTAAGAACAAAGAACTAGAATGAAGACATAGTTCATCATTTTTTCTTGGAGAAGGATGCTAATAGGATTATTCATATCTGAGTCCTATCCAAAGGAGAAGATGAAATGATCTGGGCTTTGATGGCCATAGAGGAATTCTTTGTCTCCACTAGCCTATCATGCCTAAAACTAACATTAGATATACTTAAAGGGAGGAGAAAATATGGTAAGCTCTGTAGGCATCTAAAATACTTAACCATTTAAAGGTCATGCTTTAGAGATTCACTAGAGGAGTGCTGCCAACTAGAATACCTATCCAACACTTTACAAATGTTCCAGATGAAAGCTGTTTACTGTGTGGGATGGAATAAGAGGATAAGTTGCACCTCATGAGCTGTTGCGAGATATCTAGATTGCTTTGGTTCAGAATAATGGGTATGCATCTCCATTTCAATACTTTCACTATTTTTTAACAATTTTTTGCTGCTGTTTTACAGGTCAATCACCTTATGCTTCCACCATTAATTTCCATGAATGAAGTCCATAGAGTAACAAGTTGGTGTAGCCATTATTTTACTTCATTTATAGGAAACTAGAAATAACATCTATTTCCGGCATCAAACCTTGAATGTGGAAGCCTTTGCAGTACTAATTGAAACTGGACTTAGCCATGGAATTAGGATGTTTGCAAGAATTGCAGAACACATCGAGTAATGAATTTTCTCCTCATTGGATACCTCTACCTTTATACTGCTTAAAGATTAATATGGATGCTGCTTGGAAGGAGGGAGTTTCTACTATAGCTGTACTTGCTAGAGATGAGTTAGGAGAAGTTAAAAATTTTTGGTTTCACAAAGGATCATTAAAGATTGTGGAAGAAGCTGAAGCTTTAGCCATCCTCAAGACTTGTCAAGTTGTTGAAAGTTTAAATTATGATCACATTATCATAAAAAGTGATTGTAAATATGTAGTTGATGCTATTTTAAATTTTAGTCCAATAACTTGGAAATTAGCTAGTATCATTGAAGACATCCAAGACTATTTACTTTGATCAACTTAGTTATCTATAGGTTGGATTAATTGTAGAGCAAATGAGGTTGCTCATGCTGGAGCAAAATGGGTTTTCTCAGTTTTAGGGAGTGGATCAATTTCAGTTTTAGAAATTCCTCCCCTAGTTGATTTTGCTTGTAATTATGACATATCTATTGCCTATGAATGAAATTTAACTTTTTCGGAGCAAAAAAAAAACTCATATAATAATATCATTAAATAGTATATTTAAAATTTATAAATGTATTAATTAAAAATTTGAGAAGACTTAATACCTCATATACTATATCCTTTTTTTATTTTTATGTATATTATTTATAACTTAAATAGTATTGAATAATATAAATTTATCATAATATAATTTTTTTACTGTAAAAAAATTTTAAATAAGTAAAAAGATTTATTTGATAGAAGTAATTTACTTTATTATATATTTTATTTTTAATTTTTATTACTTATTAGCTTAGATATTATTTCTTTTTTTATTTAATTTAATTTAATTTTTATTGCTTATTTATATTGTTATAACTCAAACATCTATATCATCAAGTATTATAAATAAAATATTATATATTTTATTTTCAAATTTTATATATATTATGAATAAATTAAAATATTGATATAAAATTATTATAAATTAAATCAATAAATTACATATTATATTTTTCACTAACAATATTCGAATATTAAAATCAAATTTATGTATTTAAATTTCATTAACATTTTTTATATCAATTTTTATGTACCATATTTGAAAATAAATACATACCAATCAAAAGAATCTTAAAAAGACTTAATATTTCATCTAGTATTTTTCTTTATTTTATTTATTTCATTGTATACTTTTCTTATCCCTTTTTACTCACTCATAATATTTAAAGTTGAGACACTGATATTTTTAAGTAGTACAAATATGTTATGTTATATTTTATATTAAAATCTTTTAAATAAGTTGAGGATTTTATGAATGTTTTATAATTAATTAATTAATTTTACATGTCTTTTTTCTTATTATTTTACACTTCACATATTATTTTTTATCTTTTTATTTGCTATTTATTTTTCTCTTTTTTTAAGTGCATTCCTATTATTTATAATTTAAACATTAATATTTTTAAGTAATATAAATATAATGTAAAATATTTTATTTTTAACTTATCTAAATATTTCAAATCAATTCAAACTTTAATATAAAAAATAACAACAAAATTAATTCATTACATATTTTTTAAAAATAATATTTAAAGATGTTTTGAATTTTATTTATTAATATTTTCTTGTATTTTCTTTGTAATCATTTTCAAGTATTATATTTTAAATTAAAAATATATGAATTAAAATTTTATTAACGATCTACGGCTCACACATTATTTTTTCTCATTTCATTTGCTTCATTATATATTTGTATTCTTTCTTTTATGTTCACTTCTATTATTTAAAGTTCAAATGTAATATGTTGAATAATATGAATTTAATTTAATTTTATTATAAAATTATTTTTAATAAGGCATATATTTTATTTAATTGTGTTAGTTTATCATATGTTAACTCTTATTGCTTTATAGCTCAAACTTTATTTCTCTCATTTTAATTTGTTTTGCTAAATATTTTTCTCTTTCTATGTCTACTAATATTATTTATATCTTAAATATTAACATCATTGAATGGTAAAAATATAACATAATATGTTTAATTTTTATTATAAAATATTTAAATATTTTAAGGTTATAGAAAATATTAATTGAATTAATTATTTACACATCTAAATTAAAAATATTTAAAAAAATTTTTAACATCAAATTTCAAGTACTATATTTCAAATTAAATACACATTAAAGAAATTTTATTTATATTTTACAATTCACATATTGTTTTTATTTCTTTTATCAATTATATTGTATAACATATTTAATTTAGAGTGATTTGAATATATTTTTTTAAAAATAAAGTAATATTTGATAATTTTTACTTTGAGATGAGAATTATTTACTCAAATATATAATGTAAATAGTAATAAATATGATAAAAATATTAGTTAGTTACTAAGATTATAATTTATATTTGATTCGTTAGATGTATACTACTCTTTACACTTTTTAATTAAACTCATCTTTAAATATAATTTGTAAATATTATCATTATAAAAATATATCAAATAATTTAAAATTTTAATGTAAACTGTATAAATTAAATGAGTCAAATAAATATCCTATTTTTAATAAAAATATCTTAAAATTAATCTTAAGTTGATTTATTTAAATTTTTTACTATTTTTCTTCGTCCATATATTGTATTTCTACATTTGTTGAAATTTTTCTCTCTAAATTAGATTATTTTCTAAATATGATTTGTAAGTATTTTTAATATAAAAATATTTTAAATAATTTTAAATTATTTTATTATTTTATTTTTATCATGGATAAAAGTGAATTCATTGGTCTAAAAATGATAGGAAATTAAATAATCTAATAAAAATTACTTATTAAAATATTTTATATGATTTATTACTTTTAAATTTAAATTTTTATTTGGATGTGAAATTGAAAAATATATATTGAATACATTGATATAAAAATGCTATACTATTTTAATTGATTAGATGATATCATGTAAGTCTAAATTAATTTAATTTATTGTGAATTGAAAATTATTTATATTAGTAGTGAATACAAAGATATTATGTTATTTAAAAATAAATATAACAAAATTTTATATTAAAAAGTAAAAAAAATTAAAAATTTTCTTACAACGTAGTAATAATATATGAGTATATACTGATATAAAGTTTATTTATATGTTTAAGTTTAATTAATTTTATAACTTAAATAACATTATGAAAGTAGATAGTAGAATTTTGAATATACAATGAACTAACAATAATGACACATTTTAAACAAAAATCATGAATTATGCCATGTATAAATAGAAAAATAAGTGCATGCAACTTTTTTTAGGAAAAGATAAAAAGGTGATTGCAACCTAAGTCTAACCACATTACTTTTATTCATTGATCTCAAAATGAGGTAATATGAATAGAACTATGTCCAAAAAAAACTTAGTTGATATTGAGTTAAAAGAAAAAATAGTTTTACTAATATGCTATCAAAATTATATTTTTAAATAAAAATTATAATTTTTATTATGAATATTATTGTCATTAAATAAACATTTTTATTGCATTTATACATTATTTTCATGTATCAAACATAATTATGAAAATAATTTTTTATTCTATTATTATTTTCTTTCTTATTTCATTGTATCACATGTATATAATATAAATATTTTTTCCTTTACCATTAGTTTCTAAAATTATATACGAGCTATGTAGAATAATATTTAAAATAATAAAAAATACACATAATTTATATTTTTATATATTTTATTCTTTTTTTATAAATTAAATAACATTTTTTAATATTTAATTAAATTATTATATTTTTAAAATTTTATTATTATCTTATTAAATATTAGCCTTGCATGGGCTTGATTTACTGGTAAGATTAATATTTAAGCAGCCTGGCCATCTTCAGGTCCAGATGATCCAATGGGCCGCGGTAACAGGCTTCGCCCACTAACACCAAGAAAAATCTGGACGGTGTTGTAATTCACACCCAACCTTCTGTCTATAAACGCTGAGAACGAACCAAACCCTAGTTGTCGTGTAAGAAAGCTGCCGTAGCTTGTAGAGGTGGTTATTGTTTTGTAAGTATTCTCATCAGTTATGTCTCTTTCCCTATAGTTTCTTCGTTTTCTACTGCACATAGCTTTTGCCTCTTTGAGTAGCCGTATGAATGCTATATGGCAATTTCATATTCGGCCTAGTTAGGAGGCGCAGATCGATTCGATCCGAATATCCGTTCGGGTATTCGGTTCCGAGGCCTTTTGAGGGGACTCTCTGCTTATTCATCGTCAATTGTCCTCCAAGCAGCCTTGCACATTCCTTAATCATCTGAATAATCATTCCTCGTCTTTTATTTTTTACCTGATTGCCTCCGAATAACCAGAAGGTTAATATACGACGCTGTTTGGTTCAGACAGAGGCGTAAATCAACTCCCGAAACTGTTTGAGGGTACGGAACGCTCTTTCTCTTCCTGTTCCTTACCTAGATAGCTTCGGATATTACTATTACTCTATTGTTCTATCTCACCCCTTTTAAAAGAACATTGTCGTTGTTTGTTATTTTTAATCTTTTTTGATAAAGATCAAATCTTTTTGAAGATGCCTGGGGTAATTTGTTGTTTGTTTGTTTGCCGAAGAATGTGTGCATCAATAGAAAGATTGATTTCAGTTCAATGTCTTTTTGATAATTTAGTTATGAGATGCTCAAATTGCGGGGTATATAAAATTTTGTTTTGGTTGGTTATTTGAATATTGTTGGAATTGTAACATTGAGCTTGAGCCTCTCAAAAGCTGAAAGCGTAAAGCAATACTGCGCCTTTTGGTCCCGACCGGGGCTCAAACTAAGAAGGGATCTTTCCCGAATCAGTTTGAGGGTAGGAACTTATCTGCAGTTGCTTTTATGTTCCTTTCCTATAGGTAGTTTCGGACATTACCATTGTCTGTTTCTATCAGTAGCTTACTTTGTATCTTTGGTTTTAATCTATAGATCACTGTTTAAGAGGGTTATGCTGGCTTCAAGAGTTTAATTCTCATGATGTCTTCACGTATGTGTAAAAATTGTTGCATGTACATTTGTTTGTGGGTTCACAGCTCTTGCTGTGTGAAGATAATGTGAAGATTATATAAGTGCAAGCAACATTTTTCTTCAAAATATCATACATATTACTTCATGTGTAAGGAGGTCAAGACTTCATTCCTCCTGTAATATAAACCTCATTTAATAAATAAAAAATGGTACGGTAATTTGTGTGTAACATGTCATAATTTTATTAAATTGTCGATGATATGTGTATTTTATAAGACGTTTAAGTGTAAAGGTCAATAACATGATTTATAAGGTATTGTTTGAGACATCTCATGCAGCTTTGAAAATGCATGCTTGCTCTCTCTTATTTCTTTTATGATCACCTTCGTCCTTTGAATTTATTAAGTAAATGGACATTTGACACATTATCATCTAGTTTCATACAGTACTTGGACTTTCAAAGTTGGGTAGTAACTTAAAATTCTTTGGGTGCTATTATTAGCATCATTTTTTTAGGTGCTATTTTAGTTCTACTGATGTGGATTAGAATTTCAAAGAAAATATGATTTAAGTAGTGTTGGAAAAATTAGGTAGAAAAGGGATTGTGAAATAAGAGCTTACCTCCTTGAATAAAAATCCAAAAATTCAGATTTTAAATCTAGAAATAAAGCTAACAACCATCAATAGTTGAATAAATCGTTATCAGTTACACATTGATAATTTTTCAATTTTGAAGTTTTCATTTTAGTTTCTATGATCCAAATCTGAATTCTAAGATTTCTAGGATGGTTTGTCATTTACCAATTTCTTTTCTGTTTAATTTTTTCAATACAACTTAAGTTGGAATTTCTTTGGAATTTAAATCTGCATCATCTGCCCTTGTTTAAATCACGTCTTTTGATTTGTACGACGAGTTCTCTTCAATGACTAAGGATTATCAGTTCAGTTCACTTTGGCCTCCACAGAAGTTGAAATGAGTGACAGACTTACACCTTTCTGTTCAGTTAAAAATTGAGGCCGAAATTGATTGTACAAATTTTAAAGCTTTTGAAGGGAGCATTTTTTATTCTTGCTTCTTTCTCATCTATCTGCTCTGCCTTTGAATTGATCATCTTCTAATGGAAGAATAATGTATGGATTTGTATGTGCTAATGAAATAATGGGGTTTCGGGGGAAATTATAATATGCTTAGTAAATGTTGAGTAATATTTCAGAATATATGTACTCATTTTTTGGGTCTCTCAATGAGATTTAGTTTCATTGATAGACTTTTGAATTGGTCTGATATATAAATTGAATAAAATGCAGATCAATTCGTTTAAAATTCGTTTGCACAAAAAAGTAGTGCTATGCAATGACATCACATTTGGGCTTTCTATCTTGTTGGAATAATGATGAGGGTTGACAAAATACAAGGTTTAGATTTGGTGCTATTGTAGAATATTTTTTTGTGCTTGTTAATAAGACTTTCAAGCCCAAGACGTTTAATTGGGCATGAGCACTCATGACAAATTTTTGTTCTTATATGAAATTAATTTGTTATCTGTTAAATAAAAAGTTAATTTAACATGGGTGATACTCAATTTAAGCAAATATTAAAGGCTTCTCTGAGAACATATCTTTAATTGGTTAGGAGAATTTTCAAGATTTTAAATTTCAACTGCTAAAATACATGCTAAAGGAAAATGTCATGCGTGTGGAAGTAAAATGGTGAGGTCTTACGCCCAACGAGATGAAGATAGGAAACGTTTTAAGAATAGCGCGTCTTGTTAAGTGAAGTAATGTGAAGAGCTTCTCACGGGTATTTGAGTTGGCTATTCTCGTTGAACACTTCACTCACTTGTCTTGTTGGCTGCCATAGTTTGCATGAGAAATTAGTGTCTATAACATGTTTTATATGAGGTGTATCCTATGATATAGCAGAAAAAAATGTTGTTAGTTGTGGTATTATTGGTGGCATCATATTTTGAGTGTTATTGTAGTTCTGTTGATGTAGATTAGGATTTCAAAGTAATGTTGATTTCAGGAGTATTTGGATTGGGTAAATTGGGTAGAAAAGGGATCGGGCAATGGGAGGAGTCCATCTTCTTGAACAGATCAATACAAGTTACATTGATAATATTTCGAATTTGAAACTTGTTACCTTTGTATCTAGGATTAAAATCTGAATTGATAGGATCCTTTTAAAGGAGTTGGATTTCTTCCATTTTTTAATTTTTGTTTTTACCTATTCTTATTTCTTATCAATATAACTGATACTATTTTTTTTTAATTTTTTTTTATTTCTTTTTTTCCCTGAAATTCTGATCTACATCACCTGCCCTTATTTAAATCATGTTTATTGATGTCTCTTATATTTGGCTCATTAGAAATTATTGGCTGTTTTAAGGTGCATGCTTGGATAGCGTGTAGAAGTGGTGTTATTGGTCGCACCATTTTCTTGATGCTATTGTAGTTTGGTCTTCTGATTTAGTCCATGACCCTGGATGCCTAATAAGTCATCTGCCATTGATTTCTAAGGAGAAACTGTGCGGGTCACTTGGCTTCCACAGAAGCTGAAAGGAGCACCAGACTCACATCTTTCAGTTCAAAACTGTGGTCGAAATTGATATTGGAAATTCCTAAAGCTTTTGAAGCAAAGGACCAATTTTTATTCTTGTTTCTTTCTCATCTAGCTTTGGATAGCTCGCCCCTTTGAATTCATCCACATCTAATTTAGAAATAATATATTGACTCTCATGTACTCTATAATAAAATTATGGGTGTTCAGAAGAGATTTGATTGTGTTCAATATATGTTATATTATTACTATAACGTTAAGTTATATTTTTTCTATTTAGTATATGTAATCATTTGGTTGGTCTGTCATCTCAGTTGTCAATGAGATCTAGTTTCTAGTGTGATAGGCTTCTGAATGGGTTCGATATACATAGAAATTTAAAACGAGTATTCTCTAAGATGTTTATTTAATAGCATTAAAAAAGTGGTGTTACTGATGGTATTTCATTTGGGTCTCTTATTTTGGTATAATAATGATGAGAGTTATCAAAATAGATGGTCTAGATGTTATGTTATTTGTAGCACCATTTTTTTAGTACTATTATAGAACTCATCAGTTAAAAAAATGGCGTAGTATGTACACTAATATATTGTGCTTATGGGAAAAAAGTTATAGTCACAAACAAATGGGTATTTTTTGTTAATTATTATATTAATATAATTATATTCTATTTTATGCAATGTTTAAGTAATATTTATTTATGCAATTTATCTATTTATATAATATTTTTATTTTTATTTTTATTTTTAATATTTATAGCTAAACTTGTCGAGAATCAATTATAAAGTATTGCATTCGATCTATGTTGATTGTGAAATGTCGCATTTGATGGAAAATTGCTACTTGTTAATGTTCAGTGGACAATATCACCCACAATGTGAGGGTAAAAGCTTACCCCTGCCTTTAGTTTGCTTCAATTTTACTCAGGTTGTGACAAGGTAAGTAAATGTCATGACATGAGGTACACTAAATGTGAGTGAAGTGCTGCATCAAGGAAGTGAAGTGGTCGGAAAATGGTGAGAGCTGCTACAACCTTCATGATAAGAAACATTTCAGACATTTCTTACTTTATGGTTCGTGGGATGTAAAATAAGGAGAAAGGAAAGAAAATTTTGAATTTGAAATTTTCATGTGCTTTGTTAGAGAGAACAAGTGAGAAACAAAAATTTGTAGGTTGATTTTGTGATTATTATCTCTTCACAAATTAACATTTTAACATTTTCCTTTCTGTTTATTTTCTTATCTAACTAAATTCTAAATTTTTCTTTCCTTTCTTCCTATTATTCCTTACACCAAGCATGGATATATTAACTTGTCAAAGACTTTCATGTTAGCAATTTCACGGTGTTATGGATAGCACAAAAAAATGGCTAAGCTTTCCAAAATTAAAAGGTTTAAACAGATAAGATCTTGTATCATTGAAAAAAAAAAAATGAAATCGGTTCTATTGCAGTCCTACATTGGTGCTCCCATAATGTCTACCTGTAAAGTGAAGTAATTTGAAGAGATTGACGTGAGGATTTGCGTGGGGGGCTGTGTGAGTTGAACTTCACTCACTTGTTCGCGTCGATTAAGATAACTGCATTGTTGACACGAATGTCTTGTTATGTGAAAAGAGGTGATTGAGGCTGAGTTAACGTGTAGTATTAAATATCTTAATTTTTGAAGAATTGGCTAGTTGTCAGAGGCTTTCACGTTTAGCAAAGATCAAAGTTTGTGTTTGTGCCTTCCGTCATTGTATTATAGGGCTGAAATATTGGTTCTGCATGATGATATGTTGCATCGGATGCGGTACGCTGAATACATCATTGAATGGATGGCAAGGGATGATAACCATTCATCTGATGTAGACTTGTGAGGAAGGTTGAATAATTGTTTTAATCTATTCCGAGTTTGTCGATTTGTTCACATAGGCAGCGTGATTGCGGGGAGATATTTGTTACTGCCCAAGGTAGTTAGTTGATCGCCTATCATGTTACTTGAGCACTGTTTTTTACACTTTATTTGTTTGTGCTCTACAAGACAAGAAGTGTTTGTTAATATGGACTTATGGTTACCGCGGGGATACTGCTGCAAATTGAAATAGTAATACAAGGTGCAGGGGGTGAATTGTGTTGCTGATGCATAGGCGGGTGCAGGGAGGTAACTTGAAAGGAAGGTTAAAGATACTTAAACAGAGAAAAATGAAATAAAAAAATCTTAAAGTATCATTAACCTTCCCATGGTTAAGTTATTTGTATTTTCTGTCTCAATTTGAAAAAGTCTATTTGTGATGGCCATATCACTAATAATAGTATATATTTTTTTAATTTTCTTTTTTTGTAAGGTACAAAGATACTCGGGAAGTTTCTTATAGAGTGTCAAGTAAGTTTGCATTGCGTCAGGAATTTGATGAGTTGCTGGTGCCTTTTTTTTTTTTTTTTTGGGGGGGGGGTGCAGTTAAGTACTAACGTGCTTGTAGGATGAACTATCTACCTTGGCAAGCATCGTAAAAATGGTAGAACATTATAATATAAAGTGATTTGTGATTGGTTTCTCCATTACCTTTCCACTTGGTATCTTTTTCTTAGTATTTGTATTTATTTGCTTGGTCTTAATCTTTCAATCCCCAAATCACTATTTAAAAAAGTTATGGTATGATTCATGAGTTTAATTATCGCATCGTACACATAAGAATTAGTGCGTATACATTTGCTTGTGGGTTATATTGTCTGAAGATGATGCCCAGGAACTTCGTTTTTTTTTTTTTGGCAAGAAATATTTTTCGATGGGAACATAATTATATAATGTTATTTTACCATGTTTTTTTACAAGTTATGTAAAAGAATCTGCGGGCAAATGGCATTGGCAAAAATATCCAAGCTTATTTACGTGAAAATCCTTTACACATACAAGATGAAACATTGGTTTTATGGCACTTAAGAGTCTAGGAAAAGACATCATGGTTGGGTGTGATGATCTTATTTATAAGATGTTTAAAGCCAGGTGCATTCGGAAGCAGCCGAGAGAGGACTGACTCCACTTGTGAATCTCAATTTCAAAGTTGTTTCCCTTGACAACAGAATTTGAAGAATTTGAAGGCTTTGCTCAGATGATGATCTGGAAGTCTGAGTGGAATACCACCTAGAATTCTTCCAAAATCGTAGTCATCCATTATGGTTTAAGAGTTTTCGTCGGTTTACCTTTCAAAGAAAATGAATGTATTGGCCTGGCAAAGGCAGCTCATTTTGGAATGCACGTTGACCACTTGAAGCTCGCTGAAGAAGAATTAGTTCAATTAAAAGAACAAAGCATCATTGAAGAAACATTCTGCCATGGCGCTGCCCAACATTTTATGTGAACAAAAGAGAATAGATTTGTCAAAAACTAAAAATTGTTATTGACTACAGGCTTTTCTGTCCGTGTTTCAAGCAAACATCAAGTTTCCACTTGTAAAAAGATAAATTTTAGCAAAAATCTTTTCTAAATTTAATCTCAAAGTAGGATTTTGGCAATTGGGAATACTTGCAGCTGAAAGGTATAAGATTACTATTTGCATCTGGATTTCCATTATCAATAATGGACTGCTTTGCCGTTGGAGTTGAAAAATACTCCATTAGAATTCAAAAAAAATCAGGACAAAAATATCTGAATCTTTTATTTGTCCCTTGTCCATATCGATGATATCTTGCTCTTTTCTTCAAAATCTTAATCATATGGCACTTCTTGAATAGTTCCATTGCTATTGTTAAAAAATATGCCATCACATAAGAAGATGCAAATGGCTTGACTTACAATTGATTTTCTTGGTCTTTTAATTCAAAATGGACATATTCAATTACAGCCCTACATTGCCACAGAAATTCAAGAGTTTCCTAATGAATATCTGATACTCAAGCAGGTATAATAGCTTTTAAATTATTGCTTATTTGTATATAGCAACCAAATAGATTTAATATCTTTACATAAATCCAAAGCCAAGTGAGTATATAGCAACCAAATAGATTTAATATCTTTTAAATTATTGCTTATTTGTATTATGTCCAGCCTATATTCTACTTTTTCACTTATTCTCAGTTTTAATATTCCACAACCTACATGCTTGGCTTCTTACCCATTTTAACATTAAAAAAATTAAAATATATCTTCCATCTTTATCAGTTACAGTGCACCATACTTACATATTCCTCACTTGTTTTATTTCCATGTTTCTCTTCTCTTTTGTTTTTTAAAGCAAATCCCAACCTACTAAAGCAAATTCGAACCTGCTTGTTCCTTTTACTCTATCTTCATCCTTTTTGCTTCAGATTTCTCATCAACAACACAAAAAATATAAGTATCTTATTCATTTTGAAAACAAACATGTAATTTATGTCCTTAAAGTTATTGCTACAACAAAGAAGAAGAAGGATGAAAGAAGACATGCTCTGCAACTGTAACTCATTAAAAAACACCGAATCTGCATAACCCAAAAGTCATCCGATCATTTCAAATATTAGCATTTTGCAGTTGAAATCCGGGCTACAATTCAAGCTTCCGACTATAGCTCGGTTGGTTTCAATGTTACACAAATCCGTCCGAAATTGATTGGTGCTCAGCCTTATCCATGAGCACTTGTTTTTTTGGCAAAAGATACATTATTAGATGGTAACTTCATAAAAATAACGATAATCAAAAGGAAGAACATCAAGTTTCCTCAAATTTTTTTTGATAAGCTGCAATCAGAATGAGCAGATGTTCTTGGCCTGAAAATCAAATTTCTCCTGTGAAGAGATTTAATCCAGTTTTCTTTGAATTGCTAATGTTTTCATCTTTGGCAGGAAGAACATATTTAATCAAGAGATTAATCGTTATGCACTGTATGATATAATTGATTCATGACGTGGAATGGAATTATGCTCTCTTGCCCTGAATATGGTTCGGCCATATGTTGGAGAAACAGAGGGAAATATAAAAATTTAGATCAGATAAAGCAGTTGTTATAAATTAAAATAAGCATTTGATGGTTGATTTATTGATCCTACATGCTGAAAATTTGAGGGAAGCCCAAATGGGGGTTCAATATCATCTTTTGGTGGTTGATTTATTCACTCTAACAATGTTATCAAAAATTTAATAATAACGGATAGTTCAAAAATTTAGATAAAAAATAATAAAATTGGAAGTTTTGAGCAAAAATTTAGATAAATAACAATAGCAAAGTTGCTTGATATGAACATATCAAAAAAGGTGCAACTAATGTTTTATCCATGTATATCATTTGACCTTTGATTGGAAGATCATAACATAAAATGCCCTATCAAGAAGGTATTAATTGAGTGGAAATCATTTTGATCCTGTTCAAAATTTATCTATCAATTGATAGGAATTTAAATCTAAAAAATAAACTTTATTGGAACCAAAGAAATTATTAATACTTCAATTTTTGAAGTAATTCTTTCACTTGATGTCTAAATTTGTTTTTTATCAAAATTTTGATAGAAAGAGTGAACAAGTAACGCAAATAATGCTTCTGAAGCTACTGTTGCTTTTACAATTTCTACACACTTTATATTTTATATATGAATTGAATATTATACAAATAAACAGAATTGTTTAAGTTGAAATTCTCGTGTAAGAAATCCCCTTTGCGTGCTAAAATTTTAGAGTATAATACATTGAAATGATATTAAACTTGTAGAATGAACTATTGCCTAAAAAATCGATTTCAGGTTGGGAGTGACAACTAAAACCAAATCCAATGTGATTGGGTTGAAGAATAAAGGTTGCTTCTACTTTATTTCTTTCTATACAAGACGCCAATTTTTAGTATTAGCAAATTCCTACTTAAAAGATTTGGCTAAATGCATATCATATTTCGTATCTAATTTTTAATGAGTTTAAATTTCATTTATTATTAGTGTAAAATATTTTAGATTATCAAAAAATAAAAAAATACCATATATCATTAAAAAAGTATAAATAATTAAAAAAAATTTAATTGTAATAAATAAAATTTGATAACTTTTTATTGACATAACAATATATGAATAAGTGATAATATAAAATTAATACCAAAACAGTTTCTATTATTAATGTTAACTCTTCATTTATCTTTTGTTCAAGATGATCAGTATTTTCTTGTTACAACTATAATTGTATTTAAGTGATGTACAATATTGTCTTTCATTGCATTTGCAATTTCTTTTTACCATGTTTTTTTATTTTAGATGTTGACTTTGGAGTGGTGTGAAATAGATAGATTGGATCATACATAGATTGGTCCGTAATGGACTAATTTGAAATAAATTAATATGTATTATTTGTAAACAATTAAATTAAATTTTAAGAAATTTGAATTTGGTCCTGCATTTGTAAGTATGCAAACTAATTTATATTTACTTAGTCTTTACGGAATTTAGTTTACCCAAATTTGTTTATATTATCTACGAAAAGAAAATCAAATTTTATATAGTTTGAATCTATCAAAATTCACAAAATTTGTAAATCAGTTCATAAACTTTGGTTTATTTTATACCTCTATGGCTCTAGATATCAATCTATTGAATGGAACTTGTATAGGAAATATTGATTGGTAGGGTACAACGGAGGTGATTTGTCAAGCATATTTTGATGCTTAAATCAACTTCATGGTATTCAAAGTAATAACTTTCTTTTATAGATAAATAAATTTATCATAATTAGTGTGATTTTGAATTAATAGTGAGTGTACACATACTAACATAATAACATGAACTTCACTCTATTCAACTTAATTTAATGATGTAGAAGTGTCATATTTCTTAATAAATTGCTTATTCACAAATCCCTTGTTTATGTACTTAACTGTTAAGTCTGTCTTCCTTTAATCTTTTCCACATGAATTAGATTTGTTTGTGTAGATTGAGTCATACTTTACTAATAACTCAATTGGAATAAGAATGATCAAGATATTTGAGTTATATGGATATTTAAAATATTACCTATGCTAAATAATTTAATAATTATTATAATAATTATAACGCAAAAGATGCAACTAATAACCATGGATTAGATGTCAAAGCTAATCAAAAACCTTAAATTCTCCAAGACTGCTTTTAGGACATTACATAATCATCAAACTCCCCCATGTTCCCAAGCAATAATGTCACTATACAATAAAAATACAGCTGTTGAATGGTTTAAAATTAACCAAACTAGTTTCATTTGAACCGTATAAGGCAAGTCCAAAGTTCAACGGAGTTTAGATGCTGACAATTTAGTCCCCCACATTTACGCAGAAACTCGCTGCCCTAATTTGTATGTATCTATCTTTGCATAGAGTGACAAAGAAGTAAAAGAGAAGTCAAGAAAGGAGGGCTGCGTGTTGGCTAATAAACTTGCACGCAAACTCTTTTTCTCAGGAATATATAGTAAACTCAAACAGCTGGCTATTTATTGCACTCATATTTTGATGAGTTTAAAAAGTCATTATTTTAGCAAGAGTTTAAAAATAGGATAAACTGTTTCATTTTTTATTTTTTAAGTTAGGGAATGCTATTGATATTTTTGAAAATTTAAAATTGTAGTTACAAATTATATAATCTTTTAAGATCGATAGATACGAGTATTCGAAGATGTCAAATTTTATTAATTAAACTAATTCATAGAGTTGTTTTGTTGAATATGAACATCGGGATTTCCACGCTTAACTCTTAGGAGTATGAATTGCATTTATGTTATTTCTTCACTTGGATGATTCGTTGAGTACAACTAGCTTTCCCGGCTAAAATCAAGTTGTTGTTATCTTCACTATACAAGAATTGTGCTGGTGACCACACAAGAGTTTCCTGGTAAGCAAAATGTGCGTGGCTCCCATATTTTTTTATTCTGCAGGGGACCCCACGATGAATTAATTGCATGGAGTAATTTCTATATTGAAATTTATGATGCTGTATTATTTGAACTTTTTTAAATTAAAAATTTAAGAGTGAGATACGTTACTCTATTTTAAAGATAAGGTATGTCACTAGCTTTTTTTGGATAGTTTATAAAAATATTTATAAATCTTTCAATCTTTTAAATCACTAGTAAGAAGAATTGAATTTTAAAATTGAAAATATTAAACCTTATTTGTTAACTCTACTTAAAATATTATATTTGAATTTTTATACATTCAAATTATCCTAATAATTGTAATTGCAAGTCTTTAAATTTTAATATAATTGATATTATTTTAGTATTAGGTGATATTTGGAGCAATCGATTTACATTTTGATGAATTGTTTATCACTCATTATCAGATTGGTCATTGTTTATTTATTGTGATTGTTGTTCACTCATCTAATATAAATATTATTAATTGAAAATCATATAACATAATCTAAAATTACTGTCCTATGATCAAAAGTATTTAGCTTAAATGGTATTTGATATTCTTTAAAAACTTTATGTCTTTTATCCTAATTTTTGTATGTATGTATCTGTTTAACTGTTTTTATTGTCACCACAGAAAAAATTATTGTCTTATGGAACCAATATATCATAATTGACTAAAAGTCTATGCAACAATCTATAGTACATTTAAATCCTATTATTTATTTATTTATTTTTTAATAACAAGAATGGTTAGA
Organism: Sindora glabra; assembly: GCA_020226215.1. Classification (NCBI taxonomy): domain Eukaryota; kingdom Viridiplantae; phylum Streptophyta; class Magnoliopsida; order Fabales; family Fabaceae; genus Sindora; species Sindora glabra. The sequence goes on from CM035233.1 coordinate 50,057,193, forward strand.
TTATAAAATATAGATATATAAGCAGTAGAAATTGAATCTTGAATATATATATAAAAAAAAGCATATATGATAAGCTAAATGCCACTTGAACCCTCTCCACCCTACTTTACAAGTTAAATACATTTTTTCATATGTTTTCCATGATTTGCTGCCAGTTGATTATTGAAGTATTCTTTGACAAATTTTCTATCGGGGCCTAAACTTCTACCTTGTACATCATAGTAGCTAGCACACCACCAAGAAATAATAAGCTAAAGCGTTAAAGGGTAAATTATTCATGTTAAGTTTAAAGATTCAGAAAATAAATTTCTAATGACGTTACTATCGGCAAAGCCTTGTAGGAGCACAGGGATTATGATTTTCATTTATTTTAAATATATATAAATATTATATAATTATAAACAATTAAAATGAAATTTTCATATATCATTTACTCCTCCCGATATTGACAAAGCTAAGGAGGACGGCAATGGTCCTATCATTCAAAGGAATTTTGATCTCTTCAATTTTATATATAATAATTTATATTATTCTCTCAACAATTTTAAACTAATATATATTTCATAAAAATTTTGATGCTCAACTCCTTTGAATAAAAGTTTCTTGATTTCGTTATTGCCTCTCAATTAATTTTTTACAAAAAATTTTAATGTCTTCAACTTTGTATATAATAATTTATATTACTCTCTCAACAATTTTAAACTAATATATATTTTATAGAAAATTTGATACTCAACTCCCTTGAATAGAAGTTTTCTGATTTTGTTATTACCTCTCAAGTAATTTTTTTACCCTTTAATCCTAAAATTTGAAGCAAAGATCCGCCGTCATAACTTTATTAATGCGAAGCCTGGAATATATGCAGGTCTAATAACATGGTTTCATCTTAGAAAACCTCCGATACCAGATTATAGAAATTTTTTATAAGTTCGCATTAATAATATGGAAAATCCTGAAAAACAAAAAATCAGATGGGTTGTTTGATTTATTATGACCTAACAAATTAGAAGAAATAATTTTTTTTAAAAATTTCAGTACGGAAAGTTAATTATTGACCTTTCCTTAGATAAATTAAAAATTTTATATTATTTATAAATATAAAACTAAAATTATACTTATAAAATTTAATAAATAACAATTAAAATTTATCTTTGCATTATAATTTATAGATGATATAATAATTATTTTATTAATATTTTTTAAAAAATTTAAATTAAATTAAATAATTTTAATTTCTTAATATTAAATTAAGAAAATTTTTAATTAAATTAAATAAGATATAAAAAATTATTTCTTGAAAATTTTTATTAAGACCTGAAAATTTTTAATTTCTTAATATTAATCAAATAATTTTAATTTTTTTCAAAAAATTTATATAAAAGATTATTTTCTGAAACATTTAATTTTACCTCTTGTGCAAATAAAAAATTTACACTAGAGAGATATACAATTAACAAAGAGTTTCAGAACTTTTGATAGCCTAGTCGGCGATTAAGGAACTTAGAGGGTGTCAAAAACAAAGATCTAGAGCCGTAGCAACCTAAAGCTTCATGGAGAAACGTCTCCGACCACCTGCATTTCTCCTGCCAAGGAGATTCAGGCCATTCCTCTTTCTTAGTCCAAAAGCTATAAGGATCGCCTCTTGGGTATCATTCCTGGTGCTTATGAAAAAGCCTTCTTTGAGGAAAGGCAAGATGTCCAGATGGACGATTATCACGAGGTGATCAATGACAATGAGGTAGTATTCTAGCTACCTGATAGCTTGAGAAGTTGGATTTATGAACCTTAGAGCACGACTTTAATTGGGAAAATGTATGGGAGAAAAGTTAGCCTCCGGTACTTGGATTCCCGAGTTAGAGCCTTTTGGCAACTAAACGGCAAGCTCACTGTCCTGGAGGTGGGTAATGAATTTTTCATGTTCAAATTTGAACTTCAAGAGGACTATGGCAAAGTTTTAAGCGGCGGTCCTTGGTTTATTTTAGACCATTTTCTAGCATTAAGAAAATAAGAATCATTCTTCAAACCTTCCTTTGCTTGATTGTCATCCATTGTTGTTTGGATCAGGTTTTCTGAGCTCCCAGTGGGGTTTTATCATCCTTATATTCTCCCGCAGCTGGCGGGAACAATAGGGCCAGTATTTAAAGTTGATTCGCATACTTATCTAGGAGATAAAGGAAAATATACCCAGTGTGCGTGTAGATTAATCCCAGCAAATCCCTGATTAGGAAAATTCATATAGGCAACTATCAACAGGCAGTTCTTTATGAGGGTTTAAACAAAGTGTGCTTCGTATGTGGCCGACTGGGACACCATAAGCAAATTTGCCTTTAATCAACAGCTTGTGCTCCAACAACTTAGACGAATGCTCTGATTCACCCAGAAATATAGAATTAGGAAATGTTCTCGAGCAAGGAAAAGAAACAAAGTTAGGCACAAAACCCAGCTAATGTTGAAGATTAGAAATCGGGTGATAGTAAGGGAGACCACGTGGATGCATATGGTCCGTGGATTTTGGTTGAGAAACGATATAGTAAACAACCTCGTAAGCCTTTGGAGGCCCAAAAGAAACCTGGCCCTATCCTGGGCAGAAGACTCGTGCCCAAGGTTAATGATCCAGGTTCATCTTCTCATGTTCCCACTTCTCAAAATATCTCTGACGGTCTTCGGGAACTAAAAGGCCATCATTCGTCTGGGAAATCGGAGATGGATTTAGATTCAATGGATCTTTCTCCCCCTTCTTCTTCTCAGCCTATAAACCCTAACCCAGAACCCTCAGTTGCTCCCCTTACCGCATCCTATGGAGACCAGTCCCCAAAGAAGCTTATCCACGATAATAGCAGAGGAGGATTCTCATCAGATGCTCCCCCCGAAAGTGATTTGGGGTTACGTTTGTCAGGGGAGTTTCAGGGAAATCTCAAAAGAAAATCTAGACTGGATCACCCTAGACCCAACTAATCTCCTAGCAAACTTCGATCCGAAGCATGCTGCAACATCGAAGATTCTGATCCCCTTCAAGTGCCAGTCAAAAGTCTCAAATCTTGTTCCCCTGGAAGAAGAAGAAACCCAATCCCTGATTCCCCTAAACATCATCCACATGGATGACACTCCCAGTTGGACTTGCCGGGGGACCCAACTCAATTTGTCACTTCCCAATGAGCTGCCTTATCTTCCATCTCCTTGCAGTCCATTTCAAATGGCAGCGCAACAAGCATGGCAAGAGATGATGCAACTGAAGAGAGAAGCTGTAGGAGTGACTCCTCTGACTCTCACTTATCGGGGAGGGAAACCAGAAGTTCATTACCTTGCTCTGGAACACCAGATCACTAAAACTAGTTGGAGGATAATTAACACTGTAATGGAGGATTGGGAACTGTACAATAGGATTTTGGTTCAGGTGGCTGTTCAACTTGAAGGTTTGCCTCGCAGATCTGCTAGGATTTTTTCTGCTTCCTCAAATTCCATTATGAATACATCTAACTTCGGTGTTTTGGTTTGGAACATTCAAGGAGTGCAACATCCTGATTTTAAAAAACTACTGATGGAGCTACTGAGCCGAGAGAAGGTGAAGCTGTTAGTGCTCATTGAAACTAGACTAGATGGGGATCGAGCCCACAACTTAGCTACCTCTCTACCTTTCACCAACATGGAGCTGACCAATACCATTGTCTATGCGGGGGGCATTTGGTTGCCGTGGAATTAGGAGGAAACAAAGGTAGAGATTGTAAATAAGTCCGAACAAGAAATTCATGCCATTGTCTAGGTAACCAAAAATTCTCCTCACTAGCTTTTAAGTGGAATTTATGCTAGCCCAATTCTCAATAATCGAAAAGTTTTATGGAATAATCTTAAAGTCATAGCTAATAATCATTCTTTGCCTTGGTTGGTTCTTAGAGATTTTAATGAAGTCTCCTCCCAATTAGAAAAATTCGGGAGGGTTCAAGTTAGGCCTTCTAGAATAAAAGCTTTTAATGACTGCCTTGACTATTGTAACTTAATCGATATGGGGTTCGTAGATCCTCGTTTTACCTGGATAAATTATAGAAAAGTAAAACACCTTATCATGGAAAGATTAGATCGTGCTTTATGTAATGATTCTTGGCATTTTCTTTTTCCTGAAGCTCAAACCTTTCATCTTCCTCGCATTAGCTTTGACTATTATCCTGTCCTGGTTTATCTGAGTAATGTGCAATTTGTGAATTTGGAAAGGTCTTTTCGCTTTGAAACCTGCTGGTTAACTCACCCAGATTTTTTTCAGATTGTCTTAAATAGTTGGACTAGAAATTTAATCCTCTGTCATGCTATAAGTGATTTTACTTCCTTTGTTAAATGGTGGAATGTTCATGTCTTTAGTAATGTTTTTATTAAAAAGAAATGAATTCTGGCTAGGTTAAAAGGTGTCCAAAACTCTTTGAATTTTGGTAGTTCTGAAGCCCTTCAACATCTGGATAGTTCCCTCCAAAATGAGCTGTTAAATATTCTTAAGGAAGAAGAACAACTTTAGGCCATGAAAGCTAGAATAGATTGGATTAATGATGAGGACTATAATACTCATACTTATTATTTTTCTACTATTATTAGACATAGGAGAAATAAAATAGAGGCCCTTAAAGATGATGCAGGGAGATGGATGTATAGCCCTAGTGATATCCATCATCACATTTTTGATAAATTTTGCCATCGTTTTCAAACTTCTTTTACTGTTTCTAGTCTAGTTGGTCATAAACCTGAAAATTAGGTTACTTGTTTGGATCCTTCCAAATCTGATTCTCTGACTTTGCTTCCCTCAAAAGGGGAAGTCTGTTTGGCTCTTAAATATCAAAAAGCAAACAAAGCTCCTAGTCCTGATGGCTTTTATCCTGATTTTTATCAAAGATTCTAGAATCAAGTTAAAATATCGATTGTTAATTGTGTTGAACTGCTTTTTGTAATTTTCATGTCCCTGATAGGATTAATTCTACCCTAATTATTTTGATTCTTAACAGAAGAGCGCAAGAGACTATAAATGATTTTAGACCTATTAGTTTATGCAACACTATTATGAAAATTGTCTCAAAAATTTTGGTTGAAAGGTTAAAACCAGTTCTTAGTGAGCTAATTTCCCTTTTTCAGTCTGCTTTTGTTGCTAATAGGAAGCCTGCTGATAACATTATAATTTTGAGGGAACTTGTTCACACAATTGATAATTCTAAGGCTAAGATAGGATCTATGATTTTGAAATTAGATATGGAAAAGGCCTATGATTCTTTAGAATAGAGCTTTATCCGAGAAGTTTTGTGTTTTTTTCATTTTCCTGAAAATTTCATTAAGTTAGTTTTAAGTTTGATTTCAAGGGTTTCCTATCAAATTTTGGTTAATGGTGGAAAGTTAACTTCTTTTCTTCCTAATAGAGGCCTCAGACAAAGGGACCCTCTGTCTCTTTATCTGTTTATTTTGTGTATGGAATACTTACATGTTATGATTGAGAATAAATGTGAAAAAAAGCTTTGAAATTCAGTAAAAACCAGTAGAGGAGGTTTAGAGATTTCATACCATTTTTATGCTGATGATGTTGTTCTCTGTGCTAGAGCAACCCAAAAAATTTGTGACATGATAAATCAAGTGTTAGATGAATTTGGCCTAATTTCTGGCTTAAAAGTTAATAAGTTGAAGTCCAAAATGTATTTCTCAAAAAACATTGATCCAATATTAAGAGACAGGCTAAGTTGCTACCTAGGAATCCGGCACAAAGGTAGTTTAGGTAAATACTTGGGAATAGAAATTAAAGGAAAATACACAGCTTCAAACTTTTATGCTTTAGTGGATAGGCTTAAAGAAAGAGTTGACTATTGGAAATCAAAACATCTGTCCTCTGCTAGTCGTGTTATTTTGATTAACTTTACCTTGTCTGCAATGCCTATTTACCATATGAGTTGTTCAAAGATCCCTTCCCCCGTCCTCTCACAGTTTGTAAAAGTATTTAGGAACTTTTTATGGGGAAGCTCATGGGATTCTAGGAAAATGGCTTTGGTTAGCTAGAACCAAGTCACCATGCCAAATTTTGTTGGAGGTCTTAGTTTAAAGGATCCCTCCACAATGAACTTAGCTTGTTTAACTAAGCTAGCCTGATCCTTAATTCGTGATAGTTATAAACTTTGGGTTCAGGTTTTAAGGGCAAAATACTTAAGCACAAATACACAGGGTCAGGTGCGAATCCGTAAGAACTTCTCTCATAATTGGAAAGCCATAAAAGCCACTCAGGAAATCATTGCCCAAGGTCAAAAATGGGTTTTAGGTAATAGGGAGAATGTTCGATTTTGGACTGATAGATGGATGGAAATAGGAACTTTGCATAACTTAATTGCAGGTCCCATGCCCCAACACATGGAATAAAACCAGGTAGAACTTTATATCAGTAATGGCTCCTGGTTTTTAGATAACTTATCTTTTGAATTCCCTGATGTAACAAAAGATGCTATTTTGGGAACTCCTTTTAGTTTAACAACAAAGAATGATCGCTTAGTTTGGAGCCTATCCAAGTCTGGGCTATGTGCAACTAAAAGTGCTTATCTTTATTTGAAAACTCCTCCTTTAACCATAGCTCAGAACTCATTTAATTGGATTTGGAAAACTAAAACTTACCCAAAAATCCAGTTCTTCATCTGGCTTCTTGTTAGGGGAAGACTTCCCACCTGAGAGTTTTTGATAAAAAAAGGCATGCACATGCTACCAAACTGTATTTTTTATGATAGAGGTTTAGATAGTATAGATCATCTATTTAGAGAATGTGCTTTTTCCTAATTTTTTTGGAACTCTCTGCCCACGCCTCCTTCTTGGACCTCCTCCTTTCATCTGGACTTTAATATCTGGTTGAACCATAATCTTACCACAAAGGAATTGAGTCATAATAGTCTCATTCCCTAGCAGTCTGTCTTTGCCTTTGCTTTATGGAATTTGTGGCTTTTTAGAAACAAAAATTTTTTTAACACTGAAGTGGGAAAAGAAGATATCTCAGCTATTACTTTAAGCAAAGTTTCTGAATACTAGGCTCTTTCTGATTCTTCCATAAAATCTATTAACAGCCAAATGGTGAATGTTTCCTGGGAAGCACCTCCCTCGGGTGTTTTTAAACTCAATTCTGATGGCTTTGTAAAAGGAAACCCAGGCAAGGCAGCATGTGCTGTTGTGATACGGGACTGGACTGGAAATTGGATAGCTGGATGCACAAGGTGTCTGGGTTCTTGTTCTAATTATGTTGCTGAACTTACAGGTTTAAGGGATGGTTTAATTCTTGCTAGAAACAGGGATTTAATTCCTATCTTGGTAGAGTTGGATGCTAAGTTTGTTATTTCTGTGATTACTAATGCAAATTCCATGAATTCTTCCTCTGTCAGCACCTTATCTGAAGAATGCACGGATCTTTTATCTCAGTTGGGCTTCCCTCAAGTCAAGCATATATACAGAGAAGCAAATCAAGTGGCATATTTTTTGGCTAAATCAGCAATTTTTAGTAGTAGTTTAAGTATTTTGGATGTTCTTCCATCTTTTGTAATTAACTTGTTGAATTCTGATGTTCAGGGTGTTTACACCCCAAGACTATTGTCTTCTATCTTTTTCTGTTAATATATTTCCTGTTTCTACCAAAAAAAAAGAAGAGAAAACAATGATCTAGAGCCGGTACTTTTAGTAATTATAATAGCACTTCAAGTTATTTTAAAATTTTTACCTTTTATCATATTTAAAATTTAAATGTTATATATATATTCGATAAATTATTATTATTATCATTATTAAAAAAATGAAGATAAAATTAAGGGAATACTTTTCAATGCCAGATTAGTCCCCCATAATCTGCAAAGATTCCCTCATATCTAAGCTTCTATTTGTCCCTACCTTCTGAATCTTGTTCAATTATTGGAATCCCCATGCCCCCATATCCCCACATGACTATTTTTCCAACAGCGGCTCCCGCTGACTCATTTGGCGGTGCATGGTATTCAACACATAATTCCGATTTTGTCCATCAAATCAGCCCAAAAATGGCCCTGCATATAGCGCAAACCGGGTCACAAGTTTTTAAAAAAGGTTAAATCATGAGTTTTTCTTTTCATCAAAATTTATACAAGTCATAAAATTTGTAATTTTTTAATTAAAAAATCATGAATGTGTGAAAATTTTGTATGTAATAAATATATAAAATATTATAATTTTATTATTCAAAGTTATAGCTAAATTTTTTTTCAAAATTTTTAGATTTTTAAAAAAAGTTTTAATATTTGATGAAAAAATTACAAAATTTTACATAATTAAAAATACAACTTTTTATTGAAAAATTATTTTTTATAGTGTACCAAAAATAACCTTCGAAAATTTGGACAGCGTGTATATTTTACGTTCGTCCATCGGACCAGGGGACTCATTTTCTCAAGTGGGACATGACTCAATAACTCATTTCTTCGATAGTTTTGTTGTCCCAATCAGTCATTTTCTTTCCTTCTCCCACCTTGATGACACGCTGCAATTGAAAATGATAAATATCTTAATAGTTAGGGGGAGGAATCTCGCTAGTTCTCCCTTTGGATTTATATATCAAATTTATTTGGTCCCTTTTTCTCAAAGAGACGTGAGCAGAAGGGAGAAGAAACCACTTGACATAACCCTCTTGGAAAGTGGTAGCTTTGTTTGAAATACAATAACAAAAATATATTTGGAAATGAGATACTTTTTAATCGATACTGAGAAATATTTAAGATTTTCCTCTTCTGATCCGGGTGCCTTTGAAATTCAAACTTCTATTAATCAGATTATTATATTAGAAGATTCTTTACATTTTAATAAGAATTGTTTTTAGAATTCAAACTTCAATATAAAACTTAATCAAGTTCAATATAATAATCCATTAAATCAATACTTTATTAGTGCCTGTATATGATTATAGTAATAATAAAATATCTTTGAAAGTGAAGTCAATTTAATCTAGATGAATATAGGCTAGTTACATGTAATTGGATAAGTAGGATTTATTTATTTTTTATAATTAACTTGTCCAAATCTTAGTTAAGAAACAACTGTTTGAACCCCGCTTCGTTATCTAAACTGAGGTAAGTATAGTTAAATTTAAAATGAGCAAGTATGAGAGAGAAGAATGAAAAATAATGAAATATTTTCACTAAATAAAAATTCACTTTGAATATTATTTTTTAATTAATTTTTATTGAAAATTAAATCATCTTAATTTCTGAAGTTTGCCGAATATGTAAATATAGAAACATGTTTTTGGTCTTCCCATATTACTAAAATTTTTACACTACCTGCGCTTGCATTTTAACAAATAAGTTGTTTTCACATGATGGCTGAGACATTGGGTAATAATTTGTTTATTTGTCAAAATGTAAGTAGGAATGATATTGAAATTTTTAGTATTCAGGTAGGACTAAAAATAATTTTTAAATATAAAGTCAGCTCTACTGTATTCAACTAATCAATTTTTAAGTTAAACACTCCATTAATCTCAGATATCTAGTAATATTAGTTTGGAAACTAAAAATCCAACTCACATGTTGTTGATCAACATGCAGACACAGTACAATTTTTAAAACTCCATGGTAATTAAGTTTTTTTTTTTCACAATTTAAATTCAGCATAAACTTTGGGGGATTCAACATTTGATCTTAGCCTTTAGAAATATTGTATAGGTTATAAACATGCCTTACTTTAGTGGTAGCAGATTAAAGGTATGTGTTACATATATAGTCCTATAAGAAAATATTCATATCAAAATCGACCAAGCACTCTAGAAGTAAAATTAAATCAAATTTAATTAGTGGGTTGTAATGAGCAAGAAATAAGTAAAAATGCTGATTGCCCAACCTTCACTCCTGTAATTAATAACAATTAAATAAGATAAGTGAGCCGTAAAAAGAATGATTGTACATTAAGTACTACACTATTACTCTCTTCTCATGACAAATTATTTAATATACATGCGATATTTTATATTCGAATATGAGATTTTTGGGAAAAAGATGTCTCAAAGACAATTTGAATCCATGAAAGAAAAAAGTTTCAAAGACAATATTAGGTAGGATAATTTTATCGGAGTTTAAAGATGTATTTGGATATATTTTTATTTTTACATTTTTAAAAGTTATTCTTAAAAATAATTTTTTATTTTTAAAAATTATTTTTAAATTGAAGAAAAATAAAATTTAAAAAGTGTTTGATATTGCAAATAAGAAAATAATTTATATAATTATAAAACTAATGTAAAAAATATGAGAACAAATTAAAAAATATGAAACTTATTTATATTTTTTTTATTTTTTAAGTTAGAGAATAATTTTTAAAAATAATTTCTAAAAACAGATTTCCAAACTTGTTCTTTTTTTTTGAAAATAAAAAATAAAAAATTATTTTTTAAAATAAATAAAAATATATAAAATATTTTTATCATTGAATTATCATTTTTCGAATCTTAAAAAGAATGAGTAATATATATATATATATAAACCATCACTTATAAACTTAATATGTTTAGACAGTATTATGAGGAAAAAAGGGGGATAATCAAAGTAATTTTGTGAAGGAAAACTAGATATTTGGTGTTCTCATGAAACAAATACAACAAAGAGCTGAAAGCACAGGTGTCACGGTTTGAAGAAGCGAGAATTAATAATAGAAGATTATGGAATGGAATATCAATTAATTTCTTAATAAATTATTCTACACAACTTTTACCCAAATATAATTGTTGCCACACCGCGGGGGATTCTGCCTTGGCTTATGTCAGCATTCGTTCAGGCACGCCTAACATAAAAAATATATATTCAATGCCACCGCTCTTAGCTCTAGAAGCAATGCTTTCCTGCAAGTTTTCTAAGTTGCAAATACCAGACACCAAAATCAAAAGTTACAAATTCTATGGTCCTTAAAATATGGATTAAATATGAAAACAGCCCTTAATCTCTGGCTTAATTTACAAGAAGGCCATAGATATCAGAGAATCTACAGTACAGGAATAATAATCCCATACAATTCTTCTTAGTTACACAAAAACTACAATAGCATACTAGGTACATCACATCATGCTGTTGGTTTTTAGTGCATAGAGACTACAATATGTTGATGAGACACTTGCTAATGGTGATTTCAAAGACCATCATAGTAACCCCCATAGGTTATGTGTGCTCTGCTTATTGGAACCCCTCTTGCTGCAGAAATTGCTTCATTCAGTTTGGCAGCATGGTCAACCACCTGCTTGATCCTCTGCAATCACAATCGATCAATGTTTAGATTCCATAAAATGAGTTGAATAATCTTTTTTTATTTTTTATGTGATAAGTCATTTAATATATATTCGATATTTTAAATTAGAATTATAAATTCGAACCAAGGCACTGAAAAAAAAAAAAATCAATGATTATATAAAGTGTTAATATACTATAAAGATTATAGATAATGGTTGAATAATTTTACCCGATCCGATGACGTTAGTTGCACTTAATTTTCTAACGAGTTAAATCGAATTCCACTTACTTGTTGACTTTATCAATTATGATTATGGTGTGCAGTCTAAACACTTTTTAGCGTGTCAAAGTAGCATAATTGGTTAAGCTCTTGCTTGAACTATTCATTACATCATCCATCCTTCAACAAGAATAGTAGAATTCCATTTTTTATGCAAAATAATAGACAACAGGAAAAATTATCCTCAGGCCCACAAGCTCACAATCCTATGCAGAAGTATGCATACAATTTGGTGATAAGTGATGATAAAATTCATAACAAAAAATCCTAAAAATGCATATATTACACAATCTGTAATACTTTCAAAGCACAATAGAATTGGACGTTGAAATTCAAATATGCTTCCACCTTTGTGTAAATATATAGAAAAAAAAAAAGTGAAAAGAAAATATGTGAAAAAGAGAAGATTGAAAATAATTTTTAGTATTTGAATAATACGGAAAGATGCAGCAGAGATAAAAAGACATCCAAGAAACTCCACTTACCATCAAGTGTTTTCTTTTTTAATTTTGTATTTATTTCTTATGGAGTAAGAGTCTATCTATTCACCACTATCAATAATAGAAAATTTCTTTCAAATTTATGCAAAATGATGCACAACAAGGGGGTAAAACAAAAGCTTCTTCCTCGTTCTTCTTCCCCCTATGGCTAACAAGTTCACAAACCTATATTGAATTATGCATCCAATTTGGTCCTAAAAATGATTTCAAGCAAATAAATAATTAAGTGAGATTTCCTGACCTTGTCATCAGTGTAGATCTGGAACCTAATCTTCTGGTTCTGGTGATGCTTGTTTTTCTGCTGACTTCCGAAGTATAGAATGCAAATTGTGGCAGCAGCAACACCAAAGGAACAGATGGCTCCAATTCCAGTCAAACTCCACTTCCACAAATTAAATCCATCGTTGTTGTTATTTTCCCAAGTGGGTTCATCATCTTCAGTCAGAATTTCCTTCTCAATTTTCATTCTTGGAGATGTCCTGATTTCCGTGGTTTCTGCTTTTTCCTCAAATTTCAAAGAACCTGTATCAATTGGAGGAAATATGCCTCTGCTGCTGGATTTCGGGGAATCCATTTTCATGTCGACGAATTCATTTTCCTTCATTTTGAAGAAAACTTGGGAGACTGTGTCCTGATCAGCTTCCCCAGAAATTCCTATCTGGGGTGATTTGATTTTCTCAGTGCCAGCTGATGGGACAACAGAGTATTCAATTGGATTTCCAGTGAAGTCCTTCACTGAATCACCATCTGGGGTTTCCCCAACTCTGGGTACCAATCGAATTGGAACAGGTACAAGTTGATTTGGCACTCTTGGAGGAATCCTTGGTGCTTCAGTGATTTTCCTGGAATTTGGGGATGGGCATATGAAGTAATCCATGTCAAAAACACCTTTTGGATCAGAATTTCTTTTCCCCGGAAAAATCTTTCTCTCTCCATCTTCATTGAAATCTATGTAGCCATCATCAGGGAGGTATTCCCACTCATCAATATCCATCTCCACAAGGATGTTGGATTTGGAATTAAGATTGATCAAAATAGGAAGGTGGATTTATACTGAAAAAGAGTGGGATTTTGATAATTGAATTCAAAGGTGGCGGCTTTTGTGTGAAATTTGATTAGGGTTAAGAAGGTCACCATTGAGGTGTCCTTTTGCTCTTGGAGTGAAAACCGAAGCACAAGCCTATAAAATGGAGTGCTTATCCACGTAAAAGCCGACAACTTTCAGAAGGGTCCAGATGGCCCACTAAGGAGAAACGCCTCTCGGATAGGATTTCTATTATATTTATTTAATTTTAATTTTATTTATGTTGATATAACTAAACTAATATAATATTATTATTTAAATGTGATTAACTGACCACATCTAATTTACATATATATTTCCTCTACATATAAAACAATTTAAAATTTTCATTTTTAAAGCCTTTTCTTTTAAGCTTTCGTTTGAATAAAAATATTTTTCATAAAATATAATTGTCCAATATTAAAATAAAAATATTTTATTTATTTAATATTAAATATAAAAAATTAAAAAATATTTAAAAAAATTATTTTCTTTTATCACTACATATCTTTTTGTAATCACAAATATAAATAATATGCCATTCATTCAACAATATATATAGATATATACAAATGATATTTTTTTCATGAAAAATGTTTTTGACATAAAATGGAAATAAAAATAATTTGAATTCCTATAAATTTTAATGAAATTATGTGGTTTTTCCTCTAATTTCAAAATCTATATAGAAATATCTTGAAATTAAAAAAAGATCACATTTAAATTTAATTTGAAATCTTTCATCAATAAAATAATAAGAGAAGATGACAAATAATTCAAATTAAATAATATAAGGCATTTTAAGTATTTTACAATAAAATATGTTTTAACTAAATCCAGTCAATTAAAGAATCATTAAAATTCAATTTTTTCATTAGCCATAATTTAGTTATTTGAACTTAAATAAAGAATATTTTTAACACAAAAGACCTTGAAATATCACATTTTTAGATTCAAGTTGTATAGTTATTTTTTACCATTTTGCAACAAAAATCCAAATTTGAATTAATGATTTTTTCATTATTCCAAATTAGAATATTAGGATATATGTTTTTGTCTGAGAATTCCAATATTCGGCAAATCTCGATATTCATGCTTGGACTCCAAATAATCCGAAACCAAGTTGGATTAGATTTTTTGTTTTCAGGAAGCAAAACTCTTACAATAATATTTTTTTTTTATTTACAAGACTCAAATTCAAAATCTGATTGAACTTCTGATCAGTTGAACAAAATTTCCTTTGAAAAAAATCTTGATTCCTAAGTGCTACTTTTTATTTTAGTACTCATTAAAACGGGGATGAGTAACAGCCAAGCTAACAAATTATTCTTCTTTTGATTTTCCATTTGATAATTCTGTAACAACTTGATAGAGAATCGAGGCTTCCACAGCTAAAGGTAAGATTGCTATTTTGTTTTGCTACTTTAATATTTTAATATATTTTTTAAAATTAATATTTTAATAATAGTTGCAAGCGCCATATTCTAGAGGAAAAAGAGAGAGCGCAATAAGAGTGTCGGTTGCTTGCTGGAGTTGGAAATAAATTGAAAATGACAGGAAAAAAGAAAGCTAAAGAAGCCTTCGCCGTGTCTTACAACAGTCCATAAGTTGGTAGCTTTAATTAAACGTTTCCGCTTTCGTCCTTCCCCAATTTCAGAAGACAATTATATTACTTCTTCCAATCTTTTTCTATAACAAGAATGATAATTAATTAATATACATATAATTTAATTTTTGTATTCAAATTCAAATATTGATAAAATAATTAAGATAATATCAAATATTATTGTTCCACCATTAAAAATACCGATTATCTACAAAATAAATCGTTGATTCAATAAAAATTATTAATATAAAATATTTCATTTATTAATAAATAAATAGAGGAAATTAGAAGATTAAGGAACCCACGGATATTGGCAAAACTACAATTATTGTTAACTAAGGGAAAAAAATCATGATAAAAATAAGATATACTTGGGCCAAAAAACCCATGCTCAAAACATAAAAATAAAAAAGTTGTTTTGAGCATGGGTTTTTGTCAGTAAAAAAATGTATTCGTGTGGGATTTTTTGAAATGTATCAATCAATAAGGTAGACCCATGCTTCTAGTTATTTCATGCCATAAATAAACTCGAACACTTAAGAAATCTGTTGGACAAGTAGATTCACATCTTTTACAGCCGACACAATCCTCTGTTCTTGGAGTAGAAGCAATTTGCTTAGCTTTACATCTGTCCCAAGGTATCATTTCTAATACATCTGTCGGACAAGCTTGGACACATTGAGTACATCCTATACAAGTATCATAAATCTTTACTGAATGTGACATTGGGTAGGGAAATCCTAATTCATTGGGCCTTTCGATACAATCCAATAAAAAGCCCTAAGGGCGTCATATTCTAGGAGCCCAAACTATGTGATTGAATAAATCCTCCTCTATCTGTTGCGGGTCGAGGACTCCTTCCCCTTCTTCAAACTCCGATTCATATTTTTTATAGAGAAATCTCTGATCAACGATAGAACAAGATCCATTTTGAATCCTATTTAAGGGATTCCTTGGTTCGGGCCGAAGAAGCAATGTCACTCGATCATTATCAAACTGACTGCAATTTTTTTCTATCCCTGAGGATCCCATCAGAACTCCTTCTACTTCTAATAGGTCATGAACTAGATCAGAACTATTCTCAACGAGTCCATAAGAAGTGATCCCATTTTTTTCATCAGGTCCAAAGACCAAAGATCTTGAGCGATCGATCCGGCAGAATAACTCAAAAGATAAAGAAGTATCGTTAATTTCTTCATACTCGTTCCAAGTTCGAAGTACCATTTGTACAAATAAGAATCCCCTTCGTTACATGATTTCTTCTTCATATAGATAGATATAGGATCTATGGAGCAATTACTTAGAAGTACATTTTGTGAAACAACCCTTCTTGTTTGATAGAAAAGGATCCCATGATCTTGAACCGATTTTACCTTGGATCGCAAATCCCAAGTTTGTCTATAAAGAGCAGATCAAATTATATTAGTTTCTATAATGGATTTCTTTTGTATAATACTAATCGATAGGGCCTCATTGGCAAGTGATACAAGATTATTTTATCGAAAAATGAGAATGTTCTAAGCATTCCATTAGTTATGTATGAACGTTCCAACAAAAATACTTGCATGCATCAAAAACCCCACGTTCAGCGGGGTAAATGCATTAAAAAGGGACAAATTTTAGCGAACAGTGCTGCTACTGTTGGTGGCGAACTCACTTTGGGGAAAAGCATATTAGTAGCTTATATGCTGTAGGAAGGTTACAATTCTAAAGATGCTGTACTCATTAGTGAACGTCTGGTCTATGAAGATATTTATACTTCTTTTCATATACGGAAATATGAAATTTAGACCCATGTGACAAGCTATGGTCCTGAAAGAATCACTAATGAAATACCACACCTAGAAGCCCATTTACTCCGAAATTTAGAAAAAAATGGAATTGTGATGCTGGGATCTTGGGTAGAGACGGGAGATATTTTAGTGGGTGATCGATTCTTTGTTGGGATCCTTCCTTTCTTCAAATCGAACGAACAGAGATAGAATCAGAGCGATTCCTTAAATGCCTTTCTCGATATTCCTTAATGTCCCGGCTATTCACAGAATGTGAGAAGCAGATGAATAATCATCTGCTTCCGGAAGAAATCGAAGAATTTCTTGAGAATCCTACAAGATTCATTCATTCTTTTTTCTCTGACAGATGGTCAAAACTTTATCTGGGTTCAAATCCTACTGAGAAATCCACTAGAGATCATAAATTATTGAAGAAAGAACAAGATGTTTCTTTTGTTCTTTCCAGGCGATCGAAAAATAAAGAAATAGTTAATATATTCAAGATAATTATGTATTTACAAAATACTGTCTCAATTCATCCTATTTCATCAGATTTAGGATGTGATATGGTTCCGAAGGATGAACTGGACAGTTCCAATAAGATTTCATTTTTGAACAAAAATCCATTTTTTAATTTATTTCATCTATTCCATGATCGGAACAGAGGGGATACACATTACATCACGATTTTGAATTAGAAGAGAGGTTTCAAGAAATGGTAGATCTATTCACTCTATCAATAACCGAGCCAGATCTGGTATGTTATTTCGATTTTCTACTAGTGGCTTTAACTATAACCTCGGCTCTATTTATTGGGCTGAGCAAGATAAGACTTATTTGATTTGAAATGAATTGGAAATTTTTTTAATGAACAATTTATAAAAAGAAATCTTTCTGGGGTATTCCATATATTCTATAGTTCTTTATCATGTTAATTTCCAATTCTCTTTGGAGAGCACAGTACGATGAAAGTTGTAAGCTGTGTTTGGGGGGGAGTTATTGTCTATCGTTGACCTCTATGGTAGAATCAGTCGGGGGCCTGAGAGGCGGTGGTTAACCCTGTGGTGGATGTCAGCGGTTCGAGTCCGCTTATCTCCAACTCGTGAACTTAGCCGATACAAAGTTATATGATAGCACCCAATTTTTTCGATTCGGCTGTTTGATCTATGATTTCTCATTCATGGACGTTGATAAGATCCTTCCATTTAGCAGCACTTATGTATAATTTTTCCCTTTTTTGTGAAAATATACAGGATCCTAGGGTATAACTTATAATCTTGGGTTGTTGGGGTGGCTCTAGGCTTAGCCACCGCTCATATTCTAAATTATGGCAGAAAACATGTCCTTTTCCTTGTTACCAGACACACTTTTGCTGTTGTTTGAAATTGAACATGACCATTCAGAAAGGAAACTCTTGCTAATACTAAGGTATTTACATCTATCCATTACATCCATTAAAGATAGAGTATACAAGATTAGACTATTGATAGACATCTTGATAATATATAAATTTTATGCATCAATTTGTAAAATTATCAAAATTATTTTAATTAATTGTAATGAAAAAGATCAATTCATAAATTTGAGGTGATAATTTTATTCATGATACAATACCTTAATATGAATGTAATATGTTTTATAGGAGTTTGCATTGTAAACAAGTCAACTTATATAATACAAATAATAATTATCTCAAAATTAAATGGATTAACACATCAATTAATTTAAGATTTTATATTAAAATTTTAAAAATATTATTTAAAAATAATTAATAATTAAGTTAAAAATAGTTATATTATATATATAACATAAAGATAAAATTTATGTTTAAGTAAAATGAAATTTCAATAAAGTGTTTAATTAATAATTAAACATATTTTTAATGTAAAATAATAAGTAATTAAATTTGATAAACGAGCTTGTAATATAAATTTTGCTAATTGAAATTATTAAACATGTTACATGAATTAACTTTATGTGATATGATTATTATTTATATTGGATTCAATTGAATTTATATGAATTGTTACTCATTTTTTATATGACTAACATGATATGTAAAAACAAATTATCACTCCTATCATAAACTAAGTAAATACAATTGTAATCAATAATTATATGAATTTATTTAATTTTTCACAAAATCATAGTTCCATAAGTCCTTATTAAATTTAGTCTATAGCAATTACATTGAAATAACAGAAATTACAAATAAAGGATTGTGAATAATAAACAAGCATAAAAAATAATAAAATAGACTAAAATTAATCCAAAAAAATATGACTTTAACGAGTGATGATATGCTGTACAACCCCCTAATAAAGTTGTTTAATGGGTCGGACCGTTCCATAAATTTAGCTGGCCTATAAATTCAAGGCCTTAGCCCATAGTTCGTTCCTATTTAGTCCAAAGGTAACTGAACCGCCCGCAGACTTTTTCCATTGTTTTTTAATTTTAAAACATTTTAACTTTGTAAACTTTTAAATAATAATTTTTTTTAAAATGATTCAAAATAACACATATTCATTCATAAATAGATTACAACATATTTAATAGTTTATATAATCTTAAAAATATTATACATATATAAATAAATCATGAAATATTCATAAAATAAAAATATATTCTCATATAATTCATAATACAGTTTTACATAATTAAAAATAAAAGAGAAACATAATTTTATTTCAAATAAAAATTTAAACTTATATATAAAAAAAAAAATCAATCGGTCCAACTTGGTCTATGCGAATCAAGCGATAATCGACCTACATTCAAGCATCTCCAATTTAAGGGGAAGACTACGGTATCTTTATAATAATCCTGGGTTTGAAACCCAGGACACGTGGCGGAATGCCATTCGGCCATCAAGACTACTAACGCTAGTAGTCTATTTAGGGTCAAGACTACTAACGTTAGTAGTCTATTTACCAGGGGCGACACTTCAAGGGTCAAGACTACTAACGCCAGTAGTCTATTTAACAGTGGCCTGGGTTCCAAAACCCAGGGGGCACCGTAGAATCCCCCCCAATTTAAAGACCCAAG
Organism: Sindora glabra; assembly: GCA_020226215.1. Taxonomy (NCBI): domain Eukaryota; kingdom Viridiplantae; phylum Streptophyta; class Magnoliopsida; order Fabales; family Fabaceae; genus Sindora; species Sindora glabra. Next base: position 50,076,681 of record CM035233.1, read on the forward strand.
TTCACAGAATCTCACGGACATGGCCACAGTCTCTTTGAATGAAACGTGTCATTTTCTTCTTCTTCTTCTTCCATAACTTCATTTTTCCTCATAAACTAAAACCTTTTTTTTTCTTTTTCACTTTTACAATTTCATTTTATTACTTTCAAAATTTTATATATAGATATAACATAATATATCTTATTTTTATAATAAAAATATTAAGATTTAATTTTTAAATTTTATTTTTGTTTTTATTTTTATTATTTTCAAATTATCGTACTACTTCTCTTCTCTTTTTATTTACTCCAATACCCCCATTAAATTATATATATTATTTTTATCTTATAATTGCATTTTTTTCATATTAACACATGTTTTATATAATTTAAAAGTCAATATTATTTAGTAACATAAATATAACATGATATATTTTATTTTTATGATAAGAATATTTTAAATAAGTTAAAATTTTAATCTAATTAAATTATTTAATTACATATTGTAATTTAATTTTTATATTACTTTACAAATCAATCACTATATTGCCATTTTTATTTGTTCTATGACATACTTTTTTTCTCTTTTTTCATATTTACTCTTATTATTTATAATTCATATACTAATATTATTAAGGGGCATATATTTTATTTTTGTTATAAAAATAATTTAAATAAGTCAAAAGATTTAATTTTATTAAATTACTTGGTTATATGTCTTATTTTTTAATTCTTATATTACTTTATAATTCAACTTTTGCTACCTTTTTTATTATTTTCTTCGTTGTATTTTTTTATATTATTTAAATGTTATCCATTCATCTATTTCATGTAACTAAATGAGGGTTTCAGTTCTCCCTTACACGAGACCTATGTCACCTTCTTCCCCTACAATTTCATTTTCCCGCATAAACCAAAGCCTCTTTTTTTTATTTTTTTTCTATTTTCATTTTTACATATATTTATCTACATTTTATTACTTTCAAAATTTTACATACGTCGCTTTTACAATTTCATTTTATTGCTTTCAAATTTTTAAATATAATATATTTTATTTTTACCATAAAAATATTTCAAATAAGCTAAAGATTTAAATTTCAATTTTATTTTTATTATTTTTAAATTATTGTACAATTTCTCTTTTTCTATTTACTCTATTACTATATTTAATTATATACATATTTTTTATCTTATAATTGTATTTTTTTTATATTCACTCGTATTATTTGTAATATAAATGTCAATAACACTTAGTAATATAGACATAATATAATATTTTTTTATGATAAAAATATTTTAAATAAGTAAAATTTTAATTTAATAAAATTATTTAATTACATATTTCAATTTTTGTATTACTTTATAACTTAGTTACCATTCTATCATTTTTTATTTGCTTCATGACATACGTTTCTTCTTCACTTTTTTCATATTCGCTCTTATTATTTATTATTTATACACTAATATCATTAAGAAATATATATATAGATATATTCCATTTTTATTATAAAAATAATTTAATAAAATTCGATTCTATTGGATTATTTAGATACATATTATATTTTTTAATTCTTACATCACTTTATAGTTCAACCTTTGTTTTCTTTCTTTTTATTTACTCCATTATATATTTTTCTTTTTTTTCTCAAGTCCATTATTATTGTTTACAATTTAGACACTAATGTCAAAAGGTAGAATAAATATAATACTATATATTTAATTTTTATTATAATTATATTTTAAATAAATTAAATTTTTAACATAAAAATTATTAATAAAAATTAATATATATTCCACTATTTAATAAAAATTTTGTAAATTAAATTCAAATATATTTATTTAAATTTTATTACTATTTTTTGTATTAATGTCAATTTTTAAGTATTATATTTAAAATCAAATATACGTCAATTAGAGTTTAATTAATACTTTTCATTTCATGTCCTATTTCACTCTCTACATTCTTTCATATCTTTTATCATGTTTGTTCCTAATATTTATAATTATAATGTTAATATTACTAATTAATGTAGATATAATATAATATATTTTATTTTCACTAAAAATTATTTCAAATAATTTAATTTAATTAGAATATTTAAGTATATATTCTATTTTTAGCTCTTCTTTTTATTTGCTCTATTTTATATTTTTCTTTTTCTTTTCGTATTCACTCTTATTATTTATTGCTCAAATCTCAATATCATTAAAAAATATATATTATATTATATATTTTATTTTTGTTATAAATCTCTTTAAATAAATTAAAATTTTTAATTTAATTGAATCACTTAATTAAATGTTATAGTTTTAACTTATATATTACTTTACAAAATGTTATAGTTTTAACTTATATATTACTTTACAATTAACCCATGAACCAATCCAACTTGCCTTATCCCATGGATCCGCAAGGATTTGAATTTCTAGATTTGAGCTTGTTTTAAATTGTAGCTTAAATGGATTAGTTTGTACAGATCACAATTTGGACGAATTTGACCTATATAGATACTAGATCTATTAAAATGGGCTAATCTAACTTTATCAAACTAATCTAATAGATAAAAATTATATGTTGAGTCAGTTTCAAGTTGAACTACTTTTTTACCAGGTCAAGTCCAGATCAGGTTGTTACATATCAATCTCAAATTGACATTTATTAGGTGAGTTTTATAATTCATTATATTTTATTATTATTATTATTATCATATGAATTAATTATTTATTATTAATTTTATATCATTAATTAAATAAAATCTATTATTATTAAATATAATTATATTTTATTATTATCACTTAAATTTTTTATAAAAGGATGAAATTAAAATAAATTTATTGAGAAAATTGAAATAAAATTATATATTTTTTAAATTTTGAATAAATTAAATATGAATTATTTTAAAAAATAAAGTAAGAAATTTTTTAAATATTAATGTAGTTTTGTTCCTAATTTCTTAAGAGATATTAGTAACTTTTTAATATATTAAAATTTTATCACCTTTAGTACATGAAAGAAATATTGACTAAAAATAATTTCATCATTCGTAAAAATTATTTATAAAAAATATATTTAATTTAAATAAGTCAAGTTTAAATTTGGAGTATAATAAGACTTATAACTAAAATAACATATTGAAAATTTTAGGTCATTAATTAGTGGTGAGAAATTTTAAATTTTAGATTAAAAATCCTTCCTATGATTATTATTATTATTATTATTATTATATATATATATATATATATATATATATATATATATATATATTATTGTTATAATTGCTCTTATTATTATAAAATGTAATTATATTTTATTATTATAACTTAAAAATTATTATTATTGTTGTTATTTAATAGAATTAAAAATAATAAAAAATAAATTAAGACATAATAACTTTTAATGTGAAAAATTCCTATTAAGAAGGGTAAAAATCATGAGACTTAATTCAGAAAAATTTTACTATTAAATAAAATGAGTACAAATAAATATCTATTTTAGTGGGTCATGTATATTATATATGAAAATAAATATATATTGATCAATTCTAAAGCATTATATATAAAAATAAATATATTTAATAATTTATATATTATTAAATATATATAAATAAAATAATTATATAAATAATATATTAATAAAAATAATTATATTAATTTATATATAATAATAAATAAATAATAATGTGTTATATTATATATATGTATATAATATATTTAAAATTAATATCAAAATTATTTATTTAATTTTTTAAATAATTTTAATTTTTAACCTAAAATAAATAATTCAAATTTTAGTATAATTATTTATTTTGATAAACTTATATAATATATATTGATAATATTAAATATATAAATTTATTACTTTTAATATTTAAAATTATTTAATATTGCTCATATATATAATTTTAATATTATATATATAAAAGTATAATTTTAATATATCAAAATTATTATTTTAATATATGTAATAATTAAATATATAATAATAAATTAATTATTTATTATTTACTACTATTATCAAATTAATAAGCTAACCCAATAATTTAACAAGTTAACACTTACTAATCTTAGTCTTTTACCAAGTTGGCTAATTAGTCCTAATTCCAACCTAGGCAAAATTATACTAGTTTCAAGTGAACTCATTAAACCCAATCCATTTTAATGCCTCCAACAAACACAAGTTATTTTATAGACTAGCCTTATTTGTAAAAAAAAAAAAAGGCTCCAATGGACTTTAACCTAACCAAACTCAATCTAGCTTAAAACCTAACCTAACCCGTAACCTAAACTAAAATAGAAAAAATGAAATAGCCTCCCATGACTTTCTATTGTTTGTTACTATTTGTCTATCTACTCTACTTGTTTTATTGTTTCTCCTTTATTAGTTCACCCTACTAAGGCTTCGATTTTGGAGAGGAAATTTGTGATTTTGCTTCTTTTTCATTCAGTTGTTCTATAATTTTGCTAATGCTGATAAGGTTTCATCATTTAGGATCGTGAAGGGTTGAAAGCGTTGACGTTAGGCGACTGGATTAGTGAGTGCTAATTATGGTTTGTGGTCCAATGAAATTTTTAAGTTCTAGCCATTAAGTTTAATGAATTTAAGTTCCATCTTTTCTTGGTTTCTCCTTTTTTATTTGTGACAAACTTCTAGGTTAAACTCTATCTTTTTAGAACATTTCGATTTCAGGTAATATCATTGAGTGAGCCTTCATTGGATATGCCTCTCTTTATGATTAGGAAATTGAATCTGGTCCTTATTCATTGTGAAGCTCCTTGATTCTAGCTATTTGTTGCAAGGTACTACACCTAGTGCATGTATTTAATTACTATCCATAGAAAAAGCAACCTAATTTGACTAATGTTTCTGTTTTTATTTATATCTCTTCTTAACCTGATAATTTTCTTATTATGACTTTTTTCATCTTTATCTTACCTTCCTTCTCTTTTGGGTCATTCCTTCCTATTCTACCTTATCTGCAAAAATGAATCGATCCACGAGCCAATCCATAACTTTTGTAGACTTGACTTGGATCGGTATAAATAGGCTTGTATTTCATTATGGGTTAAATGGACTAGTTCGTGATTGGTTAAACTCGCGCAGACTCGATTCAACCCATCCATTTGATAACTTTACTTTTTACTTGCATCATGATATATTTTTTCATTTTCTTTTTTTATGTTCATTCCTGTTGTTATAACTCAAATACTAATATAACTAAGAAATATATTTACCACATTATATATTTTATTTTTATTATAAAAATATTTTAAATAAGTTAAAAAATTTAATTTAACAATAATGCTATATGTAACAAAAATATAATTTGAAATTAGATTTTGAATGTGAATTAAGAGCTCTTAATAAATATAAGATAGTGAAATAAATTTATAAAGATCAATCCAATTGATATAAAATATTCAAAACTAAATTTTGAAGCTTATTTTTTTGTTATATATAACATCTTTATTAATTTAACTAAATTAGTTTTAACTCTTATTTTACAACTCACTTATTATTTATTTTCTTTTTATTTGTTCGATTATACATATTTCTTTTTTTTATGTCCAATACTATTATTATTAATTGAAATAATAAAAATTATATTCTATTATTTAATAAAAATATTTATAAATTAAAATTATTTATTTATTAATATATTTTTATATCAACTTTTCAAGTGTTATATGTCAAATTAAATATACATCAATTTCCTTTACAAAGAAAAAATATACATCAATTTGAATTTTGTTAACACTTTACAATTCAACATTATTGTACTTTCTTTTATCATTACAACAATTTTTTTTTCTTTATATTTCATTATGTTATTGTCATGACTTAATAGGCTATGATTGACACAAAACTTGTTACTTAATTTCCACCAGCCTAGGTTAACTTTAAAAATGTATATCATTACACAAGTTTAAGGAAATAGTTTATTTTATAAACATTTCAAAATATTTATAACTAGTATTTTTAGTATAATTTGCTCTAAACTATGTACAAGGTCCAAAAAAAGTGCTAATTACAAACTACTACTAGATTATGAATCCATTAATATGATTAGCATTGGAGAATCTACTTTTGTTGAGCTAGTGGAGGATGAGAGCTTTTGTAGAAATATTTGTGAAGAAAGAAACAACTAGAAAGTGAATTATGAACTCAGTAAGTAAATGATATATTTAATTAACAAAATACAATCATACAATTTCATTAATCACAATTTCTATGGTCTAAACAATACTTAATATCACCACCTTCACATAGAATAAAAATATAACATCATAAATAAATATAATAAGAAAGGAAAGCAATTAAACCTTCTTGTATCTTCCAAGTCATCATTATCCTTTCACATACTCCATTTTTATGCTTTCAAAGTCTATTTTATCACTTCACAAATTGTTTCTTAGATCTAATACTACTTTATTTCATAACATGTATTTCACCCTTTTCATAATACCCATACATAACATATTTCCATTTGTGTCACATTTCCACTTGGAAATATATCAAAAAAATCATAATCAACATTTCTCATATGTTTAACATACATATACATATATTAAAGGTTTATAAATTTGGATTACCTCAAACTATCATGATATAATTCAATCTAAGTATACAAGGGCCATACTTGGGTTTATATTTAAGCATGGAGGTACAAAAGTGAATTATGCTTTTATACTTAAGTATATACTTGTTTATAGATAACCAGAGGCAGCTTTGAACACCTATACTTAAGTATATATTCATATGTGAATGTCTAAAGAGCAACTTTGGATTCTATACTTGAGTATATACTCAATTATGATTGTCTAGATAGTAATCCGTCTTTGGATACTTTGGTATGTACTCAAGTATAAGCATATAAAAGTAAGTTTTGGTGCTATACTTAGTAAAACCTGCAAAATTCCTAAAATTTATATGAAACTATTTTTCATTTGGTAAATCTTACCCTAATTCAACTTACATAAAGCAATAGAGTTATAAACTAACATAAATCATCATTTATACTTATTCTACCATCACCAACAATAGTAAACCACACCATAATCTAATCCTTTAATAAAAAATCATCAATTGATTATAAAAATTATTATAATAATCCAATAAGTATGCAAAATCTTTAAAACTAAGTAAATTATCTACTTATAATTGTATAGAGGCGAGGAGGTAAAGTTGGGAGATAGTGAAACTTGCACTCTTCAACATAGATTTATAGAAATTTTAGAAAAAATTTCCTAAATCCTTAATTCCTTATAAATTTAAAAAACTTTAGCAACTATACTATAAATATATATAACTTTTAGAGATTATCTTGGTTTGTTCTAAGATTATGATGATTGTTAGTGGCTGGAAGCTAAATTCTTATTGGTTTGTAGGAGAATTGAGGATGAGAAGAGTAGGAGGCAAGGGTGATCAATGAGTATGCTGAGGAAATGAAGGAGAAATAAGGCAAATTGGGTTTTTTTAAATAGTTATAAGGGTATTTTTGTAAAAATTGAAGTATCTAAGGGTAAAATAGGTAAAATTTCTTTTAAATATCCTCTATACATCTCTCAGATATGATCTCATACAATCTTTTTAATTAACTTAATTTTCCTTATTTTTATTAAAAAATATAAATTTTCTTAAATAAATTTGTATTTTAAGTACATTCACAACAATTAAGAAAATTCCACATGCATATAGTTACTAAAACAAATAAATAAAAAATCTTAATTTCTGCAAAGGGTAATAGTTACCCCTTTTTCAAAGAATTTATCCTTAAATTCTCAAGAGTTAACTAACTTACCAACAAATTAACTAAGCATTAAAGGTTTATAAAAAAAGATAGAGATAATTTTGTCTCATTTTTACTTCAAATTCCTAGGTTGCTTTTTCTATCGTGTTTTTCCAAACAAACCTTTACCAAAGGTAATTCTTTCAATCTTAACTTGCGAGTAATTTAGAATTTCCACTATTTGATCTTTACAAGATAACTTGAGATATAATTGAAAGGATTTATACTGAATAACATGAGACACATTTGGAATGTATTTTTAGAGTATAAATAAGTAAAATGCTAGATGTATAGCATGCAAGCCATTCAATAAATCTAACTAATATGTAATTACTCTAACTTGCTTCAAAATGGGAAAATAGCTGATAAAACATGGTAATAACTTGCTTTTCATGCCAAAATGCATGATATTCTTTGTTAGTGACACGTTTAAGAAGATCATGTCTATTTATGTAATTTTAGTTATTTCCTTCTTTTATTAGCACAAGATCTTCAATGATATTGAGCTATTTTCAATTACTCTTGAATAATTTCACCTTTTCTAATGCATTAGTGATCAAATCAAGGCCTAGAAATTTAGTTTCCCTTTGTTCAAACCACTTTATAGGAGATCTACATTTTCTGCCATATAAAGCTTCATAAGGTGCAATTTTGATAGAAAATTGATAGTTATTATTATATGCAAATTCAATCAATAGTAAGTATTTCCTTAATCACCTTTAAACTCTAAAGTATAAGATTGTAGCATAACTTTTAGGATTTGAATAGCGTGTTTAGATTGACTATCTATTTGAGGATGTAAAGTTATATTGAAACATAATTGCATCCTTAAAGCCTTGTTAAAAAAACATGCCAGAAGTGAGTTGTAAATTGTGTATCTTAATTTGAAATGATGGTAAATGGAATTTCATGTAGTGGAATTATTTTATCTAAGTAAAGTTATATGTACTAAGCTATTGAAAAAGTGGTTTTCACTAAAAGGAAATAAGCCATCTTGGTTAGTTTGTTGATAATTACCTAGATAAAATCAAATTCTTTATGGGTTCAAGGAAGACTAATTAGAAAATTTATAGTTGCACTTTCCCACTTCCATTTAGGAAAAGGAACGGTTAGTGTAAGCTACTTGACCTTTTGTGCTCTATTTTTACTTATTGATAAGTAAGACATCTTAATACAAAATTATGCACATCTCTATTCATTCCTTTCTACCAGAAATATTATTGCAAATCATGGTATAACCTTACCACGCCAGGATGCATGACATAAGATGAACTATGAGCTTTATGAAGCAATTTATTTCTCTCATAAGTGGGAATGCAAAGTCAACCCTAGAATCTAATTACCTTTTACTGATCAACAATCATATCTTCATTCTAATATGATATCATCTCATCTTTCAAGGCTGGATATTAGGGATCTTGTTTTTGAGATTCTTTGATTCTTTCTATTAGCATTGATTTAACTGTTATTTGAGTAATCATCACTATTTGATCTTTAACTTGTATATTAGCTAAAACTTTTGGTAATTTCTTACTTAAAGTATCTACTATAACATTGACTTTATCCAAATGATAATGAATTGTGCAATCATAATCATTTACATGTTCTATCCACTTCTATTGTTTCAAATTTAAGTCTTTTTATCCAAAAATGTGTTTTAGGATTTTCTGTTTAGTGTAAATTTCATAGGTTTTGCTATAACAGGATTATCTTTATATTTTTGGTGCAAAAACTATAATGGCTATTTTAAGGTCATAGGTAGAATAATTGAGCTTATGTTTCTTCAATTGCTTTAACACATATGTAGTGACCTTTCCACTCTACATTATCATGCAATCAAACTAATGCAAGACGTATCACAATATACTATGAATCCTTCTTACCCTGATGGAAAAGTTAAAATTAAAGCTAAAGTTAATTAAGTTTTTAATTGTTAAAGCTATTCTCATTTATTGGACCACTAACACCTTTTGGAGTTAATACAATCAATAAAAAAGTTATTTTGGAGAACTTTTTCACAAACTAGCAATAAAGACCTACCATTCCAAGAAAATTCTAAATTTTGGCTACAATTATTGACCTCAACTAAGTTTGAATTGCTTCTATCTTTTTAATATCAACTTAGATGCTAGTTTAGGATATCATATGGCCCAAAAACTTAATGCTAGATAATTAGAATTCACATTTGGAGAATTTGACATAAAGCTGATTCTCTAATAGGATTTGGAAAGAAAATCTTGAGATGCTGAATATACTTTTTTTCATTTTTGGAATAGATCAAGATGTTATCGATGAATACAATTGCAAATTTGTTTAGGAATAGTTTAAAGATTTTGTTTATAAGTTCATGAACGTTTCAAGAGCATTGGTGAATTTAAAAGACATAACAAAAAATTCATAATGGTCCTAATGGATTTTAAAGGCTATTTTGAGAATGTCTTCTTTGTAAGTCTTTAACTAACGGTATCTAGATCTCAAGTTGATTTTAAAAAAGCATTTTGCTCCTTGCAATTGATTGAATAAGTTATTAATATGAGGCCAAGGGTATTTATTTTTTATGATCATCTTGTTTAACTACTAGTAATCAATACACAAGTACAAAGTCCCATCTTTCTTTTTAATGAATAGCATTGGTGCTTCCCACGATAAAGAATTGGGACGAATGAGTCCTTAATCAATTAACTCCTATAACTTTTTTTTTTAAATTCCTTCAATTCAATTGGTGCCATTCTAAAAGGTGGAATTAAAATTAGATCCATATGAAAGGTAACTTTAATATTGAACTCTATTACATAATTTGGAGGAAAACCTAACAATTCTTCTGGAAATACATCCAAAAACTATCGCATTACTGGAATTTTATTTATATCAAAGGAAGGTTGATTAAGGTCTCGAATTATTACAAGGTATGTGATGTATCCATTTTTTATGAGCTTTTCAATATTGATACTGGAAATTATTCCAACAACTTTCAAATTCTTTTCTGCTTCAAATAAATTATTAGAACCAGAAACATTTTTATAGTAAAGAAATAAAAGTGAAAGGAGAAGCAAATAAGAGATAAGGATTGAGGTCCATGACAATAATAATAAAAATGTTCCAACAAAGGAAATTAATAGTATTAGCTTGTTGGGATTACCGATAGGTAAAGGATATCTTAAGTAAATGGACCATCGTTACCAATGGAAAAGGGATTTATTGCACTGAAAATTTCTTTCATATTAAACACTACTAATGAAATTTTTGAAAGACTTCAACAGTTTTCCAAGTTGCCATAATGTTCATAGAAAACCCATTTAACAAGGGAGTAAGCTTTTAAAATGAAATACAATACATAAAAGAGTTCGGCTACTTGTTTGATAAGATCACTTAATGATGCATATAAATCCCAAGGCAACCAACAGCATTGTATACCATACCATTTATGATTATTTCACTCTTGTCTCTAAATAAACCTGAAGATCACAAATTTTTTTAAACTTCAATCATGTTAGAATAAAGTTTTAAGGGGATAATGCAAAATACCTCTAACTTTGGGGTGGTTGAATTTTATTCCTTCTTACTTTGAAAATTTGAAAATTATCCTTTTAAACTTTATAAAACTTAGATTTAACACTCATTATTAACTTATTTCACCATTTTATGCAATTATATAATTTTTTAATGATATTTTCAAACAAGAATTATAATATAATAGTATTTTGATTTATCTTGTTATTTTTTTATAAATAATTTCTATGTTATATAATTAATAGAAATTAAATTAGATATATAAAATTTTAATTAAAAAATAAAAAATGGATTGGAAAATTATATGTGAAAAAATGGCGAAATAAACTAATATACTATAATATTGTAATTATTATTAAAAAGTTAATAAAATTATATAATTTAATAAAATAATTAATTAAGTTAACAATGAGTGTTAAATTTAAATTTTTGTAAAGTTTAAGAGGATGATTTAAGTTTTTAAAGTAAGAGGGGGTAAAATCTAACCATCTTAAAGTTGAAGAAGGTATTTTGCAATTTTTTCAAGTTTTAAAGCATTCAAACCTTCCATTTTTACACTCACCAACATGAAATTTGCTATCCGTATATGAAGTATTGTAATAGGGCTTAGTGACATCAACACACTAAAAAGAATCCAAATAAGGCAGAGCTTAAACCAGTTCAAGTCAATTGCAATCAATTCTAAACCCTTCTACCTCCTTTTCTTCTTTTGGACTTTAAGCATTTGATTCTTTTCTTACTATGAGATTCTAAATTTGCTAGATTGATATCTCAATTGATACTGAAACATAATCCAGAATGTTATGACAAACCTTCATTGCAAATAACCTAACCTTCTAACACAAATTTATCCTGAATGTCTGCAAGAGAGACAAAGGTATAGAAATTGTACTTATGGAATACAAAATCATGTTTACTTCCATGTCTATGAAACCCCAATGAGGTGGTGGCTTTCGGTGTTTGCAAATGAATTAGTTTCGTAATCAACCCCTTTGCTTTGATCCTGCACAAGTCTCTTTCTCTTTATTTCCCTCTTTATCTCTCTCTGTGAGGCTAGTCTTACGTGCATGTGTGAACAAGAAATTATATTAAAGCTCCACTACCACCTTCTTTTGACAATAAAGTAAGGCCTTGGATAACGTTTCCAATTTTCATCAAGATAGTGGTGCTCAACGTACTAGAGTAATTTCTCTATGTTTAAACATATTAACCTAATATGTTTGGCTGAAAACTATTAGTTAACTTCAATGTTGCTTTATTGCCAAGCTAGTTATGTTAACGTTCACCACCGACTTTCCAAGAAAGTCTATTATAATCAACAAGGTCATGGAAAGAAAGCCTAAATTTTACCTACTTGAGATTCCATTATGGCAGCAAGGTGTTATACTATTGAGAAAAGGCACTCTTAAGAAAAAGGCCAAGCTAACTCTTCCATTCTAAAACTAAAGAACATAGAAAACATAAAGAAAGAACCAAAGTAAAAATGCAAAGGAGGAAAGAGAGCAGCAAAAGCCCACACTTCGTTCATATTTTTGCCTTATATATAAATATATATATAGAAAAATTGATATGATAACAGACATCAGCCCATACTTAAACATGACTATTTAAACAACTTTTCCACCTAAATTGTTCTATAGTAGAACTAGTCTTCAGCTATATTAAAAAATACATTCAGCAACCAAAACTAAAACTTAATTAGCTTAACAAAACATATAAACTGATTTGAATATCAAAGGAAAATCTTAAAAGTCTAACACTCCTTCTTGAGATTTTTCTTTGAAACTCCAAGCTTTGCTTTTAAAAATTCAAATGGTGCTTTAGGAAGAGCTTTAGTCATTATATTTGCAATCTAGTTTTCAGAACAGGAATGCATTAACTTGATTTCTTCATTTTTTTTAGCCTCACAAATTGCTTGAAACTTCATATTTATATCCTTGGTTCTTCTATGTTACGCTAGATTCTTTATAATAACAATGGCTAATTTATTATTAATCCAAATGACAGTAGGTTTTTCTTGCAAATACTTTAAATCTATTAGGATTTTCTTAAGCCAAATGGTTTTATTTGTAGCACCAGTGGTAGAAAAATACTCTGCTTCAACAAAGACTGAGCAGCCACTTCCTACTTCTTCAAGTTCTAAGAAAAAACACCACTTCCAAAGGAAAAACAATAATCAAAAGTACTTTTAAAGTCATCAACACTTCTAACCCAATCACTATTTGCATAGTCTTCTAATTCATCACTTTCACTCTTTAAATACCACAAGCTATACTCACATGTTCCCTTGATGTATTTAAGAACTCTCTTGGCAGCACTAAGATGAATTTGACTTGGAGAATGCATAAATTGCGAAAGTAGACTTTTGCAAACATTAAATCAAGACTACCGGCTGATAAGTATAACAAACTTCCAATCATATTTCTGTAAATAAAAGCATCAACTCTAATCTTACCATCATTTTTGAAAAGTTTTTGGTTCACTACTAATATAGTAGAGACTTGTTTTGATTTTTTTATTTGAAACTTCTTTAATGGGAAATGAAGATACCTTTATAGCATTGGTAAATCTCCATTCCAAGAAAATACTTTATCTCTCCTAAATCTAACATTTCAAATTCTTTTTCTATGTTTAACTTGAATTGCTCGACAAGTTTAGCATCTCCTTTTGGAACTAAGATATCATCCATATATAATGAGACAAGAATTTTTAATTGAGCTTCAAACTTCTTCACATAAAAGGTAGCTTCATTTTCACTCATAACAAAGCCTTGACGTAGCAAGTATGCGTCAATTTTGCTATACTAGGCCCTTGGTGCTTATTTTAGGCCATAAAGAGCTTTGTGGAGCTTATAAACTTTGTCTTCATTTCTTGGAACATAAGAACTTTTAGGTTATTCAACAAATATTTCTTCTTCTAGCAGTTCATTTAGAAAGGCTAACTTCACACCTAGATAATAAATTTTCCAGCTTAACTTGGTTGCAAGAGCAAGAAGGAGTCTTATAGTGTCATGTCTTGCAATTGGAGCAAACGTATTAGAGAAATCCACACCATGTTGTTATAGATAACCTTTGACCACCAATCTAGCTTTAAGTTTATTTATAGAACCATTTAGATTCAGTTTGGTTCTATAAACCCACTTGACAACAAGAATTTTATGGTTTTGAGGCTTATCCACAAGTTTTCAAGTGCTATTCTTTTCTATCATAGCTAACATCTTCTTCATTATAGCTAACCAGTTCTCTTGTCTTATTGCTTCTATAAAACTAGTGGGTTAAAGAGAAGTTATGTTACATCTCTCATAAACTTTAGAAAGAGATCTGGTTTTTCATTTTGGGAAGTCATCATAACTAATAGAATTTTCTTTAATTTCAGCTTGATTATAAGCCATGCCATCACAAGACACCAGTTTTTCAGAATTTTTAACTTCATTTCTTTCCCAATTCTATTTGGTTGCTTCATCAAATTTCATATTTTTACTCATAATAATAGATTTTGACTTCAAACTATAGATTTTATAACCTTTTGCACTACTGCCATAACCTAAGAAAATGACTTTTTTAGTTTTTTTTTTCTAATTTTCCCCTTTTTTGATCTATAATGAAAGTGTAGCATAAGCTACCAAACACTTAAAGATGATTTACTGGAGGCTTAACTCCAAACTAGGCCTCAGAAAGAGTTTTCCCCTTTAGAACTTTAGTAGGCAGCAAATTCAATAAACAGATAGTAGTGTTTACTACTTTAGCTTATTATTATTTAGGAATACCTTTTTCAAACAGTAAAGATCTAGCCATTTCCACCGCAAATTTATTTTTCCTTTCATTTACTCCATTTTACTGAGGAGTGTAAGGAATAGTTGATTGATGTTATATGCCCCGCTTCTCTTGAATTCTTTTAAAACATATTCATTTCCATTGTTAGATCTTAAAATCTTAATTTGACAACCAGATTGTTTCTCAGCCATAGCTTTAGATTTTTTAAATTGAGTTAGCACTTCAGATTTATGCTTCAAGAACCTTACCTAACACATTCTGAAAAAATCATCAATAAATAATAAGAAGAATCTATTACCACTTAAAGAAGGTGTACTTATTAGCCTACAAATATCAGAATGCATGAGTTGAAGCTTTTCTGAAGCTCTCCAAGCACTTTCTCCAAATAATAGCTTTGTTTGCTTCCTTATTTGATATACTTCACACACATTAACATTTGCTTTTACAGCTAGCAAATCATGAACTAATTACTCCTCACATAAGTGTTTTAGATTAGAAAAACTAGCACGATTAGGTTTTTTATGCCATAAGACAGATTCAACAATAATGCTTGGATAAGCGTGCATATAAATTTGCTTCCAATTTGTTGGAAAGCTTCCTTCTTTCATTTTAACAATCATCAATTCATTCCTAGAAGGATCAAATATTATGCATAAGTTATTTTGAAAGTGCATAACATAATTCTTTTCAAGCATTTCAGGAACATTCAGCAAGTTTTAATCAATACTTGGTACATAGAGTACATCTGGGATAAACTAGGTACTTGAAGGTGTTTCCATAACTGATGCACCTTTCCTTTTAATGTTTAGATATTCTCCATTTCCAATATTAACTTTGGAGCAATAGGACAAAATCAGGATTTTTTAGAATGGCTAAATTAAAACAAATGTGATTTGTACAGCCATTATCCATTAAGCAAGTTCCCTTATCATTATTTGTAGCATAGCATGTTGTTGCAAATAATATGCTGCAAATAAATTTTCTTTAACTTCTTCTTGATTATCAGCAACATAAGCTTGTTACCCTTGCTAGTTTCCTTTACTCTTGCAAACCTTTTCAACATGGCTAAACTGATTACAACTTTTACACTTCATAATTAGACTCACCAATAGAAAAGTTTTGTATGGCTTCTTTTTTTGCAATGAAGATGTGGAAGATATCTACCCTTTTTGCCTCCATCTTTGTTACTATCACCATTTTTCTTCTCTTTCCTTTTTATATCTCTAAATTGCTTTTTCCCTACATTGTTTGGCATTTTTTCTTGTGCCTTGACACAAAAAACTTTTTCAATTGCTATCTTCTTCATTCTTATTGCTCTTCTTTGCTTTTAAGCTTGAAGAGCATTCACAATTTCTATCAAAGTTAGCTTAGATAAGTCTTTGGAGTCTTCAAGAAAAGAGATATTGACTTCAAACTTCTTAAGAACACTATTCAGCCCCTTTTCCACCAATCTTCTCTTCAATTGCTCCTCATCAAGCATCCTAATCTGATTTACAACTCTTATCAGCCTGTCAGTGTATTCTTTGGCAGTTTTAGAATCTTTCATCTTTAAGACCTTAAACTTCCTCTTTAGATTTAACACTTGCATTTACTTAATTCTCTTATTTCCTAGAAACTCTTCCTTTAAGATGTCCCAAGCTTCTCTGGGAGACTTACAGTTCATGACTCTTGTATAAATTTCATTTTGAACATAGGATTAAATGGCAAATAAAGCTTTATACTTCTTTGAACTTTCTTCACTATGATATTTGATTTGAGTTAGAGTAGAATTTGTTAGCAAAGGATTTGGTTTCCTACTAGTTTCCACCACTTCCCAAAGATTATAAGCTCTTAGATAATTCTTCATTTTTCTAACCTAAATCACATAATTCTTGCCTGTGAACTTTAGAAGTGTAAGAAGACAGTTGCTATTGGAAGTAATGAACAAACACTTTGTTTCTCAAAGTTTTATGGAAGGGAAGCCTTGCTGATTTTTTCTCAAACATACAACCTTTCAAGATCATTTATTCCCTTGATACCATGTTATAAAACCAGAGAACACAAAAAATATAGAGAAAAAACTGGAGTAAAAAAATGTAAGGGAAGAAGGGTAGCAGAAAAAGCTCACACTTCATTTATATTTCTACCTTATATATATATAGAAAAACTAGTACGATAACAAACATTAATCTATACTTGAACTCATACTTAAGTATGATTGTTTGAACAATATTTTCACCTAAATTGTACTATAATAGAACCATAGTATTCAGCCATATTAAAAAATACATTCAGTAACCAAAACTATACTTAATTAGCTTAACAAAACATATGAATTAATTTGAATATCAAAGAAAAATCTTAAAAGTCTAACAGATATTAAGTCTTATTTGTCAAGAAGTTGTTTAGGCAAACTAATAACATATCTTATCAAACTTATTGCTAAATCAAAAAAGGCACTACAAATAATGTAAACAGATTGTTAGAAAGCAGAAGCTTTATAGGGTCATAAAAAATAATTCCTTTGTTTGCCCTTACAAGCCCCAATATAATTGAGTTCCATGATAAAATCATGACTAGTAAAAGAACAGCCCTACCAATTAATATTGTGCTTTCTAGCCTTATCTACAATGTTCTCGACAATCTTGCAAATAAATGGAATTATGATAAGAAATCCTAAAGGAAGTGTAGCCACTGGTATAATAGGAAGTATTGATGAAAGGCTCCATGAGGCATAATTAGATGAGTTGATTACATTAGCTCTGGTTATAAACAATCTAATTGCCACAAATGCAATTATAGAGAAAAGCATAAAAAAATAGGGAATTCTATCCATGAAATTAATAATCTTGAATGGGAAAAAGAAATAAGTGCTTTAACAAGAAGGGGAAACCAGGAATTAACAATCAAAGGACTTCTCCACCATGGAGAAAAAATGGAGCCAATACCAGCAATACAGGCCACTAATAAGCAAAAACTCAAACTAGTATACATTAGAGCAACAAATGCCCTAAATTGATTTCCTAATGTCTTTGTTGCTAAGCGGGTGAAGCTTACTTCTTCAATCCTATCCTCTTCCACGCCAGCAAAGTTGAGTTCTATTATAAGAATGATTGAAGAAATGACATAAATCCGTGAGAGGAGAATGATTATGGTTGAAGGAAATGGACCTAATTTAATTGTTAATGTAGGCAAACCCAGTATGGCAGGGCCAATTGAAGTGCCAATTATTAAACTAATAGCACCTTAAAACTTATTCCTTCAGTATTGTCATATTGAGTTTTTCCATCAATTTAATTCCCATTATTAAGGTTATTGTAGCAATAATTGCATCATCCTTAGGAAAGGTAAAAGATAACGCATTTGCAAAGCAGAATATGTAAGGTGGATAGATTGTAACTTTGTCTAATTACAAAGAAGGGACTTGCAGAAATCCTACAATTAGGAATTGCTGAATGAATTTGAGGTCTATGTTGATGAATTTATGAATTAGGACTAATTCTCGGACATGTGAGAGACTTGTAATTAAAGAGCTGGGAAGTGAAAAGTTGAGGCATGTTAATCACGTTGAACGTGGCTTTGCAATTAAGGGATTCTTCTTATTGTTGGGAACAACTCAAAAGAAAAGAGGATAACTTTTGGTTACGAGTACTCAAACTACGTAGTGCAGAATGGCACTAATATTCATAAGAGTGTTTGGCAACCATGAAAGTGTGTAGAAACTGGAAAGTAGTGTGCCCCTTGTTTCCTAAGGCTAAATTTTTGGGTTTTTCAAGGAATCTTAAGGAGAAAAGGAACAACAATGGAATCTTTATGGACATTATGCATAAGACTTACCCAGTCATCATTAGACATTTGAAGTTTATGGCTGAAGATGAAGTATATACATAGGTCTCAATTGGGGAAATATTTTCAAGAGATTTTAGTATTACCTTTGATAAATAAAATGTCTTAATTTTATTGACCATTATGAAAAAGTGTATTAAGTGTCCTTGATAATAAATATAAGTGAGGTTGTTTAGATTATTGCCTACCATTTCCAATAAGTTATAGACCAAAACTTGTACTTTTTGGGAATGAAGTACACAATAGCTCCGTTTGCAATGGCAATGACCAATATCCTTCCTTCACATAGCAAAAAGTGATTAAAGAAGCATGTTGCTTCCCTCACCTGAGGGTACCATGCCATCTTTCAAAAAACTTATGTTTCTGCATAAGATTGAAATAGTAAGGATCAATGCAGCTAAGTGAAAGTGGTAAGGACTCTAGCAACTGTTTTTGAAGCAATGGTCATGACATTGATGAAAGGCCCAACGTTTGAAATTTTAGAACACATGAAGGCAATATTCAAAGAAAGCATCTTGGAACAAATCTTTGACATTCAATAAAGGGTTTTGTAATGATCACAATTGGGTGCTCTAATTAAGCTTGTATCATGATTCTCCAAGTGAGTTAATATAAATTGGTAAAGATTAAGTTGCACCTGTTTTATTCATTTGTGCAGTATACAAGTTGTTAAAGACTAGGATGTTTCCTATGGCTTTTACCTTTAATAATTGGCATTTGCTTACCCTGCCTTTGTCATTTCTCAATGCAATTACCCTTGGATCCTGCCCTATGTCATAAGTTATCCTTGTAACCTAATTAGCCAGGTAAATAAGCTCGATTTGGATGAAACTTTGCATAAAAATTAAGCATCATGTGGAGGCCTTGTAGCACTGATTTGGGAGGAATCTGAGTTGTGTACAATTTTTAAGGATTTTTCCCATGTTGGGGGTATTTATATAATTTTACCTAGGGTAACTTGTTTAGTGCAAGTAGGAAAGTACATAGTTGTGATCCTTGGACTTTTATCTTTATTTTGATGTATTATAAGCTAGTAGATCCTTTCCAAACTCTAAGAAAAAGCCTTATGATGGTTCAAGAAAACCATATTAACACCTTCCAAATGGGCTTTTACTTAGAATGCTCTTTAAGGGGGAGTACCCGATGATCTTAGTGGTCACTTGGTATTGCCTAGAGGTTGAAGTGCGTGGTTTAGTGCCTCCCTTACACACTCTACAATATGTAATAAGATATATTATGAATAATAGAAGTAGCTCTTCTTCTATTAAAATTGGTCTATAATTGTGTTTGCTTATTATCGAATTCATCTATATTACTCGAGTGTTCATTATTGCCTTACTATATGCTTTGTGGTTGGTTGCCAAGTTGCTATGTGCTATGTATTGCCTTGAGATGCCTTGACATTGACTCAATGTGCTTATTATTATTATGGGTGTTACTTATCATTTTCATAACTTCAAATGGTAAATGATCGAATGGCTGGCTTATTCTTAAGTGGTGAGAGTCTGAGTATCGTATATTCCTCAACCTAAGTTACTAGACCATGACATCTGGTATCAGAGCATGGTTTTGGCCATGCTTCTCATTTTTCTACTACACCTTTTATTTTCATTCTACTGCATCTTTTCTTTTTGAAGTCACTAAGCAATGTAGAAGAAAATGTCTACTTTTGAATGGTTCGATACTATTAAGAATGCACTTGATAATCTGGAAGGTTATGTTGACATCATGAAGGGATTACAATTTGATGAGATCCTTAAAATATTTCAAAGAGCCAAATAGTGGGAAGCTTTCAAGCACCATGTCAAGTCTCTTGAAGCCAATGGATTAAAAGCTTGGGGAATAGCTATACTCCATAAGTCGGCGAGCAGCTTACTATTATCGAGACTACCTAATTGGAATTAGGAAATGCTTTGAAGGGCCTTTCCAATAAGATGAAGGATGTAGTTGTGGCTCTTCAATCAAATGGAAGTTAACGACCTGGCTACCTTGATCAAGGTAATGATGGTGGCCCTTGGAAGTGGATTGCAAAAGGGTGGTGCCTCAAAGTATAGGGGAAAGTTAAAAATCCCAGAAACAAAGCCATATGTAGGTGAAAAAGATGCACAAAAACTTGAGAACTTTGTGTTCAACCTGGACTAATACTTTAATTCTGCTGGCATAGAGTCTGAAAAAGCCTAATTGGATCATGCTACTATGTTCCTCATTGACAATGCGAAAGTTTGGTAAAGGATCAAGTACCAGGAGATTCAAAAGGGAAGATGCCATATCAACACTTGGGATGAGCTCAAGCAAAAGTTGTAGGCATATTTTTATCCGGAGAATATGAATTACTTGGCTTGATGCAAGTTAAAAGAGTTGTGACAAATAAGATTTATCCAGGATTACGTGAAGAAGTTCACAACTATGATGTTGGATATTAGGGACATGACCTAGAAAGAGAAAGTCTTCTATTTTCTTGATGGTCTTTCAAGGGAAGCTGCTATGGAGCTTCAGAGAGGAAAAGTTTAAAACTTATCAGAAGCAGTGACAGTAGCTGAACATCTTTCTAATTATAATTTCCCCAACTTTAATATGAAATTTGTTAGATGAACTACATCTATTATTGGGGGGAGTTCAATAGGTGGGCAAAGGTAGAAAGCTTAAAAATGGGGGAGCGGCCTTAATAATGCCTACCCACATGAAAGCCTCAGTAATATCTTTGTTAATCAACAACATAAAAAGAAAGAAGACCTTGTCCTATTTCTTGTGCCGAACATCTTTCTAACTATGATTTCCCTAACTTTATATGAACTTTGTTGGAGGAATTGTGTCCAATGTTGGTGGGGGAGTTAGACAAGCAAGCAAAGGTAGTAAGCCTAAAAGTGGAGGAGTAGCCTTGATAATGCCTACCCACGTGGAAGCCTCAATAGTATCTCTATCAACTAACAACATAAAAAGAAGGAAGACCTTGTCTTATTTCTTGTGTCAAGGACCACACAAAGTGACAAAGTGCCTAAAAAGAGTTGCCTTGAATGCTATACAAGCGAGACTCTAGGAGAGGGAGTAAGAAGCAATAAAGGAGTTGATCATTCTAATAGGGAGGGTGATTTATGCACTAGGATCGAAGCTTTTTGAATCCTAACACCTTAAGAGTAGCCGAGATAAAGTGGCGAGGTAGATCCTTTTTCCCTTTCGGGAGTTTATTTTCATAAGGAGTTGTGCAGGATTACTGATACCAACCCCGTATAGCAAGCAAGCTAAGTAATGGAGATGGTAAGGAGGAGTCCTATGTGAGAATTCATCAAATGTGATAAAGAGATAAATCATTTCAAAGAGCAGTTTATGAGTTATTGGAGAACATGGGTATATGTTCAAGAAGCAGTTACTTAACACACAATTTTCTTTTGTTATGATAGCCTTTTGAATGTAGGTAATCACATGGTCATAAGTTTTCACTTATGGTAATTGGCTCACATAGCTTTAGGAGTTCTAAAAGTCAATCACAGGAGCAGCTTGTGGAAAAAGACATAGAGTGCATTAGCGTGTGAAAGCCAAAACAAAAAGTGCGAATGGCACCTTGTTCAACTCTATTGGTTGTGGTAGGGGGACACTAAGAGAGTGCCATGTTCGAGTGCTTTGGAAACATTAAGTAGATGTTGGACTTGAGTTTAAGGAGGAAGAGCAATTTGTTTGAGTAGCCAATATGAAGCGAATTATCAAGATTGATTAAAACCATCAGCAAGCATACTTGTGAGCAAGGTTATGGGACTTATGCATAAACTAAGTGTAAATCTTGTCCTTCTTGCACTAGTGGTATAAAACATTATGTGTAAGAAACTTGGTAAGTAAGCAACTTCAAGACATTAAGCTCGTATGCCACTTACGAAGACAAATAGCTCGAGAATTATGAAGACAATTCAACCAAGCTTAAAGGAGTTTTCATCGTCAATAACAAGTTCAGAGAGACAAGGATGAAGATTCAAGAGCAAGACGTAGATGCTTTATAGGAGCAATGTCAGATTGAAGTGTTGAAGGCAAGCATTAGCGAAGGACAAAGAGATAAGCTAAGAAGAAGTCTAGGGAGGAGCTTAAGGAAGCAGATTGAAGACCTTTGCAAAGTTGTCAGATTGCATCGTCAATGAGAACATTGACATTTTTCAAGTAAGGGAGAATGTCATAAGTTGGCCTTGTGACCTAATTGGCCAAGAAAATGAGCTCTGATTTGGATGAAACTTTGTACAAAAATCAAGCATCATGTGGAGGCCTTGTACCATTGATTTGGGAGGATTTCGACTTATGTACAATTTTTAGGAATTTTTCCCGTTTTGAGGGTATTTATATAATTTTACCAGGCTAACTTGTCTTAGTGCAAGTAAGAAAGTATATGGTTGTGATCCTTGAATTTTTATCTTCGTTTTGATGTATTATAAGCTAATAGATCTTTTCCAAGCTTTAAGAAAAAATCTTATGACAGTTTAAGAAAAATATGTCAACTCCTGCCAGATAGGCTTTTGTTTAGAATGCTCTTTAGGGGGGAGTACCCAATGATCTTGGTGGTCATTTGGTATTGCCTAAGGGTTAGGTGTGTGGCTTGGTACTTCCCCTACACACTTTACAATATGTAATAAGACATATTATGAATAATAGAAATAGCCCCTCTTCTACTAAAATTGGTCCACAATTGTGTTCGCCTATTATCGCATTCATCTGCATTAGTCGATTGTTCATTGTTGACTTACTATTTACTTTGTAGTTGGTTGCCAAGTTGTTATATGCTATGTGTTACCTTGATATTAACTCGATGTGCTTATTATTATTGTGGGTGTTGCTTGTCATTTTCATAACTTTAAATGGTGAATGATCAGATGGTTGATTTATTCTTAGGTGGTGAGAGTCTAAGCGCCACATGTTTCTCAACCTATGTTGCCAAACCATGACACTTGCCCTGCTCTCTCTAACAGCATGGATTAGGAACAACTGAAGGTACCACAGAAATAATTAAAATCTTTAATTAGACCTCTTTCATTAATTAATTAGAATTTTATTGTGTTTGCAATTGTCTTAATTTGAAAAATAAAACACCATAGACGTAAAATGGGTCATATGCAATGAGTTTGAGATGAGATGTTTACGAAGTTACATTAATAAACCTTTTGCATTAATTCATCCAAATCTTATTATGTTTGCAATTGCATTAGATCGAAAAATAATAGACCTCTAAACAATAGCTATAAAATGAGTCATATGCAATGGGTTTGAGATAAGACATCTACATAGTGAAGTTACATATGTTTTATTCTTATTTTCTTAATATTTCACTATAATTAAGCAAATAATTTGAAATATTCTCATTAGTTTTTGAATTTTAGTTATAATGAAATATTAAAACACATGTATTTCATTGAAATACCCTCACTAGTATTTTATGGATCTTCCAGATCTTAACTTCATCACCATGATCAAGGGTGGCTTTACTCTTGTTGTTATGGGAACAATTGCCTCCTATTTTGAAAGGATGCTTGGATAAGGGTTGCACAACTCTAAATCAAGCATGGTAGTGAAATGGTCTCGAAAGGTTTCCATTTTATCTTGAGTTACTTGCTAAGGTGCATCTATTAACCAATGGACTTTTTGTATATCAGATTCATAATTTTCAAGCTCACTTGAAAAAGGATTAATCAACAAGTTTGTATGACTTTAAGTTTAAACGGAAACAACTCATTCCATATTAAGAATAAGAACAACTCATAAAAAATTGTACTATCTTAATGTTGAGCTTTTGACTTTTAAGTTTGTTTTAAAAATATTTAAAGTGACAATTCCATACAAATTTTTATATCACTACTTTGTGTTTTTAGTTTCATTTGCAAAATTTTAAGCCAATCAAAGTAATGAAGGCTAGATCTAGATTTGCTCAATTGAAGGAGCATGTTTGAGTGGAATACAACTACTCTAAAGTGTAATTGTACATTTTTTAGAGTAAAATAAAATATTACAATATTTGATATGAAAATTTACACAGAGTGAATAGTTATAAATTTAAAAATTATTTTTTTAATTTGTTACTATTAATTTAATTTTAAATCCATAAATTTTTTTCTTTAAAAATTATGATATCTCACTTTATTTTTTAAAGTACAACCTAATTCTTTTGAATATATCTTGTCCTTTTAACCTAACCAAAACTATTCGAAAAAATGCAGTCATGGCAAAATGAATTGGATTAAATGATTTGTATCGCTTCAAATTATATAAGTTTTTGGATTCGGTTGATAGTGGGTGCAAATGCATTTACTAGCGCAATCCGCACCTAATCGAAAATTGATATCTTATAAGCAAAGCACAAACATTTGCAAAACTGATTTCCATCTGGCCAATGTATCCTTAGTTTTTTGTATTCCATAATCTATGAGTTTCTCCTTAGAGCTTTTGGAACTAAGTCTCCCCCTATAAAACATTAAATCAATCGAAATTGTAATAAATTGATTTAAACTAATTTTATCGACTAAAATCACTTTTCAAATTAAAAATTAATTCCACTGATTATTGCTGGTCGGTTAGGATCAGCTTTGCTTAACTGATCCTTACCAATTGATGATTATCGTAGTGAATCTATTAGAAATTTTCACTTAGGCATGAATCGAGTTTCTATTAGAGAAATATAATCCTTGTTTGTATTGTATATTCTAATAGACTATTGTTGTATTCCTCTTTATTTGTCTATAGCTTGGCTTAGCTTTTCTTTTTCATTTTTTTAAACATTTAAATAAAAAAATTTTAAGTCAATAATTTTTAGAAATAATTTTAAAATTTAATTTTCATTTTTTAATGTCATCTATATTTAAGTATAGCAGGTTTTAGTTTTTCGCTTCTTTCAAAAAATATATATATAAAAAATGAGAAATTTTTTTGAATTTATGAAATAAAACAAAGAAAAAAAAAGAGTTTGATTCATAAGTTAACCCAATTCACATATGCCCCATCCACCGGAACTACATTATGCAAGAATCCAATCTGTTTGAGCCTATTTTTAACCATACCATAAATTACTAGTTTCCTTATATGAACATCTATGTATTGACCCATTTGGTTCAAAAGTTATGGACGCTATATAACACTTTTAAAAAAGGATCTTTTCACATTTGATAACAATAAAATTTATAATATATTTGAGAGATAAGAAGGAAAAGGAGGGAAAAAAGATTATGAGAGATAATAAAAGGTAAGAAAATGAAAAAAGAATGGATAGTTATGAGAGGATTTTACTTTCTATTATTTATATGTTTAGAAAATATTCTAAAACTTTTTAAATTGAAGGAATATAAAATAATGAATAGTTATAGAGTTTTCGATGACTAAGGGGTAGTACTCATAAATCTTTAATATTTTTTCCTTCTTATTCAAAATTCTTAACTAAGAAAAAATCATGACATAGCATTCCATTGCATCTTTTTTCCCTTTCATTCTCCCATATTCAAACAAAGCATAAAAGAATCTATGTAGATAAAAGTTGATACTACCAATCCGAATGATACGATAAAAAAGATGAAAACATTTAAAAGTATAGGAAAGATAAATATTTTCTTACATCAAGGCGAGAAAGATTTTAGCTTTAATAAACAACCAAGATCTTTTATTTTGTATTCATTATTTGATCTCATATCTTCTGTATTCATTATTTTATAATAAAGATAACAATTACATTAGTTCACTCTTTAATTTGCTTTTATTATGACCACTTTAGAATTTATGAGAATTTAGATGTACGGCAAACTCTCAATCTATAGAGGATGGAATATAAGGCTCGCATAAAGACAAAAGAAAATTGATAATGGTTAGAAGTTGTTAGAAGACACTTGATGCTTAAGTTATTGAATAAATAGAGCATGGGTTAAGAATTTGCAATAATGGTCTTCAAATTTTGGGAATACTTAATGTCTTTATATATACATGTAACCAAGGGAAAGATGATCCAAGGGTGGTAGGTTGCATGGCTAGCGATTTGTATGAATTGCTAGCATGGCGAATAGTACAATATTATATGAGTGTTGGTGGATAAAGGAAAGTTGGGGTTTGGTATAAGTGTGTAAAGCTTGTTGAAGGGCTAAGGAATGTGCAGGGAGGAATTCACTGCGGGATAGGGGAAAAGTAATGGACTAGAGCAATCGTCAATTCAAGTTGGTGTTATAACAGTTATTAAGATATTGAAAAGGCTAGTCAAAATTTTGATGTTATCACTTACTTTTCTTTCACTCTAAGTGATGAAATAAAGGCACCTATTGATTAGTGGTCTTTACGTAGCAAGTAAACTTTTCATTTGCTATTTGTTGTTAATATAAACAATTGTTGCTTCAATTTTTGTGTGATTAACAGCTATGGAATATCATTACATCATATTTTTTTTTTCGAGGATGTTATTATTGCAAGATTTTCTCTCTCCTTTTTCATGGTCATTAGATTCTATTAACAACTCTCATTTGTTGGATGAACAAACTCTTTTGGCAATATAAATGGCCTAATTATTCTCTTTATCACTTTTGGTTTTTGAATCTTTAAAGCATATTTTACCTCTTCTACAATCTTATGCAAATTCCCTCCATTCTTTTGCATGCTTGGCCGACTACAACATCCTCCATGCACAATGGTGATAACGTCTCCTTGTTATCTTTACTTTTTTGTACTCTTGGTAAGTTTTCCTTTTCCTTCCTCTTATTTCTCTTATTTTTTTCTCTTTCTCTCCTTTCCTTAATTTTGCTTTTTGTTTTTGTTAATTTGGCTTACATGTTATCACATTCTCATTGTCTTTGTTTGTGTACCGATTTGCGATTGAATTCAACTATTATTTAGATACCATTTCAAGTTGATATGTCGTTCTCATTGTTTGTTTGTATTTTATGTTTCCTTTTATTGTGTTTATAGTATTTTTCCTTCCTTCTTTCCTTTAAACCCATCTATTTGTTAATTTTCTTTGCATGATATTTACAAGTACATCTCACATAACTATTTTTGTTGTTAAGTTTGGTTGTTATGATTATGGAAAATCTTCCTAACCTTTTAATAAACTAAAGGTCTCATCTTGGATTACTTCAATAGACTTTGATGACCTAGTGTTAGAGAACCTAAACATATGTTCAAGCATATCAAGTGAAATTAACCTATGTTGTTCCCTTCTACAAGCTGGCAGTTAAGCAAAAACATCAACTTTAATGAACAATGAGTGAGCAAAAACATTAACTCTAAGAACTAGTCATTGAATAGAAAACCTAAAGCTAAATGAGGTTAAAGGTGGCCAACTCCCAAAAGGTCTTAAAGTGGCTATCTTTTCAAATAACAAGTATATGGAGGCATTTGGTCCTTGCAACATTATTAAGGTGAGCATCTATACTTCTTTAAACACCCACACACATATTATTAGAATTAAATTCTTTCTAATACCTAACAATCTAATTATGACAATGATTTGAAAAAGCCAACAATTTTGTAAATCTGGACTTTGTAAATGTCATTCTTACAAAATAATGTCTCCAAATGTGAACCTTTTCAAATAAGTAGTGTTCTAATAATCAAATTGAAAGTCAAACTAAAAATATTAATAGGTTAACTAGTTAAATTGATGATCACGTTGGCATGTGTGCACGTATAATTCTATTAATTTTTACATTTAATATGTAAAATATTTCAATTTTTTGATATTTTTATCCATAAAAATAACTCTATAGCAAAAAGAAACCATTTAACATATTATAGCATAAGTTTTGTGCTAAAATACTATGTTTTCAAATTTATTAATAAAAAGATAAATTAGTATTTATTATTGGTAACTTATAATATAACATATATATATATATATATATTGCACTCATATAACTCAAGGCATGCTTTGATCTAATGAATTACTTTGTTAATAATGGGTTTTAATATCTGACTCCTTTTGGTTGCCTTTTCAATTAAATAATATTTTACCTTCAAACAAACTAATTCTAGTGAACTCAGATCGATTATTTGATTCATATCAATTTAACTTGGTTCTACCCAGCTTAAAATGAACTAATTATTGGTTTTGGTTCAAAATATGAACCAAACTAGAACCTAGGCAAGGTTACAATTGAACTAAGCTATTTAGTCAAGTTTGGTTTTTATAAATATTGCAACCAAGTAGCTTTTCCACTAAATTAGAATAAAATACCAATGCAGGGAAATGATACCAAAAGACAATCTACCTTATAAGACCTCAATGAGGCATTTAGGCATGTAACTATGATATAAGGAGTTTCTTTATGCATTGTATGACCATTATGATGAAATCTCAAATTAAGTCATTTTTTTTTAAATTTGAGCATAAGCTTATGAAGGCAATTTGCATAACCCTTTTTCAGCTATATTACAATGTGTATCTGATTATTAGATGCTTCAAAATAATCCTTTAACAAGTAGATTGCCTCTATGATTTGGAGACTTTCTATTATTTCTACATTTGGAGCACTTATAACAAGTATATGCAGATCTAGTCTTAGATGCTCCTAAAGCACTATCATGGCATAAGATTGATCATAAGGTTGGTTTCCAATCCTAAAAATTACAAGGTTAAGATGACCAAGATTCCTTAGTTTATGCCTTGCTAATTCATAATCAAGTAGTTTCACCTAAAGAAAAATCTTGAATTTATGAAGGTTAAATACTATACCCTATATAAGGAGACTTAACTAACCATTAAGGCAATCCTAAAGGTGCTATAAGATAGGTGCTTTGACTAAAACACCAATGTTCTTATAAGCCTTTGCATTATTTGTATTACATTGCTCTCTTATGTTATACTAATTAATTTTATGCCTATTTTGCAAAGGTTTATCTTCATAATATGAGTGTCTCCCAATGTGTATTTTTCAACCCAACACCACTAAGGGTCCAATTTAGCATTCTTTTGCCTCTATCAAGCCAAGGTCAATCTGAAGACAAGAAAAAAAAATCAAAGTGCAAATGTCAAGACAATTTCATCTTTCTAACTTTTTGGCCATAAAAACAAGTAAGCTTCACTTTATAAGCTTTGGAATTGATGTAAGCATTTTGTTT
This sequence comes from Sindora glabra, assembly GCA_020226215.1. Taxonomy (NCBI): domain Eukaryota; kingdom Viridiplantae; phylum Streptophyta; class Magnoliopsida; order Fabales; family Fabaceae; genus Sindora; species Sindora glabra. The sequence continues at coordinate 50,106,606 of CM035233.1, forward strand.
ATCTTCTTCAAAAAAATTCAATTCCACTCTCATCTTTAGCGCCATTAAAATAAACTTGAGTTTGGTTTGGAAACAGGTTTGCAAGTTCATAAAAAATGCGGACTTGATTAGACCTTGAACAATAAGGTTCATTTAAATGCAAATCCAACATGGTTTAGCTTATCAAATCCATAAGTTCATGTGAACCAAATAGTTTAGGACTTGTTCATAGTTTTTTTTTTTAATTTTCTTTATCTCAACTAATCCAATATTCTTATTTTCTGACAAAAAAAAAGCCCTTACTTCCATGGCCTAACCTAATCCCTAATTAAAAATTAAAAAATTGATAAAAGAAAAAGGAGCCCCACAATAATTATAAAGATACATTAATCCTAAAACAAAGTTCAAGCCTTCAGATTGAATCTTTATTCTTTAAAGCACACTTGTTTTGGCTACACTTCTTAATTCTATACAGGGAACGATTCTAATAGCACATAACACTTGTGACAACAAAGGCACACAATGCTTATTAATGACTTCATCCATCTTTAGTTGGGAAAGTAACATGTGCAATCTTTTCCAAATTCCCTATTCTTTCCATTCCTTTTCTCAGTTTGGATCAATCACTTTAAAATATGCTTCTTTTCATTTCATTATTCATTCATTAAATTCCTAAAATTTATTTTCGCTCCTTTCTATTTGTGATCTTGTCACTTTAACCCTTACTTGTACCTCTTTCCCTTTCATTTCACTTCTAGCATTATTCATGATCTTTTAAACTTTACCTTTCTTTCTATTTTGTTTAATGGTGTGGATTACTTATAAAAGGATTAATTGTAATGTTTATTTAATTAGTAAAAATTATAATCCCAAAACTTAGTTGGATGTGAGAGAGTGTTGGCTTCCATAACATCTATCTATTTATCTATCTGTCTCTTTCTCTCTTTCTTTATTTTTTTTCTTTGAATGTGTTTATGTGAAGTGTATGTTTTAATTCATAATTTATAACCAAAGGTGCAGGTGATGTTTTCTTTATCCAATGAATAATTTTATGTCTAAGAAAAAATTATTATTTTAAAGTATGTCAATAATCATAACATTATATATGAGATTATTGTTAAGCTAAGTTTCGGGTTTATAATATTTGATAATTTTTTTGCAACAATAATATATATTGTAATGTTTTATTTTATGGTGTGGGTTACTTATAAAAGGATTAATTATAATATTTTGTTTCTAATAATTTTTTTTGTAGTGCTTTCTTATTGCTAACCTTTAGAACCTCTTTGTCGAGCTCCGCAAAATATAGTCAATTTATTAAAAGTGCTTAAAGCAGAAATTTGGGGTTAAAAATGTTAAATAATTTTTTTAAAAAAAATAAAAACTAAACCTTTTTAGAAAAAATGGACTTAAAAAATATGAAATTTAGGTTTCTATGGGAAAAAAAGGCCCATGAACCTATTTGTTAAGCCTACAAACTAGATATTTAGAGATTATGACAGGACATTAATTTTGTGGACCTATCCATTGATGGACTGGACGGATTTGTTAAATAGCTCTACTCAACCTACTATCATTTTCTTAACTACTATGATTGTTAAGGTAGTCATCGAGTTTCTCTATGTTCTACATGTGTAAGTGCCTTATGCTTGTGGGAGTAGGTGAACAATGTAAAACCTATGGCAATTTGTGAAGTTATTTATATGCTTAAAGAACATTATAGAATTCTTTTACCCATTTGCATTAGAGTCTATAAGGCACTTTTTAAGGCCTATTAGTATGATTCAATTGTTGAGCTTTGCTTGTCTCGTCAACTTGACTATGGGTACTCTATCAAGGTGAACTTCTACACTATGTAAATATTTATAGAAATTGGCAAACAAGGCATTAGTGAATAAGGTTCCCTTTATTTGATATGATGATATGTTGTAGACCAAAACTAAACAAAATGACTTTCCAGACAAATTTTTCAATGTTTTTAATGGTAATTGCAAACAAAGCCTCTGCTTCGACCTATTTATATAAATAATCAATAGCAACATTTAAGAACTTGCGTTAGCCTAATACAAGTGAAAATAACTTAAGAAAATCAATTCCTCAAATGGTGAAAAGCCAAATAAAGGTGATAAAGTGGAACTTAATTGATGACTAGTGGCTAACTTTGGAGAAAAGTTAGCATTTGGGACATTTTTTAAGAAGCTCATTTGGATCCTTCTTGGTGAATAGTATCCATTAAGTAAGGCGTTGTGTGATAGAGGTGGAGATATAGTTGTCATAGATTCCTTTATGAAGTGCTCTTAAAATACAGGTTGCTTCTTCATCATGGAAGCATTTCAACATATGCAAAGAGAAGGTTACCTTGTACAGTTAATCATTTGCAAGGTATTAATGGACGAATCATCTAAATTATTTTTTCAGTCTTAGAATGTTACCTTGCACAACGAGGCACCCACAAGGTATTAAGGGATGAATCATCTTAGACTTCTTTGGAGGGAGTGGATTGAGTTTTAGGTATGTTACGATAGGTTCCATCTTGCAAGGCAATCATAAAGCACACATGATTTCTTATTACTTTTTACACTTGAATTAAGTAAGGTCTCTTGCAAAAACATTCTATTATTTACTACAGTGTAAACACTAGCTAGCTTTGAGAACATATCCACCTAGTCATTTTCTGCTCAAAGACTTCAACAAGCTTATAGAGCTCAAATTCTTAGAACAAGGCACTTAAGTAATGTAAATATGCATTACATTATAAGCCTTCCAGAATAGTTAAGTCTTAGGCCCAACTTGGCCTAATCTCTCTTATGTGTGTGTATATATATATATATATATATGTATATATATATATATATATGTATATATATATATAGTTAATTAGAATAATATAATTTGAATTTGTCTCATATGTCCCTTAAATTCTACATGTTATCAAAAGCTTGGTAGTATTTTTTGGTGCTGTCACTATACTATCGTCGGCACCATTGTCTTCTCAGGTTGCTCTCCTTCCCGACCTTTGATCAATGCAATACCGTCATTCCAATGCTCGGCAGCATCACACTGGCCAATCATCGGAGTTTCATTGTCACTTTACCTTTCACACCTCTACACGCCACCTCAGGCTCATTGCACCCACAAATAACTCCGGTCTTGATCTCTGTTTCTTTGATGTGTCTTGTCTCACTGCTAGTACTATTAATTTCGGCAGGACCCTACCTCGCAATGCCGCCCTACTCCACCTGGTCATGTGCCTATACATGGCCATATAGTCCACTGCCCAGTCATACATTTCGACCCTAAATTGCCACTCTTGCTGTCTGTTTGGAATAGGTGAATTGGCGGGGGGAAGTAAATGCTGAGGTAAAAACAGGGGTGATTTTGCAATTTTTGCCTGTTTGGCTGAGAGTGAAATTCAGGGGGGGATGAAATTTGTCAATTTTGGTGGGGCCCGGCGAAATTGCCCCCCTCCCCATTTTGGAATGAAATTGGGGTGAAAGGCATTTCTGAAACCACTTTTCCTTTTTTTGTCCTTGTTTTGTCTGAAGCTTCTTGCTCTCTGTTGATCATTCTGTCGTCTTCTCTCACCGATCCAGAACTGATCCGTTCCCCGAAGATGACTTGACTTGAACAGTGAATTTTATTTTCTACTTAATATTTATAAGTGCATTTTGTTAATTTAATTTTCAATCTCAGTAATTCCTACTCCCTTCACCCTACTGAAACACATACAACGACAGACATACGTTGGTATTTTGGATTGGAAATTACCCGCACAGTGTCATTTTGTTAATAATTTTCCAAAATTTTTATGATATTTTTGTGACAGATTTTCCAAAGTTTGAAGGACAATTTGTTAATCTATCAACGAACCATGTGGTTATGTGATTGTTGGAAATACTATATATATCTCCGTTATAAGCATGTATATATTTGTTAATATTTAAATTGGTATTAACTGAAATAAAAATTATAAAGTGTGATTTGTTAGTACATTATGATTAGTAATTTTTTTACAACACCAAAACATATATTAACAATATGTCACATTCATAATTAACCCAACTATTATCTTTTTTTTATAAAAATAGTAACTCCTATATTACATATTCTTCAACGAAAACTTGGTAGAAAAAATTTACAAGTTCAATTTAAAAAAGTTGTGATTGTTTTAAAAATAACATTCTTTGTAATAGTGTCTTTGCATTTTCCGTATGAAAGGCTACCATTAAAAAAAATTAATGAAATGATGTAATAAAAAACAAATTTCACTAATTAATTTATGACAATAAATAAGAGTAATTTTAAAAAGACATAAAGGGTATTTAATTTGAATGTTGACACAAAAATTGGCCATCATGTAAGCTCTAACTTAATAAATACTTCTCCTTGTATTACTCTTTAATTGTTTTAATTGTCACAATTATATTTTTTAGATTCACATTCCGATAGAAATTCCAAATGATTGAATTGAACATATTTATGTATTTATTGCATTTAAGTTCTAGTACTAATTAGGAGAAATGTGTTATTTATTAATTAATTTTATGTAATGAGGTATTATTTATTAATTAATTCTATAATAAAAATATATTGATTCTAGTCCTTAAAAAATGTATAATTAATTACTGACTAATGTCATCAATAATAAAATAAATTAAAAGTAATTTAAAATTGTCAAATGAAATTATTATCATCAAACATATATAATTCTATTAAACAAGAATAATATAATAATTTTTTACAATCCTATTTCCTTCCCCTCTCATTTTCACCTATTCCAAACAAGTGAAATTAATTTCACTCCCATTTACTTCCCCTCCTATTTTCACCTATTCCAAACAAAACAAATGAAAAGCATTTCACCACATTTACTTCCCCCTCCATTTCCTTTCACCTCCAATTTCTTTCTCCTCTATTTACACCTCTAGCCAAACAAACCCTTAACATGTGTGAATAGTCATCGTCAGTTGTGATCCAATCATTTCAATCTACCAAACCTACCATTTATTACCATGTGCCATTAGCTCATTTAGGTTCTATTGATTTTTTTTAGTTGCTCTTTGTTGTTTTAGCTAATTTCTAGTTTCAAGATTCCTTTCCTTTGGTTTGATTCTCATACTTAAGCTTTTTATTGCAATATTTCTACTTTAATCATGACTGATGTAGATTCCTCTACAAACTTCAATTCTTTTTTTTTTGGAACATTTAGTAATACTTCTGTCATAGCCATCAAAAAATTATTGAGTCCCTCAAATTATATTTCTTAGGGAAAAGCTGTTGAAAAATGGTGCAAGGGTCAATGTATACACACTCATTTGACTATAAAACCAGTTAATGCAAATTGATAAGGTTTGGAAATAGATAGATTCATTATTATGTTCCTTATTATGGCAATCTATTAATTCTTCTCTTCATGAAATCTATACTAATTTTAAAAATTGCTACAATTTGTTTTCACATGCTCAAAAAGTTATGTTGTATGTGTTGGTGCTACTTTTCTTGAGCACTTTGATGAACAACTATAGATATCTGTAATTCTCATTAGAGCTAACTTTGATGATTATCTCAGGTATTAAGCATTACAAGAGTCATCCTAATTTGTTCCATTTATAGTTTACACTAGTATTCCACTACTTGTCTTACCCAATCTTCTTTTCTTGGACCTTGGGTCCTTAAATCAAGTGCATCTAATTGTATCTCTAGCAATCCTCTCTTGTTTTCTCATTTTATTCATTCAATATCTTTACCTTTTATAACTTTAGCTAATGGCTCTAAACAAGTCGCTACAACTATAGGCAATGCACAACCCTTATCTTTTATACCTTCCTAGTTTTTCCTTTAATCTTATTTTTATTAGTAAATTTATCAGTGTTTTGAATTATTCTATTATTTTTTATCATGATTTTTTTAATCCCCGATTGCAATACGGTGCACAAGACATCAGTCACAGGAACTTTATCATCTCTCTCCTCATTTTGTTGCTTGTATTGCTATTAAGTCTCCAACTATCCTTCACAACCTTTTAGATTATCCTAATTTATTGAAGTTTCAGAAGATGATTCCTAGCCTTTCTACTTTGTCAAATTTCAATTGTGAGTTATGTTGACTTAGTAAATAGTCTAAAATTTTGTTTCCTAAGTATGTTAATAATCAGGTTACATTCCCTTTTTCTTTAGTTCATTATAATATTTGGGATCCTCATCAAGTCATGCTATTTTTTTATTTTTAAACACATTTTAATACCAATATTCAAGTATTATGTAATGATAATGCCCTTGAATATTTTTCCATAATATTTATTCAATTTATGCCTTCTCAAGGAATTTTATATCAATCTTCTTTTGCTTATACCCCTCAATAAAATAAGGTGGTTAAACATAAAAATAGACATTTAATTGAAATTGCTTGTGCTTTTTTGTTACATCATAATGTTCTCTCTTGTTTTGAGGGTGATGTTATAATTATTACTTGTTATCTTATTAACAAAATGCCTTTTTCTGTTCTTCAACATAAAGTTCCTCATTCCATACTATTTCCTAACTAGCTATTATATGTTTTTCCACCTTGTGTTTTTGGTTGTATATGCTTTATTCATATTATGATTACTAGACAGGATAAATTGTCAACTTGGCTTATCAAATGCATCTTCCTTGGCTACTCTCATGTTTAGAAAGGTTACAAGCATTACTCCCCAGATACTCAATGGTACTATATGTCAATTGATATTACTTTTTTTAAGTCATTTTTCTTTCACTCCGTATCTTTTTCCACACAAAATCACTCTTTGAAAGAGGTTCTGCCTATTCCATATAGTCCACCTATTTTTCCTTTTAATCTTGATGTGTTAAGAGTATATTTCATCCTTTGTGCCACTCTAAGTATATCATAAACATTCTCATGCTAATCTTGGTACTATTATAAACATTCCTCCAATTTCCTTTGATAACCCAAAAGCTCTTGCACTTTCAACTCTAGCATCTCCAACTATTATGAATTGACCTCCAAAAGAACAATTTCCTATTGCCATTTGAAAAGATATTTGTTCTACTCATAACCTTTATCTTATTTATAACTTTCTTGGTTATCATCATGTATCTTCACCCTATTGTGCTTTTATCTCATCATTGTCTTCTATTTCTATTCTTAGGACTATTAGAGAGGCACTTTTAGATCCAGAGTAGCATTAAGCTATGTTGGATATTATTGGGTTTATATTGTCAAAGTAGGTCTTAATGGCTATATTGATCAACTCAAAGCTTGTTTAGTTATTAAGGGATATATACAGGTTTATGGATTGGACTATTGTAATACTTTTTCTCTTGTGGCTAAAATGTCCTTTATTTGTTTGTTTTTCTTGATGGCTACCATGCGTTCCTAATCCTTGTATCAGTTGGACATTAAAAATGTCTCTCTTCATGGTAAACTTCAAAAGGAGATTTGTATGAAGTAATCACCTAATTTTGTTGCTTAAGGGAATTCTGGTCTACTTTGTAAACCTCCTCATTTATTGTATGGTTTGAAACAGTCCCTTTATACTTGGTTTGGGCGTTTTAGTGCTTATCTAGGAATATGGAATGGTTAGGTGTGAATTTAATCATTCTATTTTCTTTAAGCATAATTCATAAGGATAGTGTGTTTATCTATTGGTTTATGTTGATAATATTATCATAACGTGAATGATCAAAATAGTATTGATTAGTTGAAAAAAGCATTTATTTAATCATTTTCAAATTGAAAACTTAGGATTGCTTAAATACTTTCTTGGCATAGAGGTTGCTTAATCCAATTCTAGCATTGTTGTTTCTTAAAGGAGGTATGCTTTAGATATCCTAAAAAAAAGCTAGTATGTTAGATTACAAACCAATAAACTTTCTTATGGATCTTAATATCAAGCTTCTTCTAGGATAAAGGGAACCTCTTGTTAATCTTGGAAGATACTAGAGACTAGTGACTAAATTGAATTGCCTTACCATTACTTAACCAAACATCTTTCTTTTTCTGTTAGCCAATTTCTTCAATTTTCATGTGTTAGTCATTGGGATGCAACCATTCGAATTGCAAGGTTTATTAAAAGTTCACTTAATCAAGGATTGTTATATGATAATAAAAATCACATACAAGTAATTAGTTATTTGGATGCTAACTAAGTTGAGTCCCCATCCAATAGGCATTTTACTTCAGGATACTATGTCCTTATTAGAAGTAATCTTGCATCCTGAAAGAGCAAAAAGAAGGAAGTTGTAACAAGGTCAAATGCTAAGACAACATGTTGTATTATGGCTTTGGCAACATGTGAGCTTATGTGGATTAAGTATTTAATTCCAAAGCTGAAGTTTGCAAAGATATCTTAAATGGAGTTGTCATGTAATAGTCAAGCTATTATTCATATTACTTCTAACCCAGTTTTTCATAAGAGAACTAAACACATAGAAATTGATTACAACTTTATTCGAAAGAATGTACTATCCAATTATATTATAACTAGTTATATCAACTCTAAAAACTTGTTAGTTGATATTCTTACTAAATCTTTAAGATATACTCATATTTAATTTATTTGTGACAAGCTTGATGTATATAATATACATGCTTCAATTTGAAATGGAATGTTAAAATAATGTAAATTTATATTATATAATAGGCTTTCTAGAATAGTTAGGCTTTAAGCCTAGCATAACCTAATCTTTATTATATATATACATTTACAATTAATTAGGATACTATAACCTGAATTTTTCCCATACACACACACACATTATCTCTCTCACAATTCCACACAAGGCTCTAACCATCTAGCCATAATCAATCAACCCAAGCATTTTGACCTTCTAGATATGTATCTAATTTGTCCCATTACTAGGCAAAAATCACTATATGGACTTTATTTTGCTTGCCCCATGATTAGAGCCATATACTCAGTTTTATTTATGAGGGCCTAAATTCAAATTTCAAAGAGTACTCAAGGGAAACTTCCTATCAACCTTATATAATAATGCCCACTTGCACTTCTTTTATTTTGAGAGGATTCAATGACAAATAGCATCCAATTGTTGGCTTAGTGTAGTCATCCTAAAGATAGGGGTGTCAAAATAGGTTATATTTAATGGATTGACTTAGGATTGGTATAATTTTGCTTAGTCCAAAATTGAGATTGATATGAAAAATAATAATAGTGACCTGACTTAATAAGGAACTACCATTGGTTAGCCTGACGTAATAAAAAATTGGAACTGGTTAGTCCAACTTAATAAAAGATTGTAACTGATAAGTATTATTAAGATTGGTTAACCTCACTTAATAAAGGACTGGAATTTGTAAGTGTTAATTCATTGGATTATTAAATTAGCCCAACTTAATAAAAAGTTAGGATTTGTACAAAAAATGATAATAGTAGCCTAACTTAATAAGGGATTAACAATTGGTTAGCCTAATTTGATAAGAGACTAGTACTAGAATTAGAACTAAGATTAAAACTAGTTAATCCGACTTAATAAAAGATTGAAACTGGTCAATGTTATTGGGACTGATTAACTTAACCTAATAAAGAATTGGAATTGGTAAGTATTAATCCACCAGGTTATTAGATTAACCTATTAATTTAGCAAAAATAGTAATTAATAAATGACTAATTTATTATTGTATGTTTAATTTTTTATATATATTAAAGTATAATTTTAATTACTTTAATATATATAATATTAAAATTATATATATGATTAATATTAAATAATTTTTAATATTAAAATTAATAAATTTATTATTTAATATTATCAATATATATTATATAAGTTTATCAAAATAAATAATTATATTAAAATTTAAATTAATACTTTTATATTAAAATTTTAACTTATTTAAAAATTTTAAATAAATAATTTTAATATTAATTTTAAATATATTATATACATATATATAATTATATACATATATATAATATAATATATTATTATTTATTTTTATATCTAATTCAATAACACTTTAACCATTGGAGTAATTCCATCATCTTCTTAGAAACATAACATGAAAATTGGAGTCAATTGTTGTTAATTATCACACCAACAATGCTATTGTTTTAGCCCAAAACCAAAATGGAGTTCTTCTTTTGATTATTGTTTAATGTTTACTCTTTAAAAAAAAGCTAGTTAGTCTCTAATTGGATATTTAGACACGTGGCAAAAAACATGTGATCAACCAAAAAGTGACACAACATTCTATTAGGAACATGGCATAAGCCTTGAAATTTTCTCATTGAGCAATAATTCTTTTCTTTAACCATTGCTTAACATCTATTTTGAATTTTTATTAATATTTTATATATTTTACACTATTATAAATGATTATCTCAATCAAACTCAATTTACATAATAAATATTCATTCTTTCTCTCTTCATTCTCATTCTCATAATTTTCATAATTGTAAAATATTTTTATTTCTCTACAAGTGTTAAAAATTAGAGGCGAAAGTGATGCATAGAATTTTAAAGTATTGAAATTTTTACTTCAAAAGAAAATATTGATGATACTTTTCAACTCTTTCTAATTTCTATTTATATTTTTATATTTTTTACTAAATTTTATATATTTCAATTTTTATAATATTTTAATTAATTCAATAATTATTATTCTTGTTAAATTTAATATTAGTAATATCATTTTCATATTATTAATAAATTTTAATTATGAATTTAAATAATCCTAATAATATATAAAATTATTTTGATAATAAAATTATTTTTACAAAATATAACTACTAATTTTTTAAATAATAATTTTACAAATATTCCTTTAAATAAACCCGAATTTAGATCATCTCCTCTTTCCTCTCAACATTCATTTTACTCTTAACGTGCTCGTAGTTATAAGAATGTAAAGACTCTAACATCCTTATCTGACTTAGTAAAAAAATTAAAAATTTTTAAAATATGAAATTATTTTAATTTAAAAAATGTAGATAATACAGTTAAAATATTTTATAAATATTTTCCAAAAATTATAATTATAATAGTTACATTAATACTAATATAATGAAACGTCATTATTCTTTTAAACATGTGGATGTTATAAATATTTTAAGTAAAAAATTTAACATGCCTAATTAAAATATTTATGAGTATAAATTGTATAAATGGATTTCTCTTACTAAAATACTTTTTAGTATAATTAGTTCTCAAAAATTAAATATCCTTCTTCACTTTAATCCTCAATTATATAGTATGAATAGAAACACTAATGTAAATAAATAAAATAAAATTTTTGAAAAGTAAAAAATGATTTTAGCTAACTTTTTTTTAAATTCAAAGGTAGAGTTACACTTACATTTAATATTTGAACATCACCATCTCAAATAAGTTATGTTTAAGTAATTATCTATTATATTAATGATAATTTTATTTTACATAAAAGAATTATTTATTTTAAACCAATTCTACCAGCATATCATGCATCAACTATTACATTTTATATAATAAATACTTATAATGAATACATGATATCAAATCAAATATTTTTAATTATCTTTGATAATGTATTTATTAATACTAATACTATTACAATTTTAATTATAACTTTAAATCCTATTCTTGAAACTCAATTTTTTTTCATTTTAAATGTACATGTCATATTTTAAACTTAGTTATTCAAGATATATTAAAAATCATTTTTATACTTATACAAAATTTTAAAAGTATAATTTTATATATCAAATCATCAACAATTTGAAAGTATAATTAAAAATAATTATGTATCTAAATATTTAAAAAACCTAAGACGCCTCCACAAGATACTTGTATATGATAAAATTTTACTTTTAAAATATTAAAATTTTACTTTAAGTAATAAAATGTCATAAATACATTTTATTCAACAAAAATTCAAGTTACTTATCACTTTGAAAATGTTAAATGAAAAAAGCACAAATTTACTTACAATTTTTACAAATATTTTATAAAATAATTAATCTTTTTTCTAGTTCTTATTATCCAATACCTCTCAATATTTGGTATTTTACTTAATTGTAATTCTATATTTTCAAATTTTAAAAATATTAATATATTTAAAATTATTATTAATAAATGCTTACCAAAATGAAATAAATACTTTAGAAATATTCTTTATTTACATATTATAACTACAATTATAAATTCTAGAGTTAAATTAAAGAGTAAAAAAATTGTTAAAAAAATACCATGAAAATATACAATATGAATTTTAATTAAAATCTTACATGAATAATATAAATAATTTACTGTTAGAAATATTTCTAAATATATAATAGTAAATTGAATTCTTTACATGTATAAGTTCTCCATCTTCTTTAAAAATAAGTATATCATTTCATAAAAAATATGATGACTTTTTAGATTTAACTAATAATACTCAATTAATAATAAATTAAGTCTTTTCTTATTTACACCTATTGTAACTAATATGCTAAATTTTATCATTTTAAAATTATGAAAATCACAAATAACACTATATCTAATACTTTATTTTATAACACATGATATACTAACCTCTCCGATATTTTTAGTAACATCAAAAAGTGTATTTTTTTAATAAATAAATTTTGAATCACAAGTATTTATCTATGAACGATCAAAACCTAAAGATAAATATTTATTTAAAGAATTTGATGCAGAGAATAATTAATAAAATAATTTACAAGAAGATAAATCATCTTTAGGTGAAAGAGATAATTAGAAATACTAATATATTCATATATTATAAATTTAATTAGCAAAATATTTATACTTATTTTATTTAATAATAAAAATTTTCAAAATTAGGTCCTATCATTTTTAATAAGAATTTTTCATATTAAAAATTATAGTATCTTAATTTATTTTTTTATTATTTTTAATTCTATTAAACAATAACAATAATAATTTTTAAGTGGTAATAAAATATAATTATATTTTATAATAATAAGAGTAATCATAATAATAATAATAATAACATATACTAATAATTATAGAAAGAAATTTTAATCTAAAATTTAAATTTTCTTACTACTAATTAATTACCTAACATTTTCAATACGTAATTTTAGTTACAAATCTTCTTATACCTCAAATTTAAACTTAACTTATTTAAATTAAATGCATTTTTTATAAATAATGTTTTACAAGTAATCAAATTATTTTTAATCAATATTTCTTAAAAGTGACAAGATTTTAATTTAAAATTTTAGTATATTGAAAAGTTATCAATATATCTTAAAAAATTAAAATCAAAACTAAATGAATATTTAAAAAATTTCTTTCTTTTTTAAAAAAACTCATATTTAATCTCTTTAAATTTTAAAAAAATATATAAATTTTATTTCAATTGTCTCAATTTTTTTTCTAATTTCATCCTTTTAATAAAATTTTAAGTAACAATAATAGACTTTAATTAATTAATAATATAAAATTAATAATAAACAAACAATTAATATGATAATAATAATAATAGAATATAATAAATTGTAAAATCTTTCTGAACTTATCTAATAAATATCAACTTAAAACTAATCCAAAGTACAATTTTTATCTATTGAATAAACTTGATAAATTAAATTAACCCATTTTTACAAATCTACGTACAAGCTTTCCAGGTGTGTCATTTTCGCTATAAAATCGATGAGCACCAGGTAATTGACCTCCTTCGTCGGATTGTACCTGATGCCTTATTCAGTTAGCTCAAATCGACCAACAAACTGACCAACCTCCCTGCAAGGTTAGGTTCAATTATTTGCTAGAGGGGTTAATCTGTTTAGACAATTTCATTGGTTTTGAAAGTATGGCCCCAATCACTTAGAGGATATGACTAGGGTGTACGCCAACTTTCCAACCTTCTCGTGTTTCATACCAGCAACCCGCAATACCCTACTCTCATATTTGGGTTTAACCGATCTTCTAGTCGCTCAAGCCTAGCTCATACAACATAATAAGGCAATTAAATATCCCCTTCTATTACTCATTTGTCCTATGAGCTTACCTTATGGAACCAAAATTTGAATCAAGTTATAGCCCCCTCGAATTGGCTTAAATCATTTCTAACCCTAAAATGAAATATCAACCAACCAGCTTCACCCGCAAAAGTTACAATCAATGTTCAAGAAAAAGGACGACCCAAACAAAGACAGTCCCTAACTACATCATAGTTCATCTGATTCTGCTTTCTAGGGAAATTCTATGGTATTCATATGGGTTTCAAACCCATACTCATATGGCAAAACGAGTCATTGGATGAGATTACCAACATGTCTAGTTTAGTCATTGAACCAGCTAAACTGTCCAGTTCAACTCAGTTTTTAAAACACTAGTTACAATGGAAACAATATCAAGGGCCAGGCCTTCTAGATATCATTTTTTAGTTGCCTCCTAAGTAAACAGATCCCCTTAGTTGCGGAAGCTAAAGATTTTTAGCTCTTAAAGAGTAGCCTGTGAAGTAACTGAGCCCACTGTCGACCTTCCAATGAACCAAAATTTGAAGAGGAAAAAATTGTAAACAAAATAACTGAATCTGTATCATTAGTTGAAAAAAGGGAGAAATCCCTGTTTTTTCCTGATCAGACTTCCACTTAAAAAGAAAATGATTTTAGCTATGCTTCAAACCAATTATCATTGTCTTACTACGTACTACTCTCACATGTGTGTGTGTGTGTGTTTTTTTTTTTTTTTTTTTTTTTTTGGGGGGGGGGGGGGTTGTGACAAATGCATTTTGATGATGTGTGTATAACTTCCTTCAGACAACAAATAATTTACAAAAACAGGAAAGCTGTTCTCAAATTTACATCCGTGTTCGCTTCCTCCCAAAACCCAACTAAAACAAGGACAACATTCAGTTATTAGAGCTAATAATAAAATTAGAGAGACAGAAGAGGGGACTAAGTGCTCCCGAACTTCACTACAGATTTTGGATATTATCTGATCAATAAAGTCTTCACTACACTTAAAATTACTAGTATAAGAGTGTCAGTTCAAACCTTGAGATGATGACCTAGCTGATGATGACTCTCCCAGAGAGACGGAAGCTAGAGAGGAAGCCCAAACCCGAGCACTCCTTGCCCTTTCGTGAAAGCTTCTAGCCTTGCTAAGTCTTAGCTTGGCCCAAATCCTCCCCACATCAACATCATGAAGAATGCGTCCCATTATGACTTGGCTTGTCTCACCACATATTTTCAAGTTCAAACGAGGAACATATGAAGCCCAGAAAGCTCTGAGACACGGTAGAACCTTTGGAAATACAGAGAGAAATATCCTCAAACAGAGAAACAATATAGAAAACACTAAGTAGGGCTCTCTGCTAATTATTTCTTTCATTGACAAACCCATCCAAGACGTAATAATTGATTTTCCATCAGTCCTCAAGCTGTTGTGTTGATCATCGGCAAAATATTGGACTGGTTCAAATCCTTAGACACAGACAAACAAGCTAATTAGGTAAGTAAAGTGATGGAGTAGATACTTAAAACGACCATGTTTCTGCCAGTTATTTTCTTATATCTGCTTAAAATGTTTCTTCCCCTACCCCCCCCCCCCCAAAAAAAAAAAGAAAAAAAAGAGGTAAAGGGGAAAAAAAATTTATATGTCTATTTGCACTCAAAGCTCCAAGTAAGACTTCAGGATGTGTGTTTGTGTACCTGTGTTTCTCTCATAAAATTGCACAAGGGAGATAAGATCTTTTGATCCACGATATCTCACACTGAGTGTCTGGTTCACAAGTAAAACAGCAGGCAAGCTATGAATTCCATGCCTTGAAAATACACTGCAGTGCAAAATAAACTCATCAACAACACGATTCATAAACAGATATATTATAAAAATAGCAAATTAACTATCACATAATATCATCTGAATTTTAATTTTTCAAAACCAAGGTATGTGATACAAAGTAGCATGGGAAAGAATCTATTTCAAAATTATTCAATGACTTTAGCCTAGACAAAATGGAGCTGAGCCAAGTGCCTAACTTAAAGAATAATGATGAATTTAACTATTGTTAGTTGCATTTTTCCCCAAACCAAGCACATTACATATAGCAAAAGAAAGTTTCCACAATTATCTAGATATTTAAGAACAGTGGCAAGGATAACTTCCATACATTGGCAAGGCTGATGACTTCTCAAGTGCCAAATGCTCCACTTGTGGAAACATGGCACTAAGGGTTTCAAATTCAGGAAGCATATTGTGTGAAAAAGGGCACTGAGAATCATAGAAGAGTACAGAAATATAACCAATCCCATTTTTGCCAGACAAAGCAAGCTCTATGAAATTTCCATCCACCTGAATTAATAAAAATGAAAAGTTCAATATATGTCACCAGAGTCAGTAATATTGGATACTCACAAACAGAAAAAATGAAAATTAGATTTAACATTCTGATTAAAATGACTAAATTAAAATAGTGCAATGAAAAGGCTAATGTGCGAAACAAGGAATTTCTACAACAAAACAAGAGGCAGGGAGAGATTAGTTTCCCCACATCTAATAAAATGGGACAATGACATGATAAATTCTGTTTAGCAGTAACGATGCCATGGCATGTATGGTTAGAAGGAATTATGGTAGGGCTTAAGAAGTGAAGGAGCAAGATAGAGTACATACATTGCAAATTTAACAAGATAGAAATGACTTGGAGGTAAAAATTGAAAAACATGTCATACCACAAGTGTCTAATTTTAAATATTTAGGATTAATATTATAAGGCAATGGATAAATTGATGGAAATATCATACATAAAATACAAACTAGATGGTTAAAATGAAGAAAGGCATTACAGATTATTTGTGACTACAACGTACCCACCAAGTTTAAAGAAAAATTTTATCAGACCCGCTATACGACCAATTATACTTTATGATAGTAAATGTTAAGCTTTGAAGGGACAATAAGAGAAAAAAATAGAAGTAGCAGAAATAAAAATATTAAGATAAATGTGTAGTCACACAAGAAAAGACAAGATATACAAAAAAAGATAAGATACACAATGAATGCATATGAGAAAATATTAGAATGACACCTATTGAAGAGAAAATAATAGAAAATTGATTAATATGATTTGGACATGTGCAAAAAAAACAACTGGAAGCACTAGTGAGAAAAGTCAATCATATGATCTTTACTCTTGTAAAAAGGTATAAAGAGAGACCAAAAAGGACATTTGAGGAAATTATAAAAAAGGATTTCTTACTGAATAACATTTTTAAAAATCTGATTTCGGATAAAATTCAATGGCATCATGCAATCTATATAGCCAACCTCAGTTAATGAGATAAGGCTTTTTTGTTGTTGTTGTTGTTGTTGTTGTTAAGAAGTGAAGGAAAATTGGAGAAACCAAGTTGTGGCGCATTGGAAGGCAAAAAACTGCCCAGCTTAGATTCCAAACAAGAATAAACACAGCCATAGCTGCAGCAACTGATCTGCCCCTTTCTCGGTTGTGACAAGGAGAACTAGGATATACAACCTCTTGAAGGAGACTTATGACAAGGACAACAAGGTTCTACAACCTCTTTGGCTTTCTCCCACGATTCATGATGTGACAATTAAGTATATAATTAGAAGTATAAGGCTCTGTAATTACCATAATTGGAAAAGATTAAGTGCAGATTTGAATTTTCATTTTATAGGAGTGATTTTGAAAGAACCAGTTCTATGTTTGGCCTCTCATTGATGCTAGACAATCCAACTTGACACTAATAGCTATACTTAGCCAAAAGCTGAAAAGCACCTCAGTAATAAGATTTACTTGTACCAAACATATTCATGGTTTTCCTCTCTAGTGCTAAATAAAATTCTTCTGGTGGGTCCAAGACATTATAATGGATTTCATTCTTGACTTTGAAATAGAAAAGCAGTTCTAATATAAATCTATACCAAATAGAAGAGGAAATTATTATATCATGAGTTCCTTCGACATTATATTCTCCTCTTTTTTAAAAACCTATGGAGATATTGGCAATCAAATAATATCAAACCAAGCACCAACACCTTATATTCCAATTCGCCCATTTTTACATCATTAAAAAAGAACCTGGTTCTTCAGATAAGAAATTCGTGAATCAAATTCCAAACTAACAGAGAACAAAATCCAATAAATCAATATACACATGATCCGACTAATTTAAGGGAAAAAGAAAGAAAGAAAGAAAGAGGAGTCTTTAAACCAACAAGAAAACAAAAATCGATAACTAATTAATACCCAAGACAGTAAAATCAAAATTAATTAAAAATCATAGCAGAACCCGAAATTTCAAATCAAAACAAAAAAAATTTACCTGAAGGGGTGCCTTTGAGGAGATCGAGAGAGGACATTGAGATTGAAGATTATGGAGAAACAAAGAGGACTCAGGAAGGCACGAAGACGCAGACCCAGAAGAAGATGACGCGGATTCTAGAAGACTCAAAGCAGACACGTAAACAAGAAGCAGCAATACAGCCATAGGCGAATAACATGCCATGGAAGGGGCTCGCAGAGTGAATAGGATACAACCCAAGGGTGAAAAGGAGAAAACAAAGAATAGAGCTCTATAAATACAGCTATAGCTTTGCTGGTTCTGCTATATATATTCTCTCTCTTGTTCCTGCGTCTCTTTCTCCGTCTACAGGTGAAGGTTGAAGGTTGAAGGTTGAAGGATAAAGAAGGCGGTGGGTAGTGGGTGAACGGTGTGATATGGGTCTGGTTTGGTTTGGATCGCTGATTCCAACAAAGAAAACGATGGAAGAAAACTAACTTTCCAGCCTTGATACCATTTTTAAATGTCTTCTCTTTATTTTCATTTTTATTTTTTCGTGCGTATTCCTGGAAAATAAATTATTACCCAAAAATAATAAGAAGAAAATGATTGAATATAAGATTTTTTGTCTGCCCCCTGAATATTAGCGACATTTTTGGGCAAGATAATTATTTTTTAAAAAAAAATTCATGTGTTTTTATGACATAATAAATAGAGAAACAATATTAGATCATTTTATTTAAGTTAAGAGGAAAATTTTCATCCTGAGAAATCTGCATTTTTAAGCGGATAAATTTGTTTTGTATTTCCAAAGAAAAAAATTAGAGTAAAATACAAGAAACTTCCTTGAATTTAATCAAAATTATATGAATTCCTTTTTTAGTTTTAAAATACACAAGGCATTCTATCAAGTATACAAAAAATTTACTACTAAACTCATTTTAAATTTCAATAATTAGTATTAAATATTAAATTTAACTATTAGTGTTGTGAATTTTTTTTTTTAGGATAGTATTCTTCAAGTAGTGAAAAATCACTGATCAAAAGTGTAGTGATCAATAACTCAATTGTTTGAAAATCTCTCATGATAATATATAGTAAATTACCTGCAAGTAAAACTTAGTGACAATCACCATTAAATCTCTTTAATTCTTAAATCAATACAATCTTAGAAAGAGAAAAAATGAAAAGAATAGAACAAATTAGTTCAAGAAATTTACTTAAGAAATTTACTTGGTTGTCTTTTATAATGATCATTCGAAAGATCCCAAAAAGATAGACCAATTATTTTCATAAAAAAATAAATCGATTATTCTCTAATAAAAGGATCTTCTAGATATAATTCGAATGTAATAGTCTTAACTAATTATTGAGTCAGTCTTTATCCATCATGATCATGCAATCATTCCATGCATTCTTTAGTGATTTTCTTAGAGAAATAACTCGTTTATGGGTTGGACTAAGTCTCAATGGATCACCTACTTAATGGTCTTATTTAATGAGCCAACTATTGATTGCTTAACCTATCATGACGCCATAAATTATGGTCTTTCTTCAACTATTTGTGTTGACTCAATTGGCCCAAAAGTATTATTTTTATCATTTAGAATATAGCTAAAGGTTAGAAAATTTATTTTGTGACTAATTTACCCTTCCTTTATTTATATATGTTCTCATCTTCATCTTACTCTAAAATTCGAAATCTCATTAAAAGTTTTTGTTTGCATTCTTTTTTTTTTCTCATATATATTGATTATTTTAATATTTAAAATATAATGATTATTGTAAATCTCAAATTTTTCACTAAACAAAGGATTTAGTTCTTAAGTTTTAATACTTATAATTTTGCAATTTGTTTAATACACTTATCTTATATTATCAATATAATTTTTAAACCATTTATTATAGCTTACCTTTTCCAAGTACTTTTATACTATCTTACTTATCAGTGTTTTATGCTTAATAGATTAGAACGGTCATTGTATTTTAAATATTAGGACAGTGTTATGAGAAGTTTTACTTTTTAAGAGATTGAATACTTTTATCATTAAATTACTTTTTAATGTATTAAAATTTATATTTTTAATTTTAATTTACTTGCATTAAGATTTGAGAAAAGATAATTCAATCGTGAAAATATTGAATCTTTTAAAAGGTAAAACTCTCTAGTATACTACCCTAAATATTAAAAATAGTATACATGAAAATAAAAAGAAATTGTAGAGATTCTTCGTATATGAGAAAAAAGTACAAAATAAAATTTTTTGTTAAAAATATTTTCGTTGGATGAGAAAGACATAAAAATTCAAAGGAATTTGGAATAAAATGGATATGATAACATGTATATATAATAGTTAAAATTAACATTTTTAATGGATATGATAAGATACAAAATAATTTTTTTGACCTTTGACTTTATAATAATAGTTAAAGTTAGAAATTTTAATGAAATTTTTAAAAATGGGTATAATAGTAATTTTATTTTATAAAATTGATGGGAGATCTATATATATTTTAGAATTAAATGAGAGTTTTATATATTTTCAATTAAACCCAAGGAGGTTGGTGTATTTTTCCAAAGAAAATAAAAATAATTAAGCATGCACAGAAGGAAATTATTAGTGCATCAATCTAATCTAATTATAATTATAATTTGGTGTATCCAAATAAATATGATTCTAAAATTATTTTTAAGAAATATTTTTATTTTTAATAATTTTCAATAAAATTTTTATAAAAAAATTAATATTTCATATAATCCTTGTCAATAAAGTTATCATTTTTTAAGGAATTTATCACACAAAGTTTGTATAGAATTTGAACTTTTATTAAAAAAAATTATGTATGAAATTGAAGCCTTATTATGAGTTGAGGACTTTAACCCAAAAGTTTAAGAATACAAAATTTTTCTCTACATTTTCTAAAATTTTGCAATATATATATATATATTTCCTCACGAGAATTAGGATAATTTCATCAAAATTCTTCAAAAAAAAATTAGTCCCACGACGATTTGCGGTTTACCTCTAATTTTCTCTCTGCTTATGTTAAAGTTTACATAAAATTTTATATTTTGCATAAAAAGAGCACAGTTTTATTAATGAACTTCAAATTGATAATATTAAACCGTTAGAAATTTTTTCTATTATCCATCTATGTGTTATTGTATCAATAAATATTATTAAAATATTTTTATTATTGATAAAAATTAATAATTTCTTAATGATATATCATCTTCTTATTTATTGATGGTGTGAGAAAATTTTACATTAATAATAATTAAATTTATTGTTAA
Source organism: Sindora glabra (assembly GCA_020226215.1). NCBI lineage: Eukaryota > Viridiplantae > Streptophyta > Magnoliopsida > Fabales > Fabaceae > Sindora > Sindora glabra. The sequence goes on from CM035233.1 coordinate 50,128,097, forward strand.
TTTTGTTCATTGCATATGTAAATTATATTTAAATTTGATCTATTTCTAGTATAAATTAATTTCATACTATCACTTGTTTATGTGTTATTATGTCAATAAAATTTTTTAAAATTTCTTTATTGCAATTAAAAATGATTAATTATAATTTATTTTTTAATGATATGCCTTCTTTTTATTTATTGATAATGTAAAATATTTTATTCTAATTACAAATTAAATTTAAAATAAATTTATAATAATATTTATGTATTAAAAATAAAATTTAAAATTAAATTTAAAATATAAATTAATAATGATCGATTCATATAAAATTATTGATCAAATTCATAAAATTCAATTTAAATGATATAAAGAATTAACAACTTTTTCTTATCCCAGTCTTAAAATATATATGGCATTTATGATAAATTTGACTTAGAAGGGAAGAATAAAGGAGGAGTTATGAGCTTCATATTTATGAAAGCTTGGCTTTGTCGGCGGCAACTTCCATCCTGAAACTGTGTAAACATATGATGTGATTAGATCAGGAGATAAATGCCAAAATTGATATGCTTGTCCCGCTTGGATTGGGGCTAATTCAAACAAATATAATAAAACAAAGTAATTAAAAAAACTAAAGAAAAAAAATGAAGTGTGTTATAAAAATAAGGGTAACTTAATGGGTATTTTGACCTTTTAAAAGAATGAATTTTTCATGTTAGATTGTCTTTTCTAATCATAACGTAAATAAGAAAATTAAAAAATAGAAATCTTAATTCAAGAAAATAACTTAATAATAAAAATACTTAGTTTTCTAAAAAATTAAATTTTTCTTAAAATTATTCCTAATACCAATTAAAAATTTATTAATGAACATTTTTCATCTTTAAAAAAAGGAAAGTTTGTGAAATAAAGTTATGTATATAATTTTAAATAATTGTGTCGAGAGTTTTTTGTTCAAATGATATTTAGTGTTTCTTGACTTTATGCCATTTTTTATATTTAGGATTCAATATTTAATTTATTTATATATATTTTTATATTTAGAATTGCCAAAGTTCAGATATTAGAAAATTTTGGCATTTTTTTATTATTATATACGCGGATGATGCATATATTTATTGACCAATAATCATAGATATATCTTGTTTGAAAAATCATATAAATGTTCCATCTCATTGATGAACTCACTTTAATGAGACATATGTTTGAGCGTAGATTGTTTTACAATATTCTCATTCTACCAGTTGCAGTTCAATCGGACATTTTGTCATTATCAATAAATATATAGATCATGTGTTGTGTGCTAAATAAAGTAGATAAAATTATATTATGAGTGGAGAATAAATTGGATGATGCCCCCTTTTTGGTAGAATAACATGCAGATGAATAATTGTTTTTTTTGGTAATCAGGGAAATACAGAAGAAGAAGGGGAAAAAAAAGAAGAAAGGCACTATTGGCTAAACAAAGTTCCAATGGAATCAATTAACAGGATCACTTCAAGGCTTGGAGGAGGGTAACTCTATCTCTTCTCCTTGACTCGATAAGTAGCTCCCCATTTAGCAAGAAAATCAGCAGCTTAATTTCCTTCTCTAAAAACATGAGAAAATTCCACCTTATCAAAATGAAGACACAACTTTCTAATGTCCTTAAACAGTCCTCCATAGGGATGAAAATCTGAGACACCATGTATGCAGTCTCTAAATACATCTTGGGAATCAATCTCAATAATGATCTTTTTGTAGCTCCTTTCTTTAGCAAATTGAAGAGCAAACAGAAGGACTCTGGTTTCAACATTAACACTAGAAGAAATTCCAATAAAACAGGAAAAACCAGCAAGCCACCTTCCCAAATCATCTCCACAAATGCCTCCAAAACTAGAGTAACCCGGATTCCCAAAAGAGCTGCCATCAACATTGATTTTCACAAAACCACCAGAAGGAAACTCCCATTTAACTAGTTTTTCAGTATTTCTTTTCTTCTGGCCATTAAACCAATTGAAAGAAACAGAACAATCTTGCAACAAATTGTATATCTTATGTACAATTGAATTAACCAGTATATTGTCATTTCTAAAAATATGGTTGTTTCTATCTATCCACAATTGCCATATTGTAATAAGGAAAGTATATAACTAATCCTCTTCTCTTTGGTCTTTGGCTAGTTTTGTATTCTGGACCAACCACTCTTTGAAATTGCAATGGAAAAAATTATAACAATGAAGAGAGGCACCCAGCTTCATCCATACATTCTTGACTCTGGGACAATCTCTCAACATATGAATAGCTATTTCTGGTTCATCTCTACAACAAAGATAGATAGGAGAGTTTGAAAGACCACATTTGAATCTCATTTCGTTACTAGCAACCCTATCATGCAAACACAGCCACAAAAAAGTGCAGATCTTCATAGGGACTTTGAATTTCCATATTCTTTTCCATAAACTATCATAAGTATCATCCATGCTTCTTGTAAGCCATTTATAAGCTTTATTGGCTGAATATTCCCCATTATTAGCAGAAGCCCATGAAATAGTGTCTTCACAATGAACAGAACTAGGATATGAAACTGCTTGGATGGCTAGAGTTAGTTCTTCTGGTAGAATAGTAGATGGTCTATCAAAGTTCCATTTGTTATCTTCTAATACCTCTTTAATTTGAAGATCATGATCATTCAAATGAATCTCTTCAATTCTAGCAGCCAGCGTAGAATGACTAACCCACCTTTGAAACCAAAAACTAACTGAACTAGGATTCCCTAATCTGAATATGAATCCTTCCTTCAACTCATTTACACATTCCACAATGTCTTTCCAAATGGGAGAAGCATTAGGATGACAAGATAAGGATAAAGGATCAGCAGATTGCTTGTAGTACTTCTGAGATAGCACCTTCACCCCATGGTTTTTCTTCTTTCTGCATTATTTTCCAGCCCAGTTTGCCCAATAGAGAAATGTTGGATTGTTGAGCTTTTCGAATTCCCAAACCACCTTCCTTCTTAGCTTTGGTAACAGTTTCCTAATTTACAAGGTAAAAACCTCTCTTATTTTCATAGGAACCCCAGATAAACCGCCTCATAATCTGATCAATCTGGTCACAAATCCCTTTTGGCAACAAGACTGATTGCATAAAATAGATAGGAATAGCATTCAACATAGATTGGGCAAGAGAAATCCTACCAGCAATATTTAACAACTTCCCCTTCTAAGCTGAGAGATTCAATTCTATCTTCTGAATTATGAATTGGAAGTGCTTCCTACTAGATCTTTTTATGTTTATAGGAATTCCTAGATATTTTTCAATATCCAAGGTAAAAGGAATATTGCTTATAAGCTTAATAGCATTAACCACCTCTCTAGGGATAGCACCAGAAATAACAGCTTTGGATTTAGACACATTTATTTTCATTCTTGAGACTCTGCTGAATTCATACAAGGATGCCATAATCACTCGAGCTTGCTCTTTTGTTCCTTTAGCAAATAATAATACATCATCATCAAAGAATAGGTGAGAGATTGAAGGTCCCCCTCTTGATACAGCTATAGGCTCCCATTCCTTTTTTTCAACTTTTTTATGAATAAGAAAAGAGAAAGCTTCCATACACAATATAAAAAGGTAGAGAGATAAAGGATCTCCTTGTCTAAGCCCTCTTTTTGGAATAAAGGACTCCAGCTTTTCACCATTCTAAAGAATACTAAAGGAAGTATCAGATACACAGCTAATGATAAGCTTCACAATTCTATTTGGAAACCCAAATAAGTAAAGGGTCCATTTTAGAAAATCTCAATCCATTCTATCATAAGCTTTCTCAAGATCTATTTTAAACATCATGCCACCTTTTTTATTTTTCATATGATTAATAAAATGCAGAAGTTCTTGAGCCAGAATAATATTGTCAATAGATCCTCTATTAGGGAGAAAATTGCATTGAAAAGGACTGACTAGCTTGCTAAAAAGAGGCCTGATTCTGTTTACCAACACTTTAGTAATGACTTTGTAAACTACATTGCATAGAATGATAAGCCTAAATTCTTTGATACTTTGAGGGGAAGCAACTTTAGGGATGAGAGCAATGAGAGTGTCTCCCAACCCTGAAGGAACTTTCCCATTTGTAAAGACTTCTTCAACACATTTCTATAAGCCATCTCCAACTAACTCCCAGTAGGATTTAAAGAAAATAGCTTGAAAACTATCCAGGCCTAGAGCTTTATAGGAATTCATATTCATAAGTGCATTGTGCACTTCATTTTTTTGTAACCCTTCTTAATAAAGCTTGAGCTTCTTCATTGTTAAGCTTAGGAGTAGAATCCAGAATTAAAGGGTTGGCATTAGAAGCCTCAGTAACACAGAACAATTCTTTGAAATAGTTAAGCACTAAGCCCTTTAGTTGAATCTGATCTGTTAACCAAGTCCCATCTGGAAGTTTGAGGCATTCAACCTTATTTCTTCTTCTGCGAATCAATGTCGTGGCATAGAAATACTTAGTGCATTGGTCTCCCATAGCAAGATGCTGAATTCTAGATTTTTAAAATTAGAACATTTCCTCATGAACCAGAATGTTATTAAATTCCTCCCGAAGTTCTCTTTCCAAGGTAAATAAGAAGTAGGAATTTCTATTAGACAAAGCACATTGGATTCCTTGAATTCGAGCTAATATTCTCCTTTTTCGGTGAAAAATATTCCTAAACATATTTTTGTTAAAAGATATACAAGCTTCTTGGACATTGGCTAGTTTATCAATCACATTTGTATTAATCATCTCCTAACTTTAGGAAATAACATCTTTATAGTCTTTGTGAGACATCCAAGCAGCTTCAAATCTGAAAGGTTTATTTTTGGGGACTGAAAAGAAACCCTTGCTGTGGAGAAGAATATGGTGATGATCTGAATGAGTGAGAGGAAGATGAAAAACTGTAGCTTCAGGGAATATAATTTTCCAATCCAGCATGGCCAAGGCTCTATCCAATTTTTGCGAGCAAACAACCTTATTATTAACTTTTTTGTGCCATGCAAATTTAGGCCCATTGAAACCTAAGTCAAGGAAGCCACATGAAGCCATATTTTCTTTGAATAAATTCATTCTTTTATTGCAAATAATACCACCCTTCTTCTCAGCTTCATAAGTAATGTCATTAAAATCCCCCATAGCTACCTAAGGAATATTATTATTTTCGGCCATTTGCTTCATCTCTGACCATATTATTGCTCTTTGAGAAGAATCAGGATTGGCATAAACTGCACTACACATCCACTTCATATTAGGAGATTCTAATAGCATTGTAATTTGTTGGCTGGAGGAATTAATCAATGTACATTAAAGGCTTGTAGAAGAACTAAGAATCCAGATCCTTCCTGAGAAACTAGAAGGATTTTGAATGGATTTAGGAAAATATCCTTCCCCTTGCCATCATCTTTCCATATTATTAAAACTACTATGAGTTTCTAATAAGAAAACAAAATCAGGTCGATTAACTTGTAAAACAGATTTCAAGTGTCTCTTTGCTGCATTATTCCCAATGCCTCTAATATTCCAAGATAGGATAGAAAAACAAGGGCTAGAAGTCATTATAAAGAAGAGAGGAGAGAGGACAGAACCTAATAAGCCCAATTAGGACTCATCACATTCCTTTGGAACTTCATCTGCTGATATATCCTCCCTTGTCATGGCATCCGGGCCAGGTCTAGTGTCCATGTCATATAACCTTTCTCCTTGATTAGGAGGTCTTCGATTCTGCTTCTCTATGATTTTCTCCAGCATAGGACCTGAATTAGATTGATCCTTTGCAAGAGAAATATTGTCCCTTTCTTGAAACAAGGTAGTAGAGTTAGCTTTACTAGCCTTCAAGATCTCGATTCTGTTATTATTGTTTCAACTAGGTAACTTTCTTCTAGGGGCCATAATTTTAGCAGTTGTGAATTCAAAGTTTAAATTCCTAGCAACCTCTGAAGAATCCCTTTCAGCTCCTTCTCCTTTTTGAACCTCAATACTTTTACCAATGCAAATAGCATCACGCTTAGATTTCTTAGTAAATACTTGGGAAGGGGGCTTCATAATCTCTTCATTTAACTCTGTTTGTATTGTGTCCTCTTGCATGTTTTCCCTGTTGGCCTCCATCTCTGAAATAACAAAGAAGGTATTTTGATTCTTTTGTTTTTCTTAACCCTTACCAGATGTAGCATTTTTATTTTTAAACATTCCCTTCTTTTTCTTACCCGCCACCATCCATTCCCCAAAAACTTTAGGATTGATCTTTACTTCACCTGCCAAAGATACAATAGGAACTTGTTCTTCAAATATTTTATTCCTCTTATCCATTACATTTGCTCTTTCCACAATTGCTGTTGTACAAAAATCTTTAGTATGCCCATATTCCCCACAATGGAAGCAAAGCTTGTGGAGACCTTCATATTCCACTTTTAACCACTATCCATTCACCAGGATTTGAGGCACTAAAGGCTTAGTTAAATCTACCTCAACACACAGCCTTGCAAATTTACCATGAAAAGCCTTTATTGTATTCTTATCCATTTTAATTGGAGTTCCTATGGCTGTAGCAATTACTTTTAGTACATCAACTCTGTAATATAGCACATTCAGCTCCGGAATTCTGATCCAAGCCAGTGTAGAATTAACGACATGTTTATTTGGAATAAAATCCGGAGTCCATCTTTGCATAATAAGGTAGTGATAAAAAATTAACCAATGTCCTTCTCTCAGAACATACTCCAAATCCTCTTCATTAGAAAACTTAATAAGAAAGAAATCATGCTCTAAATCAATGATCTCCATCTGACCTTGAATCTTCCACATCTGTTCTACTTTCCTTTTAAGAACTTGGTACCCAATAGTTCTGCCCAGCACCTTAACAATTAAAGAATTCCTCCAAGGTTCACAAAGTTGCTCTATCACCGAAGTATCAAATTGAATCTCAGCCAAACAAGGATTACCTTGGTAGAAGTCTATACACGGCTTCCCTATCTCAATTAGGTCCTCCAGCTCTTTATTAACTCGTGATTCACTTTTACCCAACAACGTTTCCTTGAAGGATACATGTCTAGAGGAAAGAGAACCTTCCCCTTTCTCATGCAATTACGTTCTCTGGTTTCCTGGATCAGGAAGTCCCGATGCTTTATTCCAGAAAGAAAAGGCAGTAGACATGATCGGAGAAGTTAGGGCTTAGCAGAATCTGCCGAGAGAGCGGATAGAATTAGGGTTTACCTATGCAAATGAATAATTGTATCTTTGGTTTGTAGCCCGATTCAAGCCATAAAGATTAGAATAATGTTTCGACAAATTAATAATAGCAAATCATTAGAAGCTTGGAAGATTTGACATGCTGTTGTTTTTACATATATGAAAACAATTCTAGTAATATAACAGGTTATTTTATAGCAATGCTATGGTATGTGATTTGTATTTTTTTTTCTTTCAATATTTTATATACAATAGACAGTTATAATTTTGAACAAAACTTCAACAAGGTTTTTTAAGTATTTATTATAAGCCGTTGAGATTTCCGTACATGATGATTACAATAATTATCAATATTATAATTAGTCTTTTAAATAAAATAATTAATATATATCATAATCTAAATGATAAATTTTATGGCAAACATCTGTGATCCATTTAGAATCATATTTTCTTAAAATTTAATTTATTTCATTTTAATATAAATGATTTTAGTTCATTTAAAAATAAATTCTATTGTTTCGAGAGTATGTCTAAAATAATGATTTTTATTTATTTATAATATATTAAAATATACATACAATTTAATTTAAATGTAGATTATGATAATATTATGGTAAATCCAATGTTAGGATGAGAATAAGGGTATATATAATATGTATTTTATGCTAAATCAAATAAATTTTGATGAAATCTTTGCTAAATTTAATAAATTTCAAAATGACACAAATATAATTAAAATAGAAATTGTAAATAAAATGAAATCTATTTTACTTAAATTCAAACTTCATTTGCTAGCATTTTAATAGTACAATGACACTTAACATTATTTCAAGGGTGTTACACTCTCTCATATTTGGAATTTACACTCAGAATCTTGCATTTATATATTAAGTAAATTACGATATTTACCATTATAAAATAAAATCATTTAAAAAATAAATTTATTTAAAAATAAAGTGAAATCTTATTTTTAGCCCATCCAAAGACAAGAGTTACAGAATTTTACCTAATTTTATCCTAAAATTTTGTGTAGATTTCCTTAAAAAGGATATTAAATCTAACTATAAAGTAAAATTTTGTATTTATTTCCTTTTTAACGTGAGAAAAGAAAGAGAAGAGGATGTCCTTAATATAACATCAATCTTCCGGCACTTATAAATCACTTAACCAATTATAACAATTAACACTAAAATTAGGGTGGAACTAGAGATAATTTATTAGAAATAAACAAAATGTAAGCGGCAAAATATCTATATCGAAATATTCCAATATGAGGTGTTATCTATATATATTTTTAGAAAAAAAAATGAGAAGATGATAAAAAAAGTTGAATTTAAAAATGGGTCTTGTCCAAGCTCTTAGGACACTGGTTAGGAACATTTAACGATATTGAGAACATACATTTTTCAAAACTGTGTTTTTATTCAATTTATTCTCAAAATCTTTATTTTGATTTGAGAATAATTAAATAAAAGAACATAAACTTGTGGAAAATTATGTTCTGAATGTCATTAAAAATTCTTTAACCAGCACCCTTACGATAATGCTGCTTTCTATTTTTCTAAGTTATTTTTAAGTTAGGTGTCGCACCTGAATCAAATAGTTGGATTTTTCCCTCAACTAAATTCAATGATTGTTCAATTTAATCAGATTTTTGTTCTATTCATTTAATTTATAAATAACTTGATTCTATTACTTATTATATATATATATATATATATATATATATATATAGGATGTAGGGTTTCGGAAAGGAAAGGGAAGGAGATGAAAGGAAAAAGATTTCTACTCTTTATGTTTCCACACTTTGAGACTAGAATTTATTTCATTTTGAAATGAATTCTACCAAACAATTATATTTGAATTTAATTTTTTTAGATTTTATTTTATTTATAGCGTTGTCATTTTAAAATCTTATGAAATTGGATGAAATTTGATAGAAATTTATTTTATTTCAAATATAATATTTTCATTGAATAATTTTACTTTTAATTTTTTAAGTTATTAATGGTCATTTCTCTTTTTCTCTTTGAATTTTCTTTTTCTCATTCTCTTTAAAGATAATATTATAAATATAAATATTTAAAATAAATTTCAAAAATTTTAATAAAGTTCAAATAAAAGAATTCATTTAAAAATGAAATAAAATTATTTTTTTAAATGAAGTGAAATTAATTCTATTTTCCAGTGTTCCAAACAAAGAGTAAATGTATAAAAATATTTAAATTTAATATTAAATAAATAAAATATTTTTCTTCATTTAAATACTTTTTTAATTATATTTAATTAAAAAGTTTTCCTTTAGAACAAATGGGACTGTGATTGAGTTTCATTTTTTTTTGTTTTTGTGTTTGATTATGAGAGATTTATTCTGACCGTCGTGCCCAAAACTGAAAATTATCCTTAGAACAAAATGTTTTAACGGGGGTTAATCAAATACTAAAGACTGTGTTGGTTTGTCCCTTCATATAGTTGATATCTTGATATAAGTTGATATCTTGATGGTCATATTATGTCAATCATCCCCTTATTTGTTTAAATTTATTCGCCTAGAAAGCGTTAGGTTTATGGAATAATTTTTATATTTCTGAAAATATTTCATGAAAATGTTGTATTTCTATATTTGATTCAAAATTTTAAAAAATTTATATGAAAATATAATATTTCTAGAAATATTTTAAAGCTCAACTTTCCCCTCGAATATTTTTATGAAAGGAGATAGATATCTTATATTTTAATATATTTTGGGAATGTTAATACTAAAGTAGAAAGATAATTCTACTCCATTCTTCTATACTCTCATTTATTCTATTTTTTTTTTTAATTTTAACTTCTATTTTTAATTTTTAATTTTTTTATAATAACAAGTATGATTACTCTAAATAAGTAAAAAAATGATAATTTCTATATTCCAATTTTAATTTAGCTTGAAATTTTTTTATTTTTATTTTTAATTTTTCATGATAACAAGGATAATTATACTAAATAAGTAAAAAATAAATAAATAAATTCTAAATTTCATCTTTTAAAAGTATGAATAATTTGTGTTACAGCTTTTAAAAATAAATTTCTATAATTTTATTTAAAGTTTCATAATTTTTATATTTAATTTATAAAAAATTATAATATCTTAAATTAAAATTATTAAAAAATTATAATTCTCTAAATAATTTTTATTATAGATAAAATTAAATTTTGATTTAATTATAACTGACTTCTAACTCTAAATTAGAATTCCTGATTCCACTAGAAAATATAATATAATCTATCTAAAACTATGTTAGGCCATAGTCTAAACCTATCATTCTAATTAATCTAATCAATATTTTAACTTATACCTCAAATGGCTATTTATTATTTTTTATTATTAACATAAAAATAATTTATATATAATAAAAGAAAAGTTATGAGATGTTAAAATTTATTTATTTTTATTTATTTCAAAATTATTTATTTATTTTATAAATAATAATTTTTTAACATTCAAGATATTATAAATGAGTTATAAAACATTAACCAAATTTTGATTTATATATCTTTAATTTGAAATATAATTCTTAAATTTCAATATACAAATATTAATAAAATTTAAGTAAATAAATTTAATTTTAATTTTTAAATAATTTTATAAAATTATAATATATAATTAAGTCAATTAAAATTTTATATTAAAATGATAACTTATTTAAAATATTTATATATGTAATTTAATTTGAAATATAACATTAAAAACTAATAATAATCTGATATAACTATAAAATATTTTATATATATTTTAGTAGAGATTATACGAATTCATATTATAAGAAATTAATTCATATAATTTGAATAATTAATAGATTAGATTAGCATTGATTTAAAATATTGATTTGCTAACTTATTTAAGAATTAAAAATTGAAATATAGTTTTTTCTATTTTAAAATTTTTAGATATTATTTTTAATCATCAATATAAATAATATATCATTTCTTTATAAATATATATATAAATAAAATATTTTATAAAAATATTTATCAATAAAATAAATGAACACTTAATTTCTTCTTTTAATTAATTAAAGAAAATGGATAAAAAATAATATTTAAAAATAAAATATGTGATTATTATATTTTAATTATTTAAAAATTTAAAATTTTTTATTTTCTTTGTAATTTAAATTTAAAATATATTTTTTCTTTTCTTTCTCTCTTATTTTATTTTTTTTAAAAATAAAAGCTTCTTGTTAACAATGGAGAAATTACTTATTTATTTTATATAATTAATTATATAAAAATTTAAATTTGAAATTTTTAAAATTTTAAAATTTTATATATTAAATTATTTATTATATTTTAATGAAATATAATTTAAATTATTAATTTATTAAATCTTTAAAATTATTTATTCATATATTTTTAATTAAATTTATAATTTATTACGATTTATGACAAAAAATTGATGAGAAATTTTTTTTAAAAAATAATAAAATTTCTAAGAATATAAAGTATGAACTAAACATAGGAATATAATATACTTAAAAATGTGAAAAAATATTTCTAGGAATATATATATTGAACTAAATATAAAAATCTTACATTTCCAAGAATTACATACTTAGAAATCACATTCCCAAGATTGTACACTTTCCTAAGAATGTAAGATTTTGCAAACTAAATGCTAAAATCTTTTTCAATTAAGAATTATTTTGAACAAAAAATTATAATTATAAAATATTAAAATGATAGAAAATATTTTATTTATTTAATATTAAATATAAAGAATGTGATGAAAATAATATTTTCTATTTAAAAAAATTATTTTTCTTCATTGTTATAAAATTAAGTATCATAATATTTTAATTCACTACCAAAGGATTGTTAATATACATTGATAGATGGATATCGGTCAAAGTTAACATTAATGTTTATTTTTATGTGGTAATATTTTTGAAATTTTGTGAAAAATTAAGATGTTAATTTTTGAATGTAATCGTATATTAATATAGTAATATTTTTAAAATTTTAGACAAACTTTAACACATTAATTTTTCATATATAGTTATTGCCAAAAAATCATTGCTTAAACTTGTAAAAAAGGCAACATTATCAAAATTGTTGCCTATTTAAACTTTTAATTAACAATTTTTTAGCTTTTGCAAAGTTTAGCATTACCATAAGTAAAGAATGTTTAGTGATATAATTGACATCTATATTAATGCAGTGACATTTTTAAAATTGTGGACAAAATCTAACATGTCAAAATTTCAATTTACTAACATTTAAGTATATGATATTTTTGACAACAAACCACAAAAATTTTAGACATTTATTTTGCACATAACAATAATCTAAAAAGCATTTCATGCATCTTGTTGTAAAAAGTTTAAAGATTAATTTTTTAATTAACCAACATCTAATAGTATGACAACTACTAGATTATTAAAAATCACTAATACATAGAATGTTGATCTTAGTTAATAATTAATGTCTATTTTTTTTCATTATGCATATAAAATTTTACTCTAACTATTACGTTTACATTTGACAATTTTGAGAAACAAGTTTCTTTAAATTTTGTTAAAATACCTCATCTATTCTTTGATTTAATTTTTAGGGAATGAATGTGTTGTTTCAAAAAATTTTGTTATATGTTTATAAATTTCTACTTAATGTTTATATGTATCATCTTATTCTCCAATATTCCAATAAAATTTCTCCAATGGTCCTCCACTTTCATCACCAACCTATACATGGAAAAACTGGACTAACCTTCAATTTTTCTATTGTATACTCTCATGATTAAAATGGAAAGAAAAATTGAGCAACAAATTAGAATTTGTATCAAGGATAATAATTTTGATATATTATGGTTTTATTATAATTTTATGTATCAATGTAAACATGAAGCTTTTGTGTTGGTTGTCTACTGGAATACATACATATACATATATATATATATATATATATATATATATATATATATATATATATATATATATATATATATATAATTTAGAAATAAATAAAATCACAATATAAATTTGCAAAATTATTTTTCTTTACGCATCTATTTGAAATTTATAATAAATTGTTGAATGATAATTAAATTTTAGATTAAATTTGTATAATCAACATTTTGATTTTAAAAATTATTGAATAGAAGATATCAAAATAAAAATAAATTTTTATTTAAACTAGTTCAAAGATAACTTTTTTTCATATTCATAATTTTAATGCAGGTATATAGCAAAATTGATCTAAAAAGCTATGTGACAATAAGATGTTAGTTTTAGATACTTATAGCATTAGTTGTTTATATGACAAACATCCAAAAATATTCCAAATATCTCTATTGAAGAAATGACAAACTTAAAAATATCAAATTTGGGCTTGACCAGTGACTAAAATGATGGTATTTATGAATTTGTTAGGGAAGTGCAAAAACTTAAAGACATCTAAATGAATAACATTTGTAGGATTACGAGGAAATTGTGAAAACTTAAGGCATTAGTTTTATAAATGACTGTTATTTAAGGCCATTTTAACTGTCATAATAGTTAGCATTAAAATTTTACACGTGGTAAAGTACTTCACTGATGTTTTAAAGTATGACAACTGTTACTTTCCTGAAAAATGATCAAGCCTACAATATTAATTTTCTATTAATAATTAATATCTAGAGTTTTACATAGGCTTATAAATATCAAGATAGCTTTCCTTGTCAATTTGAAGCTAATTGGCAATATATCAAGATAACTTACCTTTCATAAAAAAGAGGGCTTCTAAGTTGGAAGGTATAGATTATTATATTCAATATTACTAACCTACTAAAAAGGGTCTTGAATCAATCAAAAGTTCTTGGAAGGATTTATAGCCATACTTCTCCATGAATACAAGCATTTGGAAGAACTTCAAGAAGAATCCTTTCAAATACTTTGTAATTCTTATGTTCATAGTTAAAGTGCAAGCATAAGCCATTGCAATAACTTTTGATGGATTCTAGAACCTTCTTTACCGGTTTATTCTCTTGTAGCCAATTATAGGATGATTGTATTTGTATATATTGTATTACATTACATATATATATATATATATATATATTAAAGGCATTTCAATTAATTATTATGTTTAATGTTGTGTATGCATGATATAAATAAATATAATAACTATTCCTAAAATAATTTATATTATTTCTCAAATGTCCTTATTTGAGTATTATTGTAAATTGAGATAACAATAATATATAAAGAGTAGTATGTACATTGGTTAATGATTAAGGTTATGGATATTAAATATCAAGTTAACTCATATATACATATTAAAGAAAAAATGTATTAAACTGACCTACCATGAGAACGTTATATGAATCGTTATGAGTTTCATAAGTAATTCTTATCAAACTAGAAAGTGATTTGTGGTAATGTTCAATGGACAGACATTATAAGATCATTTGGATCAGATGTTTTGTATCAAATTAGTTTCACATAACTAAGGTATAAATATTGACAATGGTTTATACTTCTTTCTCTCAGATCATTGGTGGATTCCAGGATAGAATTTCTGTATTTTTTTGTTGTGTTATTTGATTTGAAACTTAATAACGATATCAAAGATTGGTTGTAAAACCATAAGTCAAAATGTACGTTTTATCAGATTTGATGTATATATGATATACAAGTGAATCAACTTTCTTTTCTTCATCACGAAATGGAAAGAAAAATATTTCAAAGTAATGTTTCTATGGCCTTGTTTGTCAATCAGCTGATAGCTGTAGCTGTTAGCTGATTTAATTAGCTGTTAGCTGATAGTTGATTTGATCAGCTGATTGCATTAGTTGTTTAAATAGGAGTGTTTGGTAAAATTAGCTGTTTAAGATTAGTTGTTTATATGTAAAATGACATATAAGGGTATAAATATATTTTATGAATTATTTGAATATTCTTTTATTTTAATATTTTATATCTCATTTGTTACTTAGTAGATTTAATTTTGTTGCAAATAATATATTATTATAATTTATTATATAATAAATATTTCTTCAAAAATAAATTAATATAAATTTTATAATGAACAAATTTATTAATAAGAAATTAATAACTATAACTATTTAATTTTCATATAGAAATAAATATTATAATTTTTTATATGTTAATAGTGGAAGAATTAAAAAGATTGATAAATTCATAATTTTTTATTTGATAAAATTAATTATTTATAATTAGCTGTTTGTATGTAAAATAACATAAAAAATATAAATATATTTTATAAATTATTTATATATTTTTTATTTTAATATTTTAAATCTGATATATTATTTACTAAATTAATTTTTTTATAAATAATAAATTATTATATATTAAATATTTTTTAAAAATTAAATTAATAACTATAAAATAGAAATTGAAGTTGGCCCAAGTCCCACTGCTGTACAGATGTTGCGGTGCAGAAGTAAAGGCAAGTGGTGAGAAGCAGAGACATGCGAGTGACATGCGGCTGGTTAAGAAGGAATATGTAAAAACAAGTAGGGGCAATTCAGTCACTTAAAAATTTTAATCCATCAGTTGAAGCTAAAACACTGGAACAAGTAGCGTTTTCAAAAATAGCGGTTTGAGGCATAAAAGCTGTTTCAAACAGCCATTTACCAAACAACTGATTTAGAGTCAAAAAGCTAAATTTAGTTTGATCAGTTAAACGCCATCTGAAACGCTGGTAACCAAACATCACCTATATATGAATAATTTCGTTTTATATGAAATTAATAATTTTGTTTTATGTGAAACTATTTTAAGCGAAATCATGTGTATATGCGATATACATGGTAAATGGATTTTAAATGAATTCACGTGTATATATGATATACACGTTCAACGCATTTCAAGCGAAATCACATGTATACATGATATACACGTTAAACAGATTTTATATGAAAAAGGTTTTTATTGCTTTTGCAAAACCATTATTAAAAGGATTTCACACGTGAAATCATGCTAAAGTTTTTACATGATAAAGGTTTTCATTGTTTTAAATGAAACCATATCAAAAGGATTTCGTATATGAATGATTCTGGGCTTGGTTTCACGTGACCTCACATTAAAACATAAATGAATATTTCTATGCGTTATATGATATTATGTTAAGAAGGAAGTTTTCATATATGATTGGTATATGAACCATTTATAAAAGGCATTCACATGTAAGAAAATATTGTTTTCATGTTAAATTTTTAAATGAAATGACGTTATTCATATATGGATTTGATAAAGTAAACGAATTTCACATTATCAAAATAAATTTGGATTTGTTTTAATATTGAGATGAAAAATAATATATATTCATATATAGGATTCTAATTTTGGAAATAGGATTGCCCGTGGGACACCAAGACTTAGTGTATTTTGAAAGATAAAATCTTTTTAGGATAATTTCTAACTAGCCATGATTCGAAACTAGAATTTAAACCTATTTTAAAATCAAATAGATTAATAAATCTTTTAAATTTTAAAATTTAAAATAGCTAATATAATCTCTTGTGATATTTGCAAGCTTTTATATGCCCTATAAAGTATGGTGCATAATATAGCCCTTTTATATTTTGCATGAGATATGATGCATAGTACGACCTTTTTAGTCCAATGTGAAGGGATTTATTTTTCGGTTGTAATTTTAAAATACAATATACAAGATATGCCTCTCTTAATATTTTCTGATTTGTACATTCTCTTATCACCTAACTCTCCTTGAATATAACTCGAGATTTCTTCTATCTTATATGTAATATAAATCTTTCAAAACATCTATTGAAGGAGTTGGAACTACAAAGGAGCCACATAAGAATCACCAAGGAAAATGCTTAGAAATTTTGTTGCACTTTAGGTTGATTAGTTAATCCTCTTCTTAGCTTAAGATGATCTAGGTATTTAGGAGGCCATACTATGTCATACTTTAATTTTATGCTTTATTTGATGTATAAGATACATTAAATAGTATGCATGAATAAAAAACTAATAACAGTGAGATTTAAAATAATCAAATTAATTAAGTCCCTCAATACAAATATTAAGCAAAAAATAATATGTAATGTCTTCTTGTGCTTGGCACTTCTCAAAGCTTCAATCGACATAGGGTAGATTTGCTAAAGTAAGGTACTTTATCTATCTTAATGAGATGTAATAGAATAATAGTGATACCCAAATGCCAATTATTAAGTGTGACTTAATTGGGCCATCTCAATAAAATCAGTATCTAGGGGCATAGAGTTAGGCTTTAATTCATAAGATGGATTAAAACAAGTATTATTTACGCAATTATCTAATAGTTGTATTTGATACAGATAGCAAATATTACCTACCTAAATAGCTAAGTCTTAAATAATTAGCTAAAGCTAACTTGAGACGAGGTGAAATATGCATATTGGCCTAATAGAAAATCTTTACAATATGATTTTTTTTGAATTAATAGTAAAGGCTATTAGTTTGAACAAAATAGTGGGATGAACATTTAATAAAAGACCTTATTAAATGATTAAAATTTTATATATATTTTACATATTCTATTATAAATATTAATGGTAAGCATACTAAATAACTTATCACTATGATTAGCCATTGAGAAGAATAAATTACCTAGGACAAACTTCTTGGGTTGGCATAAGAATTTGAGAATAGTTTTTCAACATGATCAAAAGCTTTTTATCTTAGATGGAAATGCTTCCATTACAATGAAATCGAACATTGGAAAAGGAATTATAAGATCTACTTAGAAGATTTTAAGAAGAAGAAGGGAAATGAGACTTCATTTCAAGTATTCTGTTATAGAAGTTAATATACCTACTTCTACATTTTGGATATTAAATACTAAATGTAATTCTCACATTTTTACCAATGTGTAGGAACTTAAAAGAAATAAGACTTTAGTTAAAGGCGAAGTAGACTTATAAGTTAGCAATGTAGTAAGAGTTATTACCTTAGTTATGAGAACACATTATTTATCTTTACCTACTAGTTTAATTATTGCACTAGAGGATTGTTACTATGTGTTTGCTAATAGCAACAATATTACTTCTATTTCTTGTTTTGACAAGAAAAGTTTTTCATTTATAATAAAAGATAAGAGTTATTCAATTTATTTAAATGAAATATTTTATTGTAGCACATAAATTTTTAATGAACTCTACATTTTAGATCTTAAAACACCAATTTATACCATAAATACTAAATGGTTCAAATATAATGATCTAGACCTAACCTATCTCTAGTAATATGGCTTGGGCCATATAAATGACAAGCACATATCCAAGCTCTATAAAGTTAGACTCTTGAACTTATTTGATTTTGAATTAATAAGGTGTATGAATCTTATTTAATAGGCAAAAAAACTAAAGCCCTATTCACTGGACATAATGAAAAGGCTAATGATCTGTTATGCCTCATACAAACTAATGTGTGTAGGCTTATTAGTTTACCTGCTAGAGGTGGTTTTCAATACTTCATTGCATTTATTGATAACTTTAGTAAATATAGATAAGTGTATCTTATGAGACACAAGTCAAAATCTTTTAAAAAGTTCAAGGAATTCATGAACGAAGAATAAAACTAACTTGGTAAAAGTATCAAAATACTTCAATTAGATCGAGATAGAGAATACTTAAGTTAAGAGTTTGATAACCATATAAAAAAGTGTGGTATAGTATCACAACTTATTCCACTTAGAATGTTATAAAGGAATGATGTCTCAGAGAGAAAGAATTGTACCTTATTAGATATGTGCAATTTATGATTATTCATACAGATTTTTCAATTTTCTTTTGTAGACATTATCTAAAGATAGCTACTTTTACATTCAACCATATTCCCTCTAAAATGATTTTAAAAACTTTATATAAGATATAGATTAGGAAACCTCCTAATATATCTTTTTTGAAGATTTCGGATTATGAGACTTATATAAAATGTCAAGTTTTAGACAAGCTTAGACCTAAATAAGATAAATGTTACCTTATAGGGTATTGCAAGGAAACTAAAAGGTATAATTTCTATAATCCTATTGAAGGTAAAGCATTTGTCATACAAACTGGCATTTTCTTAGAAAGAGTTCATTTCTATGAGAACCAATGAAAGAAAAATAAAACTCAAACAAATTTGAGACTCATAAAATAGTATTAAACTTATAAACAAACCTAAACAAAGGCTATAAGTTGTTATGGAATAAGAACCTTTATAAGGTCAACATAAATATAATGAGACATACTACAAGCCTAAGAAATATGGATTTCTTATAACTCAACATAGTAATGCATTGCTCATGGATCAAGATGAGCTTATAATCTACCTAAAAGTTATTAACAAGCTAGATTTTAAGAAGTGGCTTGAGGCTATTAAATCTGAGATTGAATCTATATATGTTAACCAGGTATGGACTTTAGTTTATCTACTTGAAAAAGTAAAACCTACTGATTGCAAATGAGTTTTCAAGAAATATAGATTTCTTATAACTCAACATGGTAATGCATTACTTATGGATCAAGATGAGCCTAAAATCTATCAAAAAGTTATCAATAGGCTAGACTTTAAGAAGTGGCTTACGGCTATCAAACCTAAGATGGAATCCATATATGCTAACCAAGTATGGACTTTAGTTGACCTACTTGAAAAACTAAAACCTACTGATTGCAAATAGGTTTTCAAGAAGAAAATTATCATGGATGGCAATATGGAAACCTTTAAAGGATGATTATTTACTAAAAGGCTTTAAGCAAATTATAGTATAAACTATAATGAGACCTATTCCTTAATGATCATGCTAAAGTCCATTTTGATCTTGCTTGTTATTGTAACTTTTTATGATTATGGGATTTAATAGATGGATGTCAAAACTACTTTCCTCAATGGAA
Source organism: Sindora glabra (assembly GCA_020226215.1). Taxonomy (NCBI): domain Eukaryota; kingdom Viridiplantae; phylum Streptophyta; class Magnoliopsida; order Fabales; family Fabaceae; genus Sindora; species Sindora glabra. The sequence goes on from CM035233.1 coordinate 50,148,139, forward strand.
AGCTTTCTAAGGATGTGTACATGATACAATTTAAGGGTTTTGTGACTCTTAAAAATATTGGAAAGGTATGTAAGCTATAAATATCAATTTATGAGTTGAAGTAAACTTCTTGGCGATGAATCTTTGTTTTGATGATATAATTAAATAGTTTAGTTTTATAAAAAATAAAGATGAATCCTATATTTAGAAAAAGGTTAATGGAAGTATAATCATTTTTCTTATATTATATATGGATGACATATAACTTATAGGAAATGATATCCTTACATTACAAGTGGTAAATACTTGGTTAAGGAATTATTTTTTAATGAAAGACTTGGATGAACTATCTACATACCAAATATCAAAGTTTATAAAAATAAATCAAGAAAACTACTTAGCCTAAATTAGAATACATATATTGGTAAAGTACTTAAATAGTTTAACATGTAAGAATCCAAAAAGGGGTTCTTACTAACATCACATGGTATGAATTTGCTTAAACTTCAGTATCTGATGAAACAAGATGAAAAAAACCAACAAATAAGATTCCATGTACATCAGTAATTTAATCAATCATGTATATCATGTTATGTACTTTTCTTGATGTCTCATATGCCTTAAACATGATCAACATGTTCTACTCAAATCTTGGTGAATGTCATTAGATTGTTATCAAGAATATCCTTAAATACTTTAAAAAGACAAAGGATTGTTAGCCTTAGCCCCTATTTCCTTCCTAACCACTGTTTCAAAAGTTATTTTGATGATAACAAACTATCTTAGCACTGTTGGACTTGATGTAAAAGTGATGAAAGTCTTATCATTCAAATTAGGATTATAATTTCTTTGTAAAGAGGAATTATTCATTAAAAGAGTTCAGGGTTCTTATAAAAAGAAAACATCATTTGTTGTGTTTTTTTGGTTAGAAAATGTTTTTAATTTATGCATTTGAAAGGTTCGCTGTTCTTTATCAAAATCACTTGCAAAAGTCTTTTTCTCTGTGCATGAATTGATTTACCAATTGATTCCAGGCATTTAGAGAGTAATATGGAATGCATGAATCGATTCACCAATTAATTCCAGGCATCTAGAGAGCAATTTGAAATGCATGAATCCATTCATCAATCGATTCAGATATTGAGCAAATTGAATATATAAGTCGATTCACCAATCGACTCCAATCATCCAGAATCTAAATGAGGATGAGTGAATCGATTAGCTAATCAATTCATCACATAATTTTTTTAAATATGAATCGATTCACCAATCGATTCATCAAGCCTTTTTCAAATTTTTTAAGTGTGCCTGAATCGATTCATAAGGCGCCAATTGCTCTATAACGGCTATTTTCTTTAAGTAACGAATTTTTTAGCTTTCCCAAACTCTATATAAAGGTTTCATTTCAATTCAAAAATATGAGGGTGAGCATATACTGTTATGTAGACACAACAAACATCTTTTCTTTTCTTCATATCCTGAGAATCTCTGAGTTTGTCTGATTGAATCATTCCTCTCTTAATACTCTCTTGTGTAATCCATCTTTTAAGAGACTAAAAGCTTATCAACTGTACTAGTTGTTCTCACTTGTTGAAAACTAGGGTGAGACATCCCTAGAAACTTCAAGAGCGATGAATCTCTTAAGATATTTAAAGTTTTGAGAGAGGTTTCTTAAAGGGATTATTGAAAGAAAAATAGAGACTATACAGAGGCTTCTTCAAGTGCCTAAAACTTGAAGGGATAGTGATCAAGAGTTGAAATCCAAGTCAAAGAAGCTTGATAGTAGATGTACACCTTGAAGTGCTGGATCTTCAAGGCTGGAACCACTATAAATAGAAGTGTTTGATGTTTCTTTCTCTTATTTCCTTATTTATCTGAAATTACTTTATTTTTTCTGCTTCATTATGTGAAAAACCTCTAAACGTGCTTATCTTACTAATATGTTTTCATATTATTTTTTATATATAAGTTATTTGCTTTAAACTTTTAAAAACCCAATTCACCCCCTCTTGGGTAAAATCAAGGTCAACAATTGTTATCCAAGCTTAGTTCTTGATATAAGATTTATCAATCTCAAGAGGATCCTATGGACTTGTCTAGTGTTAGTCTTTTACTTGAATGTCCTTCACTGAATAAGCCACCAGGCTTTAATAGAAAAAATTATACATATTGAAAATAAAAAATGAAGGACTTCATAGAAGCTACTGATATTGATATGTGGTACTTAATTGAAAGTGGTTATAATTTACCATTGAAAAGAGAAGATAATGTAGAAATATTAAAACCAAGATCTGAATGGACTGATGAAGAGAAAAGAAAATATCAACTTCATTCTAAAGTTAAATGGATTTTGTCAAATGCTTTATGGGCTAGTGAATATGAAAAAGTATCAAATTGTATGACTGCTAAAGAAATGTGGGATGTACTTGAAATAACTCATGTAGGCACCACACAAGTTAAAGAAAGCAAAATGCACACACTAGTTTATCAATATGAATTATTTAAAATGAATGATGGAGAATCCATTAAAGAAATTATGCAAAGATTTACTGCTCTTGTTAATCAATTAAGTCTTCTTGGTAGGCATCTTACAGATGGTATATTAGTCCACAAAGTGTTGAGATCATTAACTATAGAATGGCAACTAAAAATAAGTGCTTTCAAGGAAGTAATGAAGATAAAAATGCCATCTCTACAAGATTTATTTGGAATTTTGGAAGAACATGAGCTAAAATTAAAAAGATATGCAAATGACAACGAAAGAAAGAAGAAATCCTTGGCTCTGAAAGCATATACAAATGCAGATGAAGACAACAGTGATGAGAATTGTCAAGAAGAAATATTTAATGCATCATTAGAAGATGACTTAACTCTCCTTACCAAAAAATACCAAAAAGCTCTTAGAAGAATAGGGGAAAAAGGAAAATGTCACAAGGAAATAGAAATGCAAACAAAGGGGAAGCTAGCAAGCAAGCAATCCTAACTTGCTATGAGTGCAAGAAACAAGGACATATCAAATTTGATTGCCCTGTCTACTTGAAAAAGTAGCTGGAACTTGAGAAAAAGAAAAAGAAAAGCTCTTACAAGAAAGCACACTTAGCGGCTTGGGGAGACAATGATGAGATCGATTCATGTGATGAAAATGACAAAGATAAAAAAGCCCTATTATGCTTGATGGCTTTTGAAGAAAAAAATAGAGATGAGGTATCTATTTCTAGCCTTGATGAAGAACCAGAATACATTCTTTTTTATTTAAATATAAAACTAATTAAGGCTAAAAGAAATATTGAACTTTCAAAGAAGTTGATATCTTCCTTGGAAGATAATATTAATCAACTTGAAAAGGAAAATGAAGAGCTAATTTAAGAAGTTGAAAATCTAAAGAAGTTTTCTCAAAAGTGCTCCTCTTGTGAAACCCTCAAGCAAAAACTTGATGATTTAACTAAAATACTTGAGAAATTTATAAAGGGTAGAGATTCTTTAAACATTCTCCTTGGCTAAAAGTCTAGCTTTAACAAAGAAGGCCTTGGCTATGTACCAAACAAAAAAAATTATTTTTACAAAAGCTTCACTGTTAAAAAGACCATGAGAAGCCAACCAAAAATAACATGCCACTACGGTAGAGAAAAGGGATATGGAGTTTATTCTTGTATGTGTAAGAGAAATATAAATGTCAAAACTAAAAAGATTAGGGTTCCTAAAGGCTCATACGTACCAGCTAACACATATGGACCCAAAGTTGTTTAGGTACCAAAAGTCAAGAATTAATGTTCTCCTTGTAGGTGTGTTTGAGAACTTAAAGTGACATATAGTACCTGAATAGTGGCTGTTCAAGACACATGATAAGAGATAAATCAAAATTCCTCACCTTAGCACTAAAAGAATGAGGAAATGTCACTTTTGGAGACAACTCAAAAGGAAGAGTCATAAGAAAAGGTAAAGTAGGGAAGAATTTTGATTCATGTATAGATAATATCTTGTATGTTAAAGGACTTAAGCATAATTTGCTTAGCATCAGTCAATTCTGTGACAAAGGAAACAAAATCACATTTGATTCCTTTTATTGCATTGTTGAAAATCATAATGATAAGCAAGTTAAGCTAGTAGGCAAAAGGTATAGAAATATTTATATGATAGATATTGATAATGAAACTTCTCTAGAAACAAAATGCCCAGTTAGTTGAGATAATGATTCTTGGATTTAGCATAAAAGACTTGCTTATGCAAGTATGGATCTTATAGGAAAACTTTCCAAAAATAATTTAGTGAATAGTTTGCTAAAATTAAAATTTATTAAAAACAAAGTTTGTGATGCTTGTCAAAAGGGAAAACAAACTAAAACTTCCTTTAAATAAAAAAATCATGTTTCCTCTACTAGACCACTTCAGCTATTACATATGGATTTGGTTGTTCCATCAAAAATTAAAAGTAGAGGAGTAAAGCTCTATGTGCTTGTAATTGTTGGTGACTACTTAAGATTTATATGGACATTATTCCTTCCTTCTAAGAGAAAATCTTTTAAAGCTTTCGAGAAACTTACAAAATCTTTACAAAATGAAAAGGGAATGTCTATAGTAAATATTAAAAGTGATTATGGAGGAGAATTTGAGAACTTTGCTTTTACTAATTTTTGTGACGAAAATGGAATTAAGCACAACTTCTCATCTCCTAAAACACCTTAGCAAAATAGAGTTGTTGAAAGGAAAATTAAGTGTCTAGAAGAGATAACAAGAATTATGCTTAGTGAAAGCTCTCTTCCAAAATCTTTCTAAGCTGAGGCAGTAAACATAGCCTGTTATATTATGAATAGAGCTCTCATAAGATCAATTTTAAAGAAAACTTCTTATGAACTTTACAAAGGAAGAAAACTAAATATCTTACATATACGTGTGTTTAGTTGTAAATGTTTTGTTCATAATAATGGAAAAGATGATCTTGGAAAGTTTGATACCAAATCTAATGAAACTATCTTTATTGGATACTCTTCTAGTAGCAAAGTATACAAAGTATATAATAAAAAAACTTTGCTAGTAGAAGAATTTATACATGTTGTATTTAATGAGTCTTGTAGTATGAAAAAGGGATCAAATAAAGATGAGCAACAAGAAGACCCCTGGATGTCTCCAAAGGAGCAAGTTATAAAAATAGAGAAGGAAAGCAAAGCTACTGATCTCAAAGAAGCAGCTCATACTAAGGATGCTGAAATAGAACAAGCTCATGGACATGAAAAGGAATGAAAGATGATGAAAAATTACCCTATTGATAAAGTGATTGGTGATATCACACAAAGGGTAACTAGAAGCTCACTTAAAAGTATTTGTGATCATCTAGCTTTTCTTTCTCAAATTGAGCCTAAAAATATAGATGAAGCAATAAATGATGAACATTAGATCTTTGCAATGCAAGAAGAGTTAAACCAGTTTGAAAGAAATGAAGTTTGGAAACTAGTGCCAAGACTAAATAATTAACCAGTTATTAGCACTAATTAGGTGTTTAGAAACAAGTTAGATGAAAATGGGATCATAATTAGAAATAAAACTAGATTAGTAGCAATAGGATACAATCAAGAGGAAGGGATTGATTATAATGAAACTTATGCACCAGTGGCTAGACTAGAAGCTATTAGAATGTTATTCGCTTATACATGCATGAGGAACTTCAAACTTTATCAAATGGATGTTAAAAGTGCTTTTTAAATGGTATTATCATGGAAGAGGTATATGTAGAATAATCTCTAGGTTTCGAAAACCATTTTCTTCCAAGTCATGTATTTAAACTAAAAAGAGCTTTATATGGTCTGAAACAAGCCCTAGAGCTTGGTATGAAAGACTTTGCAAATTTCTTACGAAAAAAGATTTTTTGAGAGGAAAAGTTGATACTATTCTATTCATAAAACATTCTGCTAATAACATTTTACTTGTTCAAATATATGTTGATGATATCATTTTTGGTGCCACTAATGAATCTATGTGCAAAGATTTTGCTAAGATGATGCAGAATAAGTTTGAAATGTCCATGATGAGTGAGTTAAATTTCTTCCTTAGACTACAAATCAAGTAATCAAGTGATAGGATATTCATCAGCCAATCCAGTTACACAAAGGAGTTATTAAAGAAATTTAAGATGAATGAAGCAAAACTAACTCCAACTCCTATAAGTACAACAACTAAACTAAATCTTGATGAAGAAGGCAGAAAGGTTGAGGTAACTATGTATAGAGGGATGATAGGATCTTTGCTTTATCTGACTACAAGCAGACCTGATATTATGTTTATTGTATACATGTGTGCAAGATTTCAAGTTAATCTAAAAGAATGTCACTTAACTGCTGTAAAAAGAATTCTTAGATATCTTGGAGGTACACCTAACCTTGGTTTATGGTTTCCCAAAGAAAAGTTAGAATTCTTAATAGGATACTCAGATGCTGATTTTGCTGGTAGTAAAATTGACAGAAAAAGCACTAGTGGAGCATGTCATTTTTTAGGTCATTCACTAGTTTCTTACCATAGCAAAAAATAAAATAGTGTGGCACTTTCCATTACTGAGGTAGAATACATAGCTGCAAGTAGTTGTTGTGCATAACTTTTATGGATGAATAAACAATTATCTGATTATGGGCTCAATTTTACAAATATTCCCATAAAATGTGATAACACTAGTGCCATAAATCTCAGCAAAAACCCAATCATGCATTCAAGGTCTAAGCATATAGAAATAAGACATCACTTCATTTGTGACTATGTTCAAAGAGAACCATCTCTTTAGAATTTATACAAATAGACTTTCAATTAGTAGACATCTTCATTAAGCCCCTTAGTGAATACTGTTTCATCTTTATTAGAAGAGAATTGGGTATAATGAATCTTTACTGAACAATGTCATATGCATTGTTTTATACTAATTTAAGCATCGGAGATATCTTGAAAGGTTGCTTTGTAGGAATGTTCACCAATCCTCAGAACAATGCCATGAATTAATCTTCATTTATGTGAAAAAGGGGTTTAATGAAGTGTTCTCATGATAAATGAAGCAAAAAATTATTCTTCAGCACAAAATGAATCGAATGGTCAATTGACTCAGAAATTCAATGTTTTGACAAATGAATCGAGTGACCATTTGATTATAGCAAGGTAAAACATGAAATGAATTAATTTTGAAGCAAAAAATGTTCTTCAGCACAAAATGAATTGAATGGTCAATCAACTTAGAAATTCAATATTTTGGCAAATAAATTAAGTGCCCAATCGATTGTTGCAAGACAAAACATGAAATGAATCGATTTAGAGCTCAACATGTCAGGAAGTGAATCGAGTGGTGAATCAATTCCAAAACCTGAGCTACTCTCTGGAAGGATCGAAGTGATTCACTAAGTGATTGTTCGCACATGGAGGGAATTCCAAAATTCAAATTTTAAGTGATGAATCAAGTGACCAATCGATTCACATATTCATATGTGAATTGATTCTACAATCGATTCATTAGCCCCTATTTAAACCCTACCGAGTTTTAGTTGTACCATTCATACTCTTTCATATCTCTCTCTTTCAAAAACCGTCCTCGTGCCTGTTTACATTCTTCTATCACACAACTTCAAAAACCATTTTCCACAACTTTCTCCTTCATTCTAGTTACTTTAAAACACTTCCTCATCACCACATTCGATCCTTGTTTTCTTCTAACCGTTCTTCTTACCCAAAATCCAATTCTACAAAAACCCTTCCTATCCTTGTTTAACCATTTTGATCATTATAGGAAAGAAATCCATGGCCACAAAACATCCATGCATTGATTCAGGCAAAAGGAAAGGGAAAGCTTTAGGATCATCCTCTCACCCACTACCTTCTACTGATCAAATCCTAGAGCAAGTTTACTACTTAGAGGTAACAGCTTTTGAAAATTTTCTTCAAAGCATGACTAAGGAAATAAAACCTAGAAATTACTGGGACATCAATTTCCTGAAAAATGAAAATCTGGAGATTTATCACATTTTGGAAAATTTAGGACTCCTAAAATTCGCTAGTTATGCTGCTGATTTTTATTCAAGCCTGGTATATCAATTTTATGCCAATCTAAAAAAGAATGGAGAAAACACACTACTTGAATTATACTCTACTGTCAAAGGTGAATACTTCTCACTTAGTCTTAGAGAATTGGCTGCAGTTTTTGACATGGATGCTAACCAACCATTTATCACTATTGGGTTATTTGAAGCCTACTCTGAGGGAGTTGCCATAAGGATGTTTTGGCCTCAGTCCCAACTAAAGGTTATGAGGCACAAACTATAGATTACAGGACTTTCAATGGAGAACAGAATTCTACATTACACCATTGCCAAGATAATCTTTCCAAAAAGGCACAATTTCACTCAAGTCGATGATCTTGAACTATTTTTTATGTGGACAATTAGGAACAACATACCAGTGAACTTTCTTCACTAAATCATGCTTCACATATTATCTCATGCAAATAGAGAATTCCTTCCCTATGGCATGATCTTGACTGAATTATTCAAAGCTTCTGACATTTAAGTACATTGGGAGGCTAAGGTTGATAAGTTTAAACAATCAAGAATGTTAACAGCCAAACACCTAAGGCAAATGTCCTTTCAGAAGATTGATGGGGTTTGGCATTCCATCAAAAGAGAAGAAGCTACAGAGGAACTTAATTTACAGAGCCTATAAGAGCACATTACAAAGCTTCATCAAGAAACCAGGAAAGAACTCAAGCTCTATATAAAACACCAATTCAGAAAACTTAGCAGCCAACTAAATATTACTGAAGAAGGTGATGATAGCTCTCCAGATGAAGATTCTGCCTTCTCCTCTTCAGTAGAAAGATGAAGCAAAGGGAAGCAAGAAGCCTTTCCCACTAAAAAAGGAAATGAGGAAGAAGCAACTACTTCAAATAATGAGGAAGAAGGGAACAACTCAGATAATATGGTAGATGACTAGAGATATTGTTCCCTTAACCCTATTTATCCCCCTTAGGCTTTTATCTCTACTAACTTTTGTTGCATGGTTTCTACTATTACATCTTTTGAATGCTTGAAGTAAACATTATTGACTATTCTGATTGTTTTAAATGCTGGATATTTTGCTTTTCAATTAATTTTTTTATTGATGCTAAAAGAGGGAGAGAAATATGTGAAGAAATATATGTTATATTTTTCTATTTAGCATGGCATAACTTGAGGGGGAGTATAAGACCAAGAGGAACATTATCAAGGAATCAGTCTTAGTCTTAAAGTATTTATCATCATCAGAAAAAGGGAGATTGTTAGCCTTAGCCCCTATTTCCTTCCGAACCACTATTTCAGAAGTTATTTTCATGATAACAAACCATCTTAGCACTACTGGACTTGATGCAAAAGTGATGAAAATCTTATCATTCAAATTAGGATTATAATTTCTTTGTAAAGAGGAATTATTCATTAAAAGAGTTTAAAGTTCTCATAAAAAGAAAAGATCATTTGTTGTGTCTTTTTGGTTAGAAAATGTTTTTCATTTATGCATTTGAAAGGTTTGTTGTTCTTTATCAAAATCACTTGCAAAAGTCTTTTTCTCTGTGTATGAATTAATTCACCAATTAATTCCAAGCATCTAGAGAGCAATCTAGAATGCATGAATTAATTCACCAATCGATTCTAGGCATCCAGAGAGTAATATGAAATACATGAATCGATTCACCAATCAATTTAGGTATCAAGCAAATTGAATATATAAGTCAATTTACTAATCGACTCCAGTTATCCAGAATCTAAATGAGGATGAGCGAATCGATTAGCTAATCAATTCATCACACAATTTTTTCAAACATGAATCGATTCACTAATCAATTCATCAAGCCTTTTTCAAAATTTTCAAGTGTGCTTGAATTAATTCACCAATCGATTCACAAGGCGCCAATTATTCTATAGTAGCTATTTTCTCTAAGTAAGAGATTTTTTAGCTTTCCCAAACTCTATATAAAGGTTTCATTTTAATTAAAAAATATGAGGGTGAGCATACATTGTTACATAGACATAACAAACATCTTTTCTCTTCTTCATATCCTGAGAATCTCTGAGCTTATCTGATTGAATCATTCATCTCTTAGTACTCTATTGTGTAATCCATCTTTTAAGAGATTGAAAGCTTATCAACTGTACTAGTTATTCTCACTTGTTGAAAACTAGGGTGAGGCATCCCTAGAAACTTCAAGAGCGGTGAATCTCTTAAGATATTTAAAGCTTTGAGAGAGGTTTCTTAAAGGGATTATTGAAAGAAAAACAGAGACTATACAGAGGCTTCTTCAAGTGCCCAAAACTTGAAAGGATAGTCATCAAGAGTTGAAATCCAAGTTAAAGAAGCTTAGTAGTAGATGTACACCTTGAAGTGTTAGATCTTCAAGGCTGAAACCACTATAAATAGCAATGTTTGATCTCTCTTTCTCTTATCTCCTTATTTATCTAAAAATACTTTATTTTTTTCTGCTTTATTCTGTGAAAAACCTCTAAATGTGCTTATCTTACTAATCTGTTTTCATATTATTTTTTATATATAAGTTGTTTGCTTTAAAATTTTAAAAATCCAATTCACCCCCTCTTGGGTAAAATCAAGGTTAATAAGGATTCATTCTTAATATATTGGAGGTAAAGGGGAATTTGTTATAACACTTATGCTAGTTTCCAATTTGATAAGGATGATTTCAAATCCTAGTCTCGAAAAGTTCAAAATAAGAAATAATGGTCAATTTCATCATAAAAGCTAAGTATATTATTGCCTTTAATGCATCAAAAGATATTGTTTAGCTAAGAAAGTTCATTATTAAACTTGGCATAGTTCCTAACATTTTAAATCTAGTGGACCTTTATTATAAGAATAATAATACTATTACACAACTTAAGGAACCTAGATCTCATTAGCGATCTAAATATATACTTTGATAGTTTTATCTTATTTATGAAATCACTAATAGAAAATATATAAAGATATGTAGAGTGTTAACAAATGATAATACCATCAACCCACTAATAAAGCCTTTAATGTTGTAGAAGTATGATAGTCACACTAAGTCATTTAGTATCAATACATAAATGACTGACTCTAATAAAAGTGAAAGATTGTTAGTGTATGTTTAGTGGCCAATTATAGGATAGTTGTATTTGCATACAATGTATTTAATGTTAGTGGCCAATCATTATTTTATTCTTCCTTAGTACGATCCCTTCTTTATAACTATATTTTTAGTTCACTACCTTACTATTCTCTAGTTGCTATTTAAATTATTGTAATCAGGCATCTTGTGCATAAGACTATTGAATTTTCTACCATAAGTCTGTAGATATTGAGATATCAAAGCCTACAGTAATTGGCCATGAATAGTTTTAAATAATGCATCAACTACTAGGTTATTCCTACCCTTTTTGTATCTAATTTCATAATGTAGTCCCATGAGCTTAGTCAACCATTCATACTGATTAGGTGTAGATAATCTTTGCTTCAAAAGAAATTCTAAACTTTACTGCTCAATTAGTATGATAAATGGTTATACAAATAAGTATTGGTGTTATTTATATATTGTATAGACTAATACTAATAATTCCCTATTGTATACTAATATTAACCTATTTTTGGGCCATAAAACTTTGCTAATAAAAATAATAGGGTGTTTTTCTTGCATTAGCACCGCATCAATACTAGAGTTAGATGCATTGGTTTCCACTTCAAATCGCTTATGCATATTAGGAAGGGCCAGAATTGGTGCACTTATTAATGCTTCCTTAAGTTTAATGAAAGCATCATTTGTAGAATCATCCTATTTAAATGCTTTCTTCTTTAGTAAATTAGTTACCGAAGTAGCAATTATACTATAACCTCTGATAAACCTCTTGTAGTATCCAACTAAGCCTAAAAACTTCTTAACTATTTGATAGATTATGGCTCAAGCTAATCTTTTATTACTTACACCTTTGATGGATTAGTTGATACCTTTTTTGCTAAAATAAAGTGTCCCAAATATTCTACCTTCTTCATAAAAAAATTATATTTGCTTTTCTTCACATAAAACTGGTTTTTTCAAAGAATTATTAGGACTTGCTTCAAGTGCTGCATATGCTATTTTTCATCTTTGCTATAAACAAGATTATCATCAAAGAAAATTAATGCATATCTTTTTCAGTTGATGCTTAAAAATAGCATTCATGGCTCATTGGAATGTTGAAGGGGCATTGGTTAAGCTAAAAGGCATGACTACAAATTCATACTAGCTAAAATATGTTTGGAAGGTTATTTTCCCCACATCTTCAAGTCTCATTGTGATCTGGTGATACCTAGGCCTAAGGTCCAACTTTGAGAACACCTTAGCTTGCCCTTACATGTGTCATGGGTAGGTCGCTTACCAGTCGAAACTGTGCAGCGTATGTTGACCACTCTTGGTGAACATGGCAGTCTTCCTTCTATATAACCCTCGTTTAGCATGCTTAGTAGAGATAACAGGACATCGAGGACTTATCGCTCATACAACAAGTCCAATATACAACATGTTTATGCACCAATATTGTATGTCATTGAAGCACTCTCACATACCGAACCGTATAATCCTTCCACACAGAAAGCTTTCAAATAGTTCGGGCCGAAGGGATAATTGAATAAGGAGAAGGATACTCCGCTCGATTGGTTTATGCGTCATTCTATAGTCTTGAGTGTGCAAATGGATGACTACAAGCTAACACATTCCATCCCTAACTCAGTGTCTTAGGTACCACTCAGGTCCTTAGAGCACTCCATCCCCTTAAAAAGCATTTTGAACTAAAATCCAAATAACAGAAGATGATATACTTTTCTTAAACTGTTATAAGTCCTTTTCGCCATACTGCGAGTGTCTGATTCATTAGAAAATCACTTGATACAAAGATAATAATGCGAGAATCATAAATACAGGCTTCTTGAACTCCACTGATGCTCGAACTATTTAAAATGATCAAAATACCCCTAAACTTAAAAAATGGAGAAAAATAGTACACAAGCTAAATTAATCTCAAATTACAGTCACAGGACCCTTATAACATGCTAGATTTTTTCTCAAAGTCTTATCTAAATTTGAGCATGACTGCCTGTCGAATTATCACAACTGCCAGTTTGTGACATTCTCCTCTACTTTAAATGTCAATGCCCTCATTGATACCTCAATCTGACACGACTTCATGAAGAATCTACTTTCAAAACTTCATGGCAGTCTTCAGCTTACTCCACTTGAGTTACTCCCCCGATTAACTCAAAGCTGGTCTCTTTGAGCTTTCCTATCTCGAATTTGGGCTGTCTGTAACATAGGCATTCTCTTGGCAAAATGCATCCTCTGCAATTCTCTCAAAGGGCTACCACTATAGTCTCCTTTCAAAGTATCCTGACACTCTCTAATACTGCTATCACACATAGCTCTCTCGAACTCATTATATCCGTAACTCATTCAATGGGGAAGTTGCCTTTGGAACTGTGTGTTTACTGCCACTTGTAGCTTGCACAATGCCACCACTGTAGCATTAGTGTGCGTCAACATTATGGCTTATGAATAATGCTTAGCACTTCTGAATCACCTACTAATAGGTATCTTGCACTAAATGTCCCATAACACCCATATAAGAGATAAGACTTACGTTGGATCTACGCAGAGAGGGTGAACCTCGCTCCCTAGCCGCTCGTTTGCATTTCAATCGATTCATTGCATTGGCAATGTCAATTGCACACCCAATCGGATCCTTTGATCCTTCCTCGATCAATGCCTTCTGGTATATCATCGACCATCACAGCCTACCTTCGAAGTTTGATGCCCACTAGTAACGCGGTCTTCACGACCACTCATTGGTGTGCATCTTCTGAAGACTTCACGAGCACATCCTCTGATGGCTCCCCCACTTCAACTCGTAGAAGGGGGTTGAACATAGAGCATCCTCCACTTTAGCTCGAACATGCCATTGATTCCTCTAAATCTTTGCCAAGCCCTTCAGCTAATAATGCTCCTCCGAGCTATCAGATGATTCCTCCAAACCTCCTTAACATAATTTTGGACCATTCCCTCTGGAATGATCCGTTCATGCCCTATAATTGTGGTTACGTCCATTGGCACGACCAATGGCTTCATCCTTCGGTTCCATCAATCCCTCAGACAGTCAAGCCTTCTGGCAAGACTAAGGCTTCTCCCATCGGATTAGCTATTAATTCCCTCATCCCATTGGATGGTGGTTTGCATCCCTCGATGCCACTACTATGAACGAACGCATAACTAATGTTCTGCATAACAATCAATAAGCAAGATAGCCCACTTGGCATAAATGTTTGGGCCTGATATACCAACCATCAGTCCTTCTAATATCACCCCACCAGCACGCTAACTTCTCGAGTCGAACCAATCTCTTGCACCCCTAGGGTCAAGTCTTTTAGCAACGCTACCATTGAGTTTATGAGAATGATAGCTTTGCATATACTGCATATTAAGGATAAGTCGCATCAAGTCTTTTGGTAATGCTACCATCGAGTTTGTGAGAATGATAGCTTTGTATATACTGCATATTAAGGATAAGCCGCATCAAAACTAATTATGCCTACCCAATCTAGGCTATCTGCCACAAACCAGCCTCTGATACCAAATATCACTGGCCGGCGACTTACTAGCCGAAATTATGCAATGCATACTAATCACTCTTGGTAAACATGTCAACTTTCCCTCTATATAACCCTCGTTTGGCACGCTTGGTAGAGATAACGAGACATCGATGACTTATCGCCCATATAACAAGTCTCATGTACAACATGTCCACACACCAATATCGTATGTTATCGAAGCGCTCTCACATACCGAACCGTATGATCCTTCTACATAAGAAGCCTCCGAGTAGTTCGAGCTGAAAGGACAATTGAATAAGAAGAAGGACACTCCCTCGATTAGTTTATGCATAATTCTATAGTCTTAAGTGTGCAGGAGGATGACTATAAGTCAACACACTTCGTCCTTAGCTCAGTGTTTTAGGTACCATTCAAGCCCTTAGAGCACTCCACCCCTTTAAAGAGTATTTTGAACTAAAGTCCAAATGACAGAAGATGACATACTTTTCTTGAATTGTCATAAGTCCTTTTTGCCATGCTCCAAGTGTTCGATTCACTCGAAAACCACCCGATATAAAGATAATAATATGAAGATCACGAATACAGGCTTCTTAAACTCCATCGAATTCTTGAACCATATGAAATGATCAAAATATCCCTAAACTTGAAAAAATTGAGAAAAATTAGTATGCAAGCCAGATTGATCTCAAATTATAGTCACAAAACCCTCATAACATGATGGATTTTTTCTCAAATTCTTGTCTAAATCCGAGCATGGTTGCCTATCGAACTGTCACAATTGCCAACTTGTAACACATGTCCAACAAATCTTCTAGAAAGGAATGGGAAAGTGACTCGTTATTATCATCTTGTTTAAACCTTTATAGTCCACGCACATTCTCCAACCCTATCCTTTTTCTTCATTAGAATTACTGGGGAAGTAAAAGGAGAAGTACTATGTTGAATTATACCTACGTCCAATAGCTCTCTGACTATTTTCTCAATGAAATCTTTCTCGATTGGTGAGTATTGATAGGGTCTCATGATAATTGGATCGGAGCCTTTTTTAAGCATAATCTTATGGTCATAGATGTCTTTAAAAGGTCATAGCTATTTTAGCTTCTCAAAAACATCATTAAACTTCATTAATAACTATTACAATTCGATTAAGTCCTACTATATTTCTTCTGCTTTAATTGTATAACACATTTCTCCGTTATGACAAAGTATAATCTGCATCATAAATATAGTTCCCACTTCTGTTATGATCTTATTGAGCTTAACCTCTTAAATCACCTTATTGCTCTTTCTTTATTTGCAAATGGCCTCACCTTATTCTCTCCCTTTCGAAATTCCATTACTAAGTTCAGGTAGTCCTATGCAATAATTTGTAATTTTTGCAACCACTACATGCCTAAAATCATGTCACAACTTACTAGAGGGATTACTATAGCATCAGTTGTGAAATCATGGCCTTGCATTCACCAATTGATCCCTTACCACAAATAATTTCCTTGCAACCTTCCCTTATTAGCCACTATTATGAACACTGGCTCAACATGCCTTATTACTTTTATCCCTTCCTTGCATAACTTTTCATCTATAAAGTTACGTATGCTCCCAATGTCTATGAGAATGAAGATTCTTTTCTTCCTTAACCATCCAACAATTCTCATGGTAGGGTATTTAGCTTCTTCTTGCAATGCATTAAAAGAAATAATTAGCTCATTGAACCTATTTTCTTCCCTTACACTCCCAGCCTCATTTTCACATATTTAACCTCTTTCCTCATCTTCCACCTCCATTAAGAAGAGTTACATTTTCTTCTTTTATGGACAGTTATGGCTTAGAGTAAATTTTTGGTGACATAAGTAACACAATCCCTTGCTTCTATGTTCTTCAAACTCCTTTGGTGTTAACCTCTATTAAAATCTAAGAGTTGGTTTTCCTAACATGCTTTTCTGATTATTCACCCTATCATTAATAGTCAATTCCATTTTCTTAGTATCTAACTCCTATTTCTTCTCAGTAAAACTTTAATTGTTACTAGTACTTCCTATGCTCCATTTATTATTGCTATTGCCCACCCAAGAACCTTTTTTGCTATGCAACAATTCCATGTTTTGTTCTTGTAGTTTGGCTAACTTGAGCCAAGTAACTTAACCTTCATTGCAATCTTAGGTTTCAAAATAGCCATATGATAGCTTATTTTCTACTGCTCACTTAGGTCAATCTTGCATATAAAACCATTGAATAACTCCTAATATTGATCCAGAGTTCCTGCTTACTTCAATTGCATTAATTCTTCCATTGGATCCTAAAAAATAAACCTAAACCTAATATGCATTACATCGACCAGTACTTGCTAATTCAATCTTCCAATTGTCCCTTGTTCCAACCTTTGAAACTATTTGAAAGATTGCTTATCAAGTTCAATACTAGCCATAATTACTTTGTTTGCTTCTAGTGTGCCATCCAATAAGAGGTACTGCTCATACTTAGAAATCCAACCATTGACATCATCCTGGGTAAATCTTGAAAACTCTAAGTGAGTGAATCAGGCCAGAACATGATATTCGCCTCTTGGTCTGTATTCCTACCTCATTCACGGCCTTAATTCGTCAATTTTGCAACATTGATTGATAAACCCATCATTAATTCTTGAAGTTCAACCAATTGCTACTCAATACTAGGGCTGGCCATGGTTCGGTCATAGCTAGTTACTAGTTTATTAGTCAATTGATCGTTAATGTTTATTTTTCTAATAATACTAACCGTTGCTAACTGACTCATTACTTGGAATCGACTAAAACCAATTTAGGTGGATCCAATCGATTTTAGGTAGTTGAGTTTGGTAATTGAACTAGTAAATCAGTACTAAAAAAATGAAAATTAACATTATACTAATAGCAAGAATTGAGAGCATTGTCCAACAAAGATCAGACTCTTCAATGAAGCAGATCCACCATCTAAACAAGTTTTTAACAGTCACACGAATGTTTCAACTAAATAGACACAACATCATACCAAACAAATTAAAAGCTAACAACCCTCAGCCCATGAAAAGCAAGGTGCAACTACCAATGATTTGTAGCTTGTTGGATTTTTAACATCTATTAGCAAGCGAAACCAAATGTATACCCATGTAATCGAAGGAAAGTGATAAGATCTTTTGAAAATCCAATTCCAATCATAAATGTGGGTAGAAAACTTTGAAAGTTCAAATTATGAGAAAGATGATTCCTCAATCAAATATGCAAACTTCACTAAATTACTATTCTTTAAGCATTGAGAATATCGAAAATCCAAGTAAGTAGCTCGCAAAATGGTCAATTCAGATAAAGACGTAGAATTTAAGTCAAACATAGTCAACAAATAGATTTAAATACCCAATGGGAGCATAGGCAAAGGGAGAGAGGTTGATGAGGAAAACTAATAAGAATAGCTACAACAATGAAATGAGAAATTAGAGTGCACCTGGTTCACTGGCTTGATGGAAGCAAATTTGTATTTGGGTGTGTAGGGGCACGAAATTATGAGAAGGAAATGAAAATGCTGCGTTGCGAAGTGGTTGCTAGAGAAGAATGAGGGAATAGGGTTTGCCAAGTGCTGTGATGTAGAATTGATAACAGAGAACGAGGAAGTAGGGTGTTAATTGGCAGTAGAGGCTTAAGGCTCGAGGAAGCAGTATTTCTCGGTATGCGAAGAAGTCTATGATAAAAAGGCAAGGCTACCTAGTTTTGCTCTACAGGCCCTAGATTAGGTGGTTTAAGCTTGATCGGTTTGGTTTTTTTCGGACAACAAACCTTAATTCCTGCAATCGTCTGTAACCTCAAATTCAGCTTTAATTTGATTTCATTCTCGACGGTTTGACCTTTTAAACCGTTGCCGGCTGCCTTATTTCAAACTTTTTCGGTCGATTTTGGTCGGTTCATCTAAAAATGGACACTCCTACTCAATACCAAATCGCCTTTTAATCGCATTCCTATACTGGTCAATTACGCCTATCAATCTTTCTTTAACAGAATTTACAAAATTACCTTTAATAACCAAAGCGATACATATCAAATTTGTACTGTCAGATTCCCCCGTAGTGCAACCTGGAATTTGGAATTTGTTTCCGTATATCTGTTTGTTTCTGTTGTGGAATTTCGAAGGATGACAGCGAATGAATCACTCCTCCACCGTCAAACTGCAGAGCGGTCCAATCCCCGCAAACAACAAATTCTTAAATTTGTATTTTGTGATACTACTACTGCTTCCGTTCTCAGGTCCCCTCTTCTCCCAAACATTGATAAAATTAACTTAATTTCTGATCAATAATGCATTTTTAAAAGGTAGAGATCCAAATAACCATTGATAAAATTAACATATATTTAAGATGGTTATTCTCAAAATAATCTTAAAATAGTGTGTCATGTCATATATCTTTGCAGATGAAATCGGGCCACATAAGTTATATAATAAAACTATTCTCAAAATAATTTTCTTTTTTTTTTAAATGGAAGTCAGGTAGATAATTGCTTCAAAAATTGAAACATTAAAAAAAATATATTCTTTTTTCAATAAAGATCGCATGAATAGTATGAAGTATGAACTTCTACTTATTAATTAATAAAATTTATTTGAATTTGATATAATTTTCACTGAATTAGTACCCGAGTGATAATACCGTGAACGAAGGTCCATACTAATTAACATGGATATCATATAAGTCATTAAATGACAGTTTAAAATATATACACACACATGTATATTTATATAATGCATTCATATATATTTTAGTACTATTGCACCAAAGAATAACTAGTCAATTACAAGTTCTAAATTTGGATCGGCTTTATAACATATTTATTATAATGCATTCATAAAAATAAATTTATATTTATTAATTTTTTAATTTTAAACTTAATGTGTACTAAAAAATTTAGTTGTATCTTATGGTTTATAGTTTCGGTAAAAGGAATATATGAACTTTTCACAATTTATGACATAAAAATTTGTAATTTTATATGAAAATTTTAAAAAAATTAATGTAATACTATATATATTTTAGCAACTTATGTAATTTTTTTATTTAAAAATTTTTGTTTTCTTGTCTGTATATTTTTAAAAAAATTATAAATACAAGTTTATTTTTATAAATAATTTATTTATAATTTAGACTCGCTTCTTTGATTACGTACATTTTTATAAATTCATTGCAATGAATATGTTACAAAATTTGTCCAGAATTAAAACTTACAATTGAGTAATTGATTATATTAAAATATAATAATAATTTTTAATATATGTATATTTTAAATTATCATTTAATAACATGTATGAAATTCGTGTTAATTAACATAAATTTTAACACATAATATCTTTGCTTTGAATTGAGTTCTTCTAAAGTGCAAAATACACTTTAAATAGTAAAATACCTAATCTTACTATTATTTTTTTACTTATTATTATTTATAAAATCATAAGTTAAAATAAATGATGATATTAGATACTTTACCTTCTAAAATGCATTTAGAGGGATTCAATCCCTTCGCTCTTAATACTTTATCAGCACATATCGATAATTCCTGACTCGTTGTCACAAAAATATCGGTGATCAATTATTGTTTGTGAGCTTCAATTAATTAGTCAAGACTAAATCTCAAACGCATAATTCAAAAAAAAAAAAACCTCAAATATGAAATACATAAAATAAAATTGTGGAAGGGATTACTTATGTGGATTTCCAGATAAAAACAACACGTCACCAAAAACTATAAATAACACCATTGACTAAAATATCATGTGGGGCAATAAATTTTGTAAGTTAGGATCTAAAATATTAAGTGGTTAGAAAAATGCTTCTTTTCGATGGAAAAGGAAAAATATCTCCCTTAAACGAGAAAGCTGTGGCAGAAAAATCACGAAGCCAACGTATCGCATCGAAGTGCCCATCACGTCAGCTTCATTTTGTATGCTCGTAAGAGATGGGTAATCGTTAATACTATTAAATTTAATTATTAATATATTATTATATAATATGATAAATTTAATTTAAAAAATTAATATATAAGTGATATATTACAATATCTCTCAATAAAATGATTGGTATTATAAGGGTGTTGATATTCAATTTTGTCTAACTAATAATATAATTAAAATAATTTAAAAAATAAAATAAAAATTAATTAAAAAAATTAAAAAATATATATTATAAAAATTAAAATTATAAAAATAAAAATAATAAATAAATAATTTTTAAAAAATAAAAATAATAAAAATAAAAAAGTAATTGTATCCGGTTGCTCTCATTTTTTTCATTTTTAATGAGCGGTTACTTACTTGAAGCTGTTAATTATAGAGCCTGTTTCGCCAATAATTGTGTAATAGAATTCTCTCCTTGCACATATAGAAAAAGAGAGATGTGTTACTCATGGGCAATTTTTCCACTCTTTTTTATTTTAGCTTTCTTCGACATTTGAAAGGATGGGGGATCAAAAAAAATGAGAGAAACAAAAAAGGGAGACACGGAAGAAGAGAAGCAGGAGATAGGAAAAAATTCAGAAAAGATTAAAAAAAAATTCATTGAAAGAATTTCTAAAGGAGAAGAAGAGCATAGTAAAATGAGCAAAGAAGAGCAATAAAAAAGAAGAAGAAGAATGTGGTAAAGGAAATTTGCTAAAAGGAAAATTTTCATTATCAAGTACACTTTCTTTTATTCTCTTTAATTTGACATTTGAAATATTACAATTTTTATTATTTTAAAATCCTAGATGTGTATTTTAAATATAAAATAAATTCTGATTATGCATTTTAAATAATAATTGTTATTAGGTTTTAAATATATTTGTATAAAAAATTAAAAATAAAAAAAGATAAAAAGATAAAAAGAAAATATATCTCATTCTCATAACACTTGAACTTAAGCTCTTGGAAGACAATGAGAAATGAGGTTGCAAGAGATAAATGATAAATAGAAATAAGCAATATTATTGGCTTTAAGAATGAAGACCATATTCAAAACGTTATCTCATCACTTTTTTTATTTTTATTTATAAAAAATAATAAATTAAAATTTAACATATATATAAAATAATAAAAATAAAAGGACGTCCTCTCTTTCTTCAAACAATTAATAATAAGGTGAGACGGTGATTGTCCACCTTATTCTTTTTATCTTTTATTTTTTATTTTATTTTAAAATTAATTAATCAATATTTATTTGATATATAACATCAAAAGTACTTTTGTGCAATTCCTATGACGGAATAAAATTAAATAGTTTAGAAGTTTAAACTATTTAATATTTTTGAAGTGAGAAATATTTTAAAATTAAATCGGGTGAGTCAATTAAACTAAAAATCTCAATATTTTTACATACAAAATTATCTTATACTCATCATGTACACTTATGATTTATATACATTTTGTGATAACGGAATAATATTAAAATTAATTGCAGGCGTAATAAATATAATTTTAATTTTTTGAGTAATTCTTTAATTAGATTTGACTATGAAGTTGAGCGAATTTGATATTTTAAAAATTATAAAAATAATATTAAATTATGATTTCAATTTTTTTAAATAGTTATGTATTCATATTTGGTCTTGAAACTGACAAATTTGATACTTTAAAATTGTGAAATAATATTAAAATTATAATTTCAATTCTTTCAAATTTTTATTTCAGATTTGACCATAAAGCTGGATAAATTTGACAATCTAAATAAAAATTATTAATATAATATTTTTAAATAAATAAATAAATAAAATTACTTTAAGCAATTTTTGTTACCTAAAAATTTATATTACAATTATTTTATTAAAAATATTTTTTAAAAATAACAAAATGAAAATCTTTATAAATAGATAAAATAATAATTCATCAATAATAAAATAAAAATTATTTAAATATATTTTTTAAATATAATAAATAATAAATTATTCAAATAATAAAATTTATGCCTATGACGTATTGAAATTAAGTAATCTGATTACCGATGCGATCATAATGGTACTTAATATTATTGAGATATGTTATTTTATTCAAATCCTATTATGAAGTTGAAAGGATTTAACAACTAAATTAAAAATTATTTAAAAATATTTTAAAAACATAAAATATAAAAATATTTTAAAAATAATAAAATTTATGCTCATGACGTATCAAAGTTAAGTGATTCAATTGTAGGTGTAATCATAATAAAACTTAACATTATTGAAATAGTTTTTCATCCAAATTCTATCATGAAGTTGAATAGATTGGATAACCAAATCAACAAATAATTAAAATTAAAATTATATTATCAAGAAAATATACATGTAATATAATAAGGACTATTATAATTTAATTCATAAGATAAAATTAAAATAAATAAACAATCATTTTTTGAACGAACGTTATAGGGTGTTAATACCTTCCTTACACGTAACTAACTCCCAAATCCAACTCTGGGAATGTAGATCACTTTCGGTATTCCAATCACACCATATAAAAATGATTAGTGGCGATTTCTTTTTCTTTTTATTCACACACATAAAAAATCATATTTCTAGAGGAAGCGCGGGAACCCTCTTGCCTCCTTTGGATCCCGCCGTGGGACATGTCATGACAAAGGAAAAATGGCTAAGTGTATTTCTAAAAAAATGCATCAAGTGGGTAATTTTTTTTTGGAAAATTTGAATGTTAATAAAAATAGTAAAGCTTAAAATAAAAATTATATTTTTATATCTTTAAAAATGATTTAAAAAAAAAAAGAAGGGAGATCATCGGCTATATGGATATTTTGCGGGTCAAAACAAGGATGAAAGATCAGCTTTCGAGGAATACTTATCCCTTCAAATAATAAAATTTACTACCAAGGACTTTTGTCATTGTTTCTTCCAACTTCTCTTACATGATATTATATAAATGAGTTTTGATACACAAATGCAAACTACATGAGCTTTTGTTTGTTTCTTAAAAGATATTTTTTTATAAAAAAATCTTTTATATATAAATACACGAACACGTAAAGAAATGACATATCATTGATATCTTGTAATTTAAAAATTAATACTTAATGTAATAGTAATGAAACAAATAATATCCTTCCTAAAATAAATTATGTTAGTTTTCTATTTTATTATCCATATCTAACAAATTAACAATGATTAAATAAAATATTTTTATTATTTTAATATTTTTAATTATATTTTTAGAAAATATATTTTTATGAAAAAAAACTGAGTATGAAATTTTGTTTATTTCAACAAAAAGTATATTTTATAAGAATATAATTATAAAATATCAAAATAAAAAGGATAAATATATTTAATGTTAAATATGATAAATTTTAATGAAAAATAACTTCATTCTTTTAGGAGAAATTTATTTTCATCCATTAGTATGATTCTAAATATTTTTTTGTTATAAAATATAAATACATATAATACTTCCTTAAATATATGTATTAAAATAAAATTTTTCTATAAAATTATCTTTTAAATAATAAATGGAGTCTAAGTTCATAATTAACTTAACCGAGCTAAAAGGAAAAATGGTTTTTCTGATTAGCATTTCATGTTTTTGATTCATTTTTTTTCATTCTGATTATTTTTGAGTCAAGCCGGTGCTTTATTCTTAAACTATTTAATCAACTGCTGCGTGTCAACGCATTTCGGTGGAATCTACTAAATAAAGCAGTGCCAAATCTTTGATATATCAGTGTTTTGGTAGGGTTATATTACGATTATTGCCAACGTTCTTTTTTTTCTTTTAATGGATACATTACTAATATTTTATTTGGATAAAAAGAGGAAAATGAAGAATTTCTTTTAAATTTAATATTTTTCTTTATTTGAGTGGAGGGAAAGAATAAAAAAATATAAATGTAAAATACATGGCTATAATTTTTTAATTATTCCAAAATTTAGATAAAAAAGTTTCATAAATTTTTCTCCAATTCAAATTCATAAAATTTTCTTCTACCCCTTTTATTTCCTTCGCAACCAAACAAACGGTGGAAAATTTCAAAATCACTTATGTTTAATTTGTTTTAATGAAAAATATTTTTTATAAAATATTACGTTAAGAAAAATATTTTATTTTTATACAAAATATAAAAAATTTTAAAAATATATATTTTATTTTGAAAAGGAATTTATTTTTTTAATTATTATAATTTTAAGTAATATATTTATATATTATTCTTCTACCAATATATAAATAAATAATATATTTTTATAAAAAATATTTTTGATGAAATAAATAAAACCTTAGACTAAATATACAATTGTTTGTAGATATTGGGTGAAAAAATTATTTATTTAGAAGTTGTAAAATTATAGTTAAGACGATAGGTATTTTTTCATTCATATTATTTTTAAATTTAAAATTTTTTATATTAAATTTAATTTATGTTTAATTATATTATTTTAATTAATTTAATTATTTAATATTTATGTATTTAATGGGAGGATAATTTTCCAATTATTGCCTCTACTATTATTTCCTTCAACGAGACATTATTACATGATGAATTCAAAACCACTTTTAAACTGAAACTACGGTTGTTTTGCGGGCATGTGAATGAAGGATTTGACAAATTTGTACTGTGAGAATAAAAGCAGATGGCGTGGAAGCCCACCGGAAAAAGTGGGCGCCAAACGGCGGGTCCATCGTTTTAATATTACATCAAGAGGATAAATTTGAACTACTATATGCATAAATCAGTGAATAAAAAATATATTATTAAAAAATGATAATTAATATTTTTTAATATAATAATTTATTTATGATAAATTAATTTTAAATTCTCAGTAATTAGGGAAAGTCAGTAATTAAGATTTTGAAAAGTCATTTGATTCGCTTAATTGAAAGTTTTGTAAAAATTATAATTTTTTGAAAATTAAAAATTAAATGAGTTATTTAGTTACTTCTTACAAAATATAAGAAATTATTTAAATATTCCCCTTTGGTGAGTTAGAATCTCTGCATCTATTATAAAAATAAAAATAAAAATATTCTTACTAATTTTAATTAAGGACAACCTTATTCTTTTAATTTTATTCAAGATAAATTAAAGGCAGATTTCAATATCTCATATTAGTTTCTAAGTCGATCAATATTGTAATTTTTTGTGCTTTCTTTTGGTAATTGATATTTATCTTTTATTCTTTTATTATTTGTATTTATCTATAAAATTTTTAGAAAAATGATAAATTGCATAAACTTATCGGATAACTACTTCAATTCTTTACAGTGATAAAACATAAAAAATTACAAATTTAAAAAATATGATACAAAATATATAAAACATATTACTTCAAAGAAAAATTAGAAATAATTAACATTCATTAATTTTTTTGATCTTTTTGTATCATAAGTATAAAAAATATAATAATTATTTTATTAACATTGGATGACAACTTCAAAATTAAATCAAATAAAATACATTAAATTAATTCTTAAAAAATATTATTTTTTAAATATTAATTAAATAATTTTAAATATTTTGTAGAAAACACGCCTTACAATTTACTCCAAATAGAACTTCATTTATTACTTGGATTTCATTACCTATTACGTCAACCAAACTACTCTTGAATAAAGACTGAAGCTTCTAAAAGCTTTCTACCAATTACCATACGACCAATCAAAGCAAAAGACAGTCTCTTAACAACGTTAGGGAGCTTCTTTTTCCATTTTTGTCTTTAATTTGCTTCTAACCTCTTCCTTATTTTCCATTACTGTTTTCCAACACAGCAGCAACAGAGGGACGTAGAGAGAGAAGGAGATGAGAGAGATAATAAGTATTCATATCGGGCAAGCTGGAATTCAGGTCGGAAATTCATGCTGGGAGCTCTATTGCCTTGAACATGGAATTCAGCCTGATGGCCTGATGCCCAGGTGTATATATAATTGCCCTGTCTTTGTGTTTTGGTAGTTGTTTTGATATGAATTTTGTTTTGAATCAGTATAGCATCATTATAGGTCTTCATTTTCTCTTGCCCTTTCAGAAAGTTTTGATCTTTTACATGTTTTAAGGCATCAAATTAATGAAGTCTTAGTTTAAATGTTTTCAAATTGATCCTACTTTACTTACAATCCTTCAAATCTGATGTCTTCCTGTTGCTTTTTTAAGTTCTAAAATCTTCTGCTGACAGGCTACGACTTGAATCAAATCAGTATTGCTTCTTTCTGTCTTTTCTTCTTCTTACCCTCATTTTTATTTTTGTAATAATTTTAGAGTAGGGATTTCAACAGGAGTCTTCATAACTTTTCACTTAATGAAGAAAACTGCGTGATAAATAAGCTGTTGTTTTATTTTTTGAGTATACCGTTTCCCATTTAAGAAAATTTTGGATGAAACCATTAAAAATGATCTTATCTTAAATGGTTTTGCTGAACATATGATCTTTTAGAGTTTATAAGGGCCATTCCATGTAGCCAACCCCATCTGATGGGATAAGGCCTCGTTCTTATCATTTCTATTTATTTAGGTTTTTGCTAGAATTTATCATTTTGATTATTTTCGTCAAGTGAAACCATAGGATTGGGCCGTAATTCACGCTGATACATCAATCTGTTTGCAGTGATACGTCGGTGGGTGTTGCTCGTGATGCTTTCAATACCTTCTTCAGTGAGACTGGTTCGGGAAAGCATGTGCCAAGGGCTATATTTGTTGATCTTGAACCTACTGTTATTGATGAAATAAGGTCTGGTCCTTATCGACAACTCTTTCATCCCGAGCAATTAATTTCTGGCAAGGAAGATGCTGCAAACAATTTTGCAAGAGGGCATTACACGGGTAAGTCAATTTCCAACTAATGCAGGTTGAAGTTCTAGCTATTTGTTGAACTCTTCAGTGGATAATGCGATTTCTTGGGTATAAACAATGCTGCAGTTGGAAGAGAAGTTGTTGATCTGTGCCTTGACCGTCTCAGGAAATTAGCGGACAATTGCACTGGTTTGCAAGGGTTCTTGGTTTTCAATGCTGTCGGTGGCGGCACTGGTTCTGGTTTGGGATCCTTGCTTTTGGAACGCTTGTCTGTTGATTATGGGAAGAAATCGAAACTTGGCTTCACCATTTATCCTTCTCCTCAGGTGTTTGCTTGATAGCTTTAGGAAATGAGATTTAAAATTAAATGAACTATTTGGGGAGTGCATCGAATACTAATGGCCTTGTTTGGATAAATAGCTTAAATAAGAGCTTCCTTTTGAAATAAGCTATTGTGCGTTTGGATGCATGATCAAATAGGTGATTTTAAGCTCCTCCCCCCCCCCCCCCCACACACACACACACATTAAGGCTATTTTTATTTGCAAATAATGAAAAAACAGCTTCTGCCTGAGCTGTTAACTTTTTTAACACTCTTTTTCACCAGCTCCATGAAGTACCTTACAAAAGTTGGCTTAAATAAGTTTGTTTGGGGCAAATAAACTATTTTCGTATGCTAAATCCAATTCTGAATAAATGTTGTATAAGTGCTTATCTGAATACGGCTGTGCTAAATTTAATTCCCAAGAAATGCTGTATAAGCCCCAATGAACACTTATCAAGTGGTATCCAAGTGAACCTTTCAGCTTGGCTTTTGTGTTTCATCTTTTATGACTTAGTACTTGAGTATATCCTTACTGGTATTACGAGGCCTTCTAACATTCTTCATCATGCAGGTATCTACTGCAGTTGTTGAACCTTACAATAGTGTTCTCTCCACACATTCACTTCTTGAGCACACTGATGTGGCCGTGCTTCTAGACAATGAAGCCATATATGATATCTGCAGGAGATCGTTAGATATAGAAAGGCCAACTTACACTAACTTGAATCGCCTGATATCTCAAATCATCTCTTCCTTGACCACTTCCTTGAGATTTGATGGCGCCATTAATGTAGACATCACCGAGTTTCAGACTAACCTCGTGCCATATCCTCGTATCCATTTCATGCTTTCATCCTATGCCCCTGTAATCTCGGCTGCAAAAGCCTACCATGAGCAGCTATCAGTTCCCGAGATCACCAGTGCTGTCTTTGAACCATCAAATATGATGGCAAAGTGTGATCCGAGGCACGGGAAGTACATGGCATGCTGCCTGATGTATCGCGGAGATGTTGTGCCAAAAGATGTAAACGCTGCTGTTTGTGCCATCAAAACGAAGCGCACAGTTCAGTTTGTTGACTGGTAATTAGACTTACCTTGCACTTCACAACACACAGTATATGTTTCTTGAGTAATGCAATACTCAGTTTTTGTCAAACTGTCAATCAAGGTATAGCTAGCAGAGCCTAATTTTAATTGACCCTTCTTTTGTATTGACTCCACCTATTTAAATTCGGTCAACTGTACACATGAGTGCAATCAAATTCAAAAACCGAAGTCCATTTATCATTTTCCAAATGTTTTCCTTTGAACTTTGGAGTTCCATCTATACTGGTCTTTCTTATGTTTGACAGCCTAAAGATAACTGTTTGCATTATAGACAGCTATTGGATAATTCAAAATTAGGCTTTGCATTTCAACAATCAAAATACTGAAATTATGATGACTAATCTTTGAAATTCCAATCGTCTTTCATATAGCCTGACTGACTCATTTTCTTGACTAATTGCAGGTGTCCTACTGGTTTCAAGTGTGGTATAAACTACCAGCCTCCGACAGTGGTACCTGGAGGTGATCTAGCCAAGGTGCAGCGTGCGGTTTGCATGATAAGCAACAACACAGCTGTAGCTGAGGTTTTCGCCCGTATTGACCACAAGTTTGATCTCATGTACGCTAAGCGGGCGTTTGTGCATTGGTACGTTGGTGAAGGTATGGAAGAAGGTGAATTCTCAGAAGCTCGTGAGGATCTTGCTGCTCTCGAAAAGGATTACGAGGAAGTTGGGGCAGAAGATGTAGAGAACGAGGAAGAAGACGACGGATACTGAACTACTACCTCAGTACCAGCTACCTACTGCTCCCTTTGGTGTATCTATAGCTTGTTGTATTGTATGTCATTGTTGAGCTTGTTTAAGCATCTATGTTGTGTGATGATTCTGTTCTTATGATGTTTTAAAAGTAAAATTTGGGGACAATTGTTTCTTTGTGGAAAATGTTGCTAAAATAAACTGCTGAGCAGAAAATCCAAATCCCGGCATTACTTTTGGAAGTTAGATATTTATTTGAAAGTTTTTCAGTAATTCTATGGTGGGATAATAACAAATCTAGAGAACTATTTTCACAAATTGGCTTTTTCTAAATTCTGTTTCTTCTACCGAAATCTAGTAATGCTTATCTATTTGTAGATGAAATATATTTCTGTTGATAATTTTGAAGGATTGAGTTCTCAAAACAAACTAACATAGGTTGAGTTCTATTCCAACGTCACTCTATTTTTCAGCTTGATGCAGATGCAGAGATGCACTGTATATATCAAATACACCAAATTAAAATTTACAGGTTTAAATGGATTTGGAGGTTTTATGCTTTAATTTTCCCTATTATTAATTTAAAATTAGCATACTACTTTTAGGCTGCAGTTTTTATTATTTTCTAATCTATATAGTCTAGGCAAGGGAAGAGAAAGAAAGCTAGAAAAAATCAATGAATGCAAAAGCGACCAATTTCCATCATTGCTATTGAGCATCAGTGTGAGTCTGCCTGACCGTGCACGTAATAATATGTTCAGGCAAGGTATATAAATTGACATCTGTTTTCCATGGATACTTGAATTGTCGTCATACATGTTATGAATTCGGCGTATTCTACTATTACATACACACATATCTAATCTAAATTGAAATAATTGTATTATAAAAGTTATAATAATATTTAATGAAATTAAGTTGGGTTACGCCTTTAACGATATATAAAAAATATGCCCTTACACAATAAGTGACACTCGTATTTAGAAAATTATATAACCTTTCTTTTAATTTGTGTAGCTAGGTGGGAGATAAGCTGTCTCCTCTGGTGTCACAAGTCTTTCTTACCTGATTTGATTGTATGGTTGTGGGTAGTTTAATTTGACCATATTATTGCAATTTCTTTTCTAATTTTAACACCATATCATTAAATTCTACACACATACATATATACATACAAGATATCTTAATTAAAATCTACAATCATACCCATTCTCTAAATTTTAAAAAATAGTCATGTCATATCGTAACATATAAGCATATCTATATTCATGCAATATAACTTGACATGAAGCAAGCCGTTCTCAGTTACTGAAACCTTCATGTCTGTTAAAAATTTCTTAACTGATCTGTTTCTGTAGGCTCCACCTACTAGCAATATTTATTATATCGAAATTGACCGGTTCATCTAAGCAATTTCCCCCTTACTTGGGCAAGAGCTAGGAGTTAGTTTTCGGCCTATAGCATATTTTAAGGTCTAAAGCATGCCGTTATGAACTATGGTTCTTTATTCTCAGCTAGTATCTCTATGATGACTCCTGACACCACTTTCAGATTTGATAGGATTAAATTATATCTTCAGATGGAATACCATATGTTGAAACCTATGTAATTTTTTTTCCTGCAGAGTTTAGCCATCGGTAATATGCTGATTATTGTTTTGGAAGCCATTCTAGATATGCTTCAATGTAGTCTTGATGAGCCAAATGGAAGAAAAAGGAGGACAAGGACTTCAGTAAGTGTATATTAAAAAGGACTTCTAGGTCCCAGGGCAGGTGAAATGACGTCTTTGATTTTTGAGCAAGATTGAAACTTATCCTTTGAGGTCATAAGGGATATGATCTCGGTTCCATTGGTAGTTAGACTTAAAATTATACATTAATTATCACTCAAAGTATATGTGCCAAAGTTTAAATATATATTTTAGGGTCATATCTAATATTATCTTGGATCTATCATTAGTTAATTTAAAATTGTGCATAAATTGTCAGTCATAATAAATATGATAGAATTTAAATAAGTGAAATAGGAAATAAGTAAGATTAGTTTAAATTAAATTACGACATCCTTGTAGTTGAGCAGCAATTTATTTAAAACAAAATAAATAAACTTATCATTACTCATCACTTACCTTCTTAAATTTAAGATTATGGAATTAGTCTATGTTTGTTTACCCGCCATTCCTTAGGATTTGAAACAAGAGTATATTTCTGTCTAGAATTCCATTAAAAGAAATTGAGTTGGAAACAGTGAATTAATTTATAGAAAGAAAGGGCAGGATTTATGAGAAGCCTAGTACAAAAATCTAATATCTCAAGCCAGAATCATATTTCTTTCTCTTTATTTTCTTCCCTGTTTTTTTTTTTTTAAATACCACATGAAATTTTGCTTCATATAGTTTTATAAGCTATTAAATTAGATTAGATCGTAGCAAGTTTAGCCTCATGAATAGTAAAAGTTGATTTCTATCTGTGGAGTCCAAGTTTTGCCTTAAACTACTAGCATTTGATCGGGTCTCTTAGGTTTGAATTTCTTGACCAATATTGTAGTCAAAAGAAAAAAGTTAATACATTGCCTAAATTTTGAGATTTCCCTATGTTCTGAAGGGATAAAAGAGACAAACTAAGGCTTTTTACATGTTGATGACTGAAAAAAGGCTCCCTTGAATAACTAATTCAGCTCATAAATCTTCCTGCTGACATATATATAGAGCAGCTAGACCGATAGAGTTTCACACTACTAAAACTATTTGCTATCACAATCCTTCAATTAATGTAATTCCTTTACTTCTCCTAACGTTTACCCCTCGTTTGCAACCATAAAGAAGGAGAATTCCATTCCAAAGGAATCGAATTCATGTATAAAATTATTCATGAATTTAATTCCAAATGAATTAAATTCTAATTTTTTTGTAATTCTAAACGAGGGGTAAGACCAAACTAAAAGAGACGCTCTTCAATATTTTGAAAAAGAAAATATCTAAACATGATAACCTAAACCGTTGCATTCAACAGAACAATGAACACAATGGTGGAAGATCCCACAGACCTTCATTAGACTCTTGAACAGTTTCCATATACTCGTGCACTCCATTCATTGCATAAAGTGAAGCTGATATTTGCCTCTCAACCCTCATTCTTTCAAATTCTGAAAGCTCCAATTCAGCTGAATCAGCCAGATTCCCATCAAAGTTTGGAATATCCAGCACTTGAGCAAACGAAAAACGATCAAACACATTTCCATATCCCCAGGAAAGATTAAATTGTGAAGCAGCAGAGTCATTTTCCTCCCTGCAATTGCTCAAATCCGGTCTATACGCATCATCAAACAATTCGACACCTTTTTCTTGGATTTTCCCACTTGAAAGAGAGTTATTATCATTGTTGTCCCTGTTAATGCTAGTAATAGTACAACTAATGCTGGTAGTAGTGCTATTGCTGCTAGTTGTGCTGCTGCTGCTGCTGACAACATGAGTTGAAGGACTTGAAGCAGCCAAATCTTCCTGGGTTTTTGTTTCTTTCTTGTTGTTAAGAAGATTCCGGATCCGGGAAGCAAGTGGAGAATCCATGGAAACATGTGTGATGAAGTTGGTACGAGTGTTTGATCCGCGGAGGAGACAGGCGGCTTCGTCATAGGCTCTGGCTGCTTCTTCTGCAGTCTCAAATGTTCCAAGCCACATTCTTATCTTCTGTGTTGTGTCTTTGATCTCCGCCACCCATCTGCCTGAGGGCCTCTGTCTCACACCAACGAACTTGTTCCTGTTGTTGCTGTTTTTGCTTCTTCCCTTGAATTTTCCTGGTGCTTTCCTGACTGGAATGCCTGCTGATCTCTGGTGCTGATTTGGCTGCTGGAAGTGAATTTCCATCAGAAGTTTGTTTTCCAAGAAAATGGTGTTTGAGTTTGTTTCAAAAGGGAGAAAGAGAGAGAGAGAATGGTTTTTTGATCTGAGAATGTTAATGAAAGGCTAATCTGCATGTCGTTGCGGGCAAGTTGGGAGATTTATATATGTGGTGGTAAAAGGTGTTTAGTTTTGAGTAGGCAAGTGGGATTAATATAATACAGAGGGGTTATTTTAAAAAATTATATGTTTAAAATTGATATTTTTGGATTATTAGTATTTGGTACCATGAAGACAAGTCATCCTTCCTGACTCTGAACAGAATGACCGCTGTGCCTGTCTCCTTTGCTGGCATATATGATGTTACCGAAAGAGTCAGTCTGCAGTTTTATGTAATGCTGCTGTTATTTTTAGCAAGAAATTTCAAGGTCGAGATATTCGAGCTAATTTTGATCATCTTTTATCACTTGGGCAGACAAGTGCTGGTTTAGTTGGATTTTCCATCTTTTTTTATTTTTTTTTCCAATTTTAATTTCACCTTATTTCTTGTAAGAAACTTTAAGGTTAATATATGTGACTTGATTTGTAAGAAGTAGATTTTGATACCACGATGTTTGCGCAAATATTCATGTACTTTATCATCAACTAGGATATAATATATTTCAAATATTAATTATTCCCAAAATTTTAAAAGGATCTGGGAATACCTTTAACGGATATAAAGCTTTCTTATTATAACAACATACTCAAAAGTATCTTATTCTTCTATCAATTATGATAATGAAACTACTTATCTATTATTTATCTCTTGATTATTTTTTATATCAATATAAAAAAAATGCTCAGAGATTGCTTCACATAATACCGAAAGTAAAATTTGAAGAGTTAAAAAACCAGTAAACGGGAAATCAAAATGAAACATGTAGTGCATATCTCAACACAAAGTATTCCTAACCGGCACCTTAAACTTTGTTTCTTTTGGTAGGAATAGACATAAAACCCCCTCCTGATGTCCAGTGGTTTCTTTTGACCATCCAGTTTTTGGTGAAACAGGGTCACATTCAAATTTTAAGACATCTGAATTCCAGGGTACTTATGCCCCCAAAGAAATTTAAATTCTTTACAACAATGAAAAAAAAATTATTACTATGACGCCCCATTATCAGTAAAGACCGATGATTATGTGATGCAAAACTATAGCCTAATAATATTCAAAGTGAAAGCTCGATTGCTAATATCTTCAGTGGTATAACAGTATTAGTTGCTGTTCAAGATCTTTTTCTGTTAATATTTTAAGTTCAAATTTAGAATGTTGTACCTATATATTACGTAGCTTGTCACCTTAATTATTTTTTTAAAAAGGAAAGTTTGATTTTTAATCTTTGTCAAAATTCAGAGGTGAGCAAACTTTATAAATTGTTTGTGACTGTTTAAAATTAAAAAAAAATGCTTATCCACTCTCAAGCGAATTTAATATTAAGAATATGTCTAATATTTCATAATTGTTCAACTATATAATAATACAGACCATTTTTAGTCGATCACCTCTACTCAATAATAATAATAATAATAAAAATAAAATCTCATTTCCAATTTGGTGAATGGTCCCAAGGCCAGCCCTA
Organism: Sindora glabra; assembly: GCA_020226215.1. Classification (NCBI taxonomy): domain Eukaryota; kingdom Viridiplantae; phylum Streptophyta; class Magnoliopsida; order Fabales; family Fabaceae; genus Sindora; species Sindora glabra. The sequence goes on from CM035233.1 coordinate 50,183,029, forward strand.
AAGAACATGGAAGCCTCAACTACCTAAATGAAGCCAAAAGAGGGGGCTTAAGAGCTCAAGAAAGTTAAGGGTACCAAGTCTTTGTCCGCTTTCTTGCTAAGTCAAATAATTGAGCATAGTTGAGAATGCATGAATGCTTGCCACGTGGAGAACCTAAAACGGTCCTCCAAATGCACCCATAAACTAAAAGACTAAACGATTGACCCTATAATGTGGACCAAGTCAGTCATCACCAATGCATAAAACTACACAAACAAAATGCCATTTCTTGCATCGTGCGAGCTGCGTTTGTTGCAACCTCTTCCTCACGTCACCAGCACAATAAAATTTCTTGTCAATTTCTCAATTTCTTTATTCGTAGATTCTTCTTATCCCAATGTCTAAGCCACGTTCGTGACTTAACATTGCCGTTGTCTCCCTTTCTTTTATTTTTAATTATTGAGAAGGACAACTAGCCAACTTTTCAAGATTTAAATTAGTAAATCATTAAAGTAGTGAATTAGTGATAAGAAATTTCAATTAAAGATGAAGAACTTAAATAATATGTTAAGAGATATTAAAGAATTGAATATTTTCACCGGAACATCAATAAATAATGCTAATAATAATATTTGCACATATTGTCGGATGTATTATCATTCAAGTAGAATGCAATCTGAATTACGTTAAAAAGTGAGTGCGATTGGTTACAATGTGTTATGTATGTATACGTAAAGAATGGAACGAAAGTGATTATACATAGTGTGTATTAGTAGCATATGTTTATATTCTATTTAGTACAAATAGCTGATAAATTAATAAAGTAATTGATAACTGATAAATTAATTAATTATATTATAAATATTTAATAAAATTAATTATTAAAATAATTAAAAAATATAAAATGACATGAAATGATGTATTAGTATAAATAGATGTATGAATTTAACTAATTCATATTTATTTTGAAATTAAATTATATTAATACAATCAAGATATTTAAAATAAAAATATAATTATATAAAATTTAATTAACTATATTTTATAATATTATATATTTATTTAATTATTTATTATTTAAAATAATAATATAATTATTAAAAATTTAATAGATTATATTTTCTGATATCACATATTTATTTACATATTTATTATTTATTTATTAATGAGCACAAGTCAAATATTATTTACATAATCAAAATATTGGTTATCATTTAATTAAAGGAATATGGATAAATTTAAAAAAATTAAAAAGTTATTAGTTATAAATATCATTATGAAATTTATTAAATTAAAATTTATTTTTTCAAATTAGCTAGTAAGTGTACCAAACACCCCTCTCCTGCTGAGGTTGTATTGACATGCTTATTCTTTATATAAAATTATAGTTAAATCAAGCATTATGTACTGAAAAAAAATATAATAATATTCAAATAGAATAGTCAATGTCAATCGTCCTATTTCTCCTCTCTTCCTTTGAAAAATAGTTTCAATTTAAGATTATATTTCCATTGCATTTATGATTGAAGCTTCCATTTTTTTGTGTTAATTTTAATTTAATGATGAAAATTTGAATTATTAATCAGTATTGCGTGAGTTTGAAGTTGAGAATGGATCTCATGTTACACAACACATGAATGAAGGTATGAAGGTATGAAGAAAAGGACACAAGTATTAGTATATTATTCAAGTTGGCTATTTTAGAAAATGATATTGTTGTTGTTTAGATAGAGATGATAATTGATTAATTATAAGGACAATAATTGCACACTTTTAGGGTGGTTTGAAAATTAAGAATGGAAATAATAAAGAAATTAAGAATGATGACATTGTGAATTATACGCCAAAAATTAAGAAATACCCAATAGTTTGAATAAGGGAAGATGAAATAATACAAAAAGTGCATGATTGTCGGACTAGCTATTACAAAAGGATTATATAATTAAATAAAATAACGGTTGAGGAAGGTCTTAATTGCAAGATGCCTATGTTTGATGCTTCATCTACTAAGCTAAAAGTACCATCTTAACTTCTTGTGAGATTTGTCTTCTTTTATATTTTTTTATTGGGGGCCGGGGGAAGAATGTTGATCAACTGCAATTTCAGTGGGAAGTGATGATTGTTGCCGGTCTTATACTTCAAATATTTAAATCAATTGATAACTTTTTCTATAATATGAATATCTTGAATTCAGCTGTTAAATTTTATGATATTCATCTTGTATGTAAAATCTTAAAAAAAATGAAAAATAATATATATACAATCAAATAGCTGAAACTTTCTTACATTTTATAAGTATATTAACTTTCACGTTGAATTTCAAGTCTATTGATGAGACAGCAAATAATTTTATATTGACATAAAATTTTGTAAGGATGATTTACATGATAAATATTTTAAATTTAACAATGGGGTTCATTAAAAAAATGTATTCCCTAGAAAGCAATTTAATAATAATAATAATAATAATAATAATAATAATAATAATAATAATAATAATAATAATAATAATTTTGCTTGATAATGATGTTAATTGATCCTAGATGTGGCAAAAGGATGGGTTAAGATAGATATAGATTGGATCAAAAGTGGATGGATCATTATTAATCCACTTATCCATTTATGACCCAATATAAAATTTTAAATGGATCATGAATGACTTATGACTTGACTCTTAGATATATGGTTAACCTGACCCATTCATTTATCCGTCAAATTATTATTATTTTATATTTTATTATTTTTATTGATATTATTTTTTACCACTATTTTATATTTATTAATATTATTTCAAAATAAACTTATACTATCAAATTTTTTATTCTTTATTTTTATTTACTTTTAATTTAAATTTAAATTTTAATATATATATTAATAAAAAAAGGATAGGTGATGGACAGGTGATGCCAATGAGCAAAAATAATAAAGACTTAATTTTATTTTTTTAATTAAATATTATACATGTGACAATATCCATTTAATTTCTATTAATTTTAATATATATATTAATAAAAAGTAAAAAGGAACAGCTCTGTTGGACAGGTAATGCCAATGAGCAAAAATAAAGGACAAAGTACTCGGTATTTATTTATTTTGATGAAAATATTTTTCATATCTTATTTATTTATATTTATAATTATAATTATAAAAATATTAATATAATAAAAAATATTTTGATGTTCAATGTTAAATATAACAATTATAGTAAAAAATACCTTTTATTTAAAAGAGGAAGTTATTCTTTTTAAAATCTTGATACTATATTTTTATTTTTTTTATCACAAGATATATATATATATGCCATAAAAATATTTTACTTTAATATAAATAAATAAGATATTTTCCAAAAAAAAGGTTATCTTTTTCACAAACAAATAAATCTCATGCTGTACGAAAATTAAGATTTAACAATGAATATTTTCAATAAAAATTTATAGATGAAATTAGTGATAATTAATTCATTGCTATAATGCTAAGAAACATGAGACATAAATATTCATTATTTAGCGATAGATATTGTTCTGTCACATTAGTCGCTAACTTAGCGCTAATTTGATAAATATCTTGTATCATGTTACTTATGATTTAACAGAAATTTTGAGAACTACCAAATGCTCTTATTGGCAAATATTAAAAAAATAATTATTGAAGGACTCCTGAATTTTTGGATGGTAATGGCCAAATATTAAATATTTAATAATATTACTTTTTATTATATATGCCAATGAGCTATTCCTTTTTATTTTTTATTAATATTAATAAATATTTAATTTTAATATATATATTAAACAACAGAGACTTAATTTTACTTTTTTATAAAAAAAATTGATATTGTCACATATATATTAATATTATAATATTTAATTTCAAAAAATTAATTTTAAAGATATTTAGTTTATATTAAATTTTTAAATATATTTTATTATAATATTTTTTATTTTATAATATTTATTTATATAGTGTACAAATTTACCTCTTATAAATATAAATAGATAAATGGTTATCCATGGGTTGACCTAATATGACCCTTATTTCAATGAGTCAATAACGACCCAACCCATATTTACCCTAAAATTAAAATAGGTGGATATGGATGGATAAATGGATATGAGTTAAGATTGACAAGTCTAAATTTGTTCCGTACCTTGTGTATACATAGACATACATATACACACGTCTTTGAATTTAAACTGAGAATAAAGAAGAAAAATTTTAAAAACAATGATGAGTTCCATTATATTAGGGTGCGGTCAATTTTCCTTTATATCACATTCTCAACATTTAATTTTTCTACTTTCATTGATTATTTAATAAATAGCATTCTTTTTATATATTGATAGAGAATAGATTTGACCTTAAATATACTTCCCAAATTCCTTTCTAGTCTACTAACCCAGCAGCTAATGGCTTTAATAAATAATATAATATAACCATAAAATGCCGTTTCAAAACTTTATATGATGCGTGCTCAAAAACATGGATGGGTAGCATTTCATTTAATTGAGAACCTCAATATGAATTAATGAAATGCGTGTCAAAAGTCAATGATGCTCGGTTTTTCCTGTTGACCACGCAATGGCAATCTTCTCCATGCATATAATTAAATTCATACCTACGGCTGGTACTTCACCTTTTCTTATGACACCTGGAATAAATGGAAACATAGTTACTGTTTTTATAAAAAGTGAAACTACTCATCAAACTACAAATAATAATATTATGCTTACTTGACTTTTTAGCTTTTGAAACGACGCATTTACACCAAATCTCTTATAAATATTATCTAAGGGAGATTAAGAAGAAAAAAAAATTAAAATGGCGGTTCTATCTAACCCCTCGAGTAAAACACTTTAATGGATAGCACTAAAAATTGATATTATCTTGAATTGTTCTGTTTTAATATTTTGAATTCGAATCCAATACATTAAATATGTGTCAAGTCCTTAAATATATTTATAAACCTTTCTATCTCTTTATTACCGAGAAAGAGATAACCCTCTATTATGTCACTCCATCTATTTTTACCTTTAAAGAAGCTCTTAATTGGAAGGAAGTACGAAGAATTTGATTAATCTCAATCATGCATGATAAGCTTGGGTGACTTTACATATCTCACAAAGCTTCATATCTCTGCGAAGTTATTGGTTCGCAGTACAGTTCCTAGTTTTATTATTTACTGGATTTGTTCAGTTTCCTGTTCCTTTTTCTTAATGACTTTGACTCGTTAGTTGCTGCCAGGTTTGTTCCTCCTAATGTTGTGGAGTTTGTGTTGTCTTGGAGTTTTTGTTGTTTTCGTTCTAGTTGAATGAGCATAGAATTCCCAAGAAGGGAGTAAAAAAATTACGCATCAGCATCAATGGTCTGGGGATGAGCCATTTGGCAAACAATTATCCATATATTAACCATCAAACATACAAAGGCTTTTTATGGTTGGCATTAGTCAAATAATTTGCTCCGACTTGTCAGGACGGTATGACCTTGCTTGGGTTACAAAATAGATTAGATTATTATTCCCTGATGCAGGTACAGCTCTTAACCTAAAATTTGTTGAGGATGAAAATTTTTTGGGAGAAATGATTTTAAAAACTTGAGGGCTAAGGCCCCCTATATCCACTTTAGTTACACCATTGTCTCAGTGAATCTTATTTAGCTGATTTGAGAAGATTACCATCATGATCTTCTCTCATAACTTCTACGGTATAATAATTCATTCAGGCCTTCCTTGAGAATTGCAAGCAGAACTGGAAACAGCTGAGGTCCAGATAATATGAAATGGGGGAAAAAAGGGCAAATCAGAAGGAGAGAAACCAGAAACCATAGGACAAATACAAATTAATCAAACTAAAATGATTTATTTGACATGGAATGACATATGAATCACCAAAACTGTTGCGAAGCTACAAAAATTGCTATAGGATTTCCTGTGTGACGCCTCAGTAACACATCTCATCCCATCATCCGCTGAAAGGATCAGACACACTCACTTGATTCCCTTTAAGATAAAGGATTTATGCTCAATAACACCAATATACGCGAGCAAAAATTCTTTCAATACTTCCAATTCAATTGTCGATCTGACTGATGCCAACAAACCATGCCTCAGGTTTTGCTTGACTCAAGTGATTTGGCAAACAAACAAAACACGAATGCAGCTGCTCTAAAACGTGGATCCTCCAAAGCTAAAGGAATTTTAGCTTAACCTGACTTGATACTTCAGCTTCCCAATGGGTCACTATGACATGTCATGACTCCATAACCTACCAATCCAAAATTGACTAGGTTGATAAGATGGATTGAAGTGCTTGCTGCTGCTGAGGTTGCAGGGAGGACCAAGTTGAAGCGAGGGTAGAAGGGGGTAAAGTCTGCTGAAGCTGCTTCAGTAGATTAATCATCCGACTTGCTGTTTCTTCAGTTGCCAGATCATTGCCCGCACATAAAACCTTTACACATGGTGCAATACACATATTTTAGAAAGGAGAAGGAAATAGAACTAGAATCTTAGAGCAGCCACTTAAGAGAACAGCTTTGAAGAGCAGATTTTTGTACCTCAGCAAAAACTGCAACTATTTTTGGAAGATGTTGATTGTTAGGACCCAAAAGTTCTTTATCTGACCTATAAAATATATGAAATGTCCATAAATACATGTTATTAGTATACATAAAGTAAAAGTAGACAGGAGAAGAGGGCAGCAGAGAAGGCAAATAGCATTCTCTCTATTTTATTTTCTTTTAGATACTAGGCAACAGCATTTGACCAACAAATGTTCTGGACTGCAATTCTACCTTTCAAACATTGAACAAAGCTGGTCATGCACAACCTTGGCTTCAATCAAATCCGCTTTGATGGGCAAGCAATCTAGCCAGGCTGGAACAATCTGCCACCAACATGACGGGGAAAAAACGTTTTATGATACCCACAAACAAGGCACAAATACTTAAAAATTAATGAATATTCATCCCAGAACTTACTATAAACCAAGGCTATTTAATCAAGCGTGGAAATTACACATTTGCAGCTTAGACATTCAAAGCTTACCAAATCATTCTACTCATCATCAATGATATCCTAACCTCTCAAGGAAAGAATCACCTATGACGCGGGGTAAAGGCCCAACGGTACCCACCCCATCGCATTAGACTTCCCAGTCTGTGTCAGAAGCCAATCATGATCTGTTACGTAATTTTTTCTTCTCCCTCATGGGGAGACCGCTATCACCCTATCCAAGGTCATGTACGTCTTATTGTAACCCAACATGATAAATTTAAAAAAAAAAAAAAAGTTCCACTTACAAATGTGGAAGAAGAATATTACAAATATAAGCAGCAAAATCATGAGGACTACAAAGTTGTACTGCTACATTAAATAATTCCTAGGTACTTTTACAGCTTACAGTCTAAAAATAAACCGTTTTCCTTTCACATTTCAAAAGTTGACCCCCCCCCCCAAAAAAAAAAAAAAAGGAAAAAATGGAAGAAGAAGAAGAAGAAGGAACATTATGATAGAGAAGGAAGAATTACAGAAAGGGAAGGATATAGATCTGAGACTAAATTTATTTAGAGCAAAATAATAACTTATTATGAAGGCTCACATTAACTAAGTTGACCAACAGTCAACTATTGGACTGTTATCACCAAGGGAAGAGAGTGCAACCATTGCATAAAGTAAGGGAGGTGTTTCCCAAAATTGGGGGAAAGAGAGTGTATTTAGCACAGACCTCCAACGAGAAATTCACCTATTACAAGAAGAAAGGAAAAGGAGACATGTCAAGAGGATAAGCAATCCTCAAAGAAAAGTGACCAAAAGACTATGAACTATACAAAACCAAACAACAAAACCCCCAATGAAAGTGCCCAAACAGATTCTTACTCCATTTGCAAAACTGTTAAACCTATCCATGACAGTTTCGTATCCATGAAAGAAACTATCAGCTTTGAGCCAAGGAAAAGTGACAAACTTCATCTTGCAGAAAAGAAGAAGAATTGATTGAGATTGTTTTTTTTCAAAAAATTCTAGCATTCTGTTACAACTAAATAAACCATAAAGCAGCCACTCTAGCAACATCTCAGAGAGAGCCATTTTCCTTTTTTCCCCCTTACCAAAACCACAATATTTAGTAAATAAGGAAATTTCCAAACTACGTGGCCAGACCCAACAAACCCCAAATAAAGATTAAAAAAAAAAGGGGGGGGGGGGAGGGGCTAATTCCATAGCTGTCATTCTGTCGAGCCAACTCCCAATGCAGAGAACTACCAGAACACAACTGATATACATGCAGGTATAACAAAAGGTAAAAAGCAGCTACCACATACATAACCCACTTGTACTTTGCTTCATGTGCAAAAAACTCACTGAAGTTTGAAAAGGGCAAATTGGTGCTTAAACTGAAACCTCACTATAATTTACTCCTCCTATTAATCCATCCAAATGTCCAATGAAAATCCATATGAAGCTGATGGGAGAACTGATTATTTCCATTACAATCGCAGTTATTTTCTTGTTTTTATTCAGGTGGTTTCTAATGGTGAAGAACCATGTGATGAAGAACCATGTGAGTTGGTTTTACGTTAATTAGTTCTTCAAAGTCTCTTTGTGTGCATTTCCTTCAATCCATTGCAGTTCCAATTTCACTAACATTACTGCGGGCAAGAAACCCATTGAAGACAATTTTGTGATGCTGGATATTTCTAATCTGAAGACAAAATACTTGGATCAAAGCATAGTAGAATGTTCATACTCAGTCATCACAGCTAATAAACTGGAATTCTTCACCCGTTTCTCCCTCACATCTATTCCATAGCTGGTGCCATATTAAGCAACAAGGATATATGATTTGAAGCTAAACTTGAATAAGGACGTCATGGATTTGAAAGTTGGAGGCCAATTTTGTTCACTCACCCATCAACATTCCACATATTTACAATAAGACCTTGAATTGTTCCTTCAAACCAATCAACACTATCACTAATTAGGCTGGGTTTGATAACGAGGCTTCCTCTTCTACTGACCCTCCAATATCAGATAATCAAGTTACATCACTACCACAGTATTTCTCCCCCTACAATGTCTACAGCATCCACTTATGCAAGATTTGGAGCAGTTCATATCCAAAGTCCATGCTTTCTCCTCCATAGAGGAAAAAATCCAGTCAAACATGTAATTCGATTTGATGTATGGTTGATGTCTCTTACACATTTGGATGGATTCTTAAACACTGGGTGTATTGTAGCAAATCCAAAGTTTAAGCATTGAACTACTCCTTTTTAAACTTCATGGGGTTTTCAAACATTGAGTAATTATATGTATTATAGCCCAAAAATGACCTGTGTTGCATTTATGCTATCACGATGGAACTGGCAGATTTTTCCAACAGCTGAAACAGCATTGTCGTATGCTATCATATTATCTGGTTGTTGTGCATTTGGATGCTTGATCACTGCATCCAACCTTGAAAGAGCCTCTGCAAATGAGAAGAAAAATTTGATCAAAGCAACATATTAAACTAGCAGCTAGGCGACATGCAAGAATATTAAGCAATCAACCTCCAACAAACGGTTTGAAGACAGATCCACCATATTCTGCACAAGCACCAACCCCATAAACTGCTGCCTGAAAAGGACATTCTATTTTGTTGAATGAGAATATGAAACATGCAAGAGAATTAAATAATCAGTAGGAATATATTGGCTGGACAAAGCAAAAACCTGTTGAACATCTGGGCATTCATCATTGCAGGCTTCCAGCAAGAATGGAAGGTAACAATCATAATACCTGTTGCATAAACAATTAAATATTGTAGCATTTAAAGTATAGAGCTAACCCATTCTAAAATACAGAGGAGATTGGCTTGAACAAGAGAAGGGGAGAAGTTTACTTCAGAGCTGCTTCACGACAGTGCTCAACAACATCATCAAATATACATATGGTGATTCTCCTTTCCTCTGAGGTTTTATCTTTACCCTGATTATAAATAAGTAAAATTTAGAAACTGAATGAAATGTCATGAAAGAAACCATAGGTACCAATATGAAATCAAAAGAATGCATATTACAAAGACACAAACACAGATGCACAGTCTCACATGATGTAGTGGATAAGGATGTACACTTTCATACTTCCTGTCTACATTCAACTGATTCAATAAAGAGATTATCTTTCACAATTGGTGACAATCCCACAGCCAATTTGGTAGTAAAGGCTAAAATTCAGATTACCAAATAATATAATTGCTCACAAAAATGGGATGAATAATTCAAACTCAAACCATTTAATGAACAGTGTTAGAAAGTAATATAATTATAGTTATTAGAATCTTATAATTCACGATTTGATTTAAGTCAAACACTTAGCGATTCAATTCATCCATAAGAATTTATTGTGTCATAGAATATTGAGTAGAATTGTATGAATCTTACAATTTATGATTCAAATCCTATGATTCATGCAATTCGACTAATATTGACTATTCAGTTTCTAGTTAGGTGGTAACATGATCAAGTCCCCCCCCCCTCTTTACACTTCTTATTTTTGTATGCTTTGATGCATGGGTGCTCCATTTTTGCTCCCAAACCAGAGTCGCATCCGTGTCTGATGCTGGTGTGGGTGGGATTCGCCTAAATACAAATCTACAAAATATCCTTTAACTTTTTTTTAATTTTTTTAATTAGAAAAATTGGGGTGCTGTGTGAATACAGCTTCAGTTTGATGGATGCGGCTGTAACTTGCAGAGGGAACATCAGCAAACGTATCCCCCCTTCTTGTTCAAACACACCATTTAACCCAAACTATTTTGCCTTTTATTTTCCTACATAACATAATAACAGACCCCAAAAACACATCAAAATCCCTAGAGCCTCATCTAAAAATGATCGATCTCTTCTTCATTCTTCAACATTCCTTCGTTCGATCATCATCAACAATGGTGCAACAACATTGAAGGTGGTGGAACTGGTGCAGCATTTGGCATCCAATCAGCAGCAGTTTCTGCCCAGTGGAGGAAAACAGTACATAGTATGAAAGGCAGAAGTTGGAAATATTTGTGTTTTTGTTGCTAAAATTGACAGGGGTGTTGCTGAAAGAAGCAACACGCAAATGAAATGGGGATCTGATTTCTTTTCCAAATGATGTGGGTATTGTCCTCCCTTAAGATGAAATTCCAAAATGGGGCATCTCCACCTATTGGAAAGGAAAATTCTAGAATGATCTTTACAATTAGTCAAAAATACTTCATGTGTTTTAAAGCATTCTATTATTATATAATAATGTTGGTTCTCATATATGATTTTACTAATCAATGATGTTGAACTGGATTTTTCTGATTTTAATAAAAGTGTATTTTAAATACTAAATAGATTATTTTATCCTAAATTACTAATAATGTATTAATAGGTAGCAACAGAGGTGTCTATTTTTTTTGCACTACATGACATTGCCAATGTATTTAAGGTGAAAATATGGCAATGTAACTACTTTAGTGATGTTTAATGATAATGTATCTTCTAACTATCTAAATTTAATATTTTTATATGAAATTTATATATTTTTTTCAACATAACCTAGACTTGTCGTATCCTAAATTTTTAAAAAATTACCATCTCCCCGTACCCATATCGTATTGCACCCAAGTCACGTATTGCACCTATGCAACATAGTTTGTATGTTTACAATATTAAGTTACTTTTTGTCTTGTTCATGAATCTCGCAATTTATGATTCAATTCAATTCACTATCCAACAAATTAATTTTTTTTATTTGTGATTTGATTCATGGTTTGACAACCTTGATATTAATAATTAGGTTATATTCATAATCTAAATAGAAATATTTGGTCTCTGGACTCCTCTAGTGTGTTCATGTGTAAATCTTTCTTTAACTTTTTGGTCCAAAATCCTTCCAATCTTAGTTTGGGTTTTCTAAATTCTTTTTGGAAGATTAAGACTCCACTAAAGTTAATGTTTTTGTTTGGATTGCTGTTCTGAATAAAATTAATACTAATGGCATGTTCCAGGTGTGCAGACCTCATAAGGCTTTGTCCTCGGATATGTGTTTATTATGTTCTAAAAATTCAGAAACCAACAGCCATTTGCTTTTGAATTGTGAGATGGCTTGGCAGTTTTGGAATAAGCCATTTTTTTTTCTCCCTTGTTTGGGATATCATGAATTTGCCCATCTACTTTAGATAGCTTCTTGATTACTAGATATAGTGTTTTTAGGAGCAATAAAGAAGAGAGCGCTCTATGGGATCTTGTGTGACTTGTTTTTATAGTGCTTATGGTTGAAAGGGAACGTTAGAATTTCTAAACAGCTATATCAGCCAATAGCATTGGTGTGGGATAAAATTTTGTTTGTTACCTCACTTTGGCTTAAAGCTCATGGTTTACTTTGAGGGATAAGTTAGACAAATTTGCAAATGAATTGAAAGTCAATCTCTCGGTGATAGGATGGTTTCTTTTTTATCTTTTAGCTTTTCTCCTTTTTGAGGACTTCTTGTCCTCTTTCTTTTGTATCTTTCTCCTTCTTTAATAAAATTTCTTTCTCTATCTAAAAAAAAATAGGTTATATTATGGGCTTAAGTTATGTTATGGTCTTACTTATGGTGCACCAAAATTTAAAGGTTTTAGAGTATATTTTATAGGATCTCTATATAAATAAAGTATTAGGATTAACCGGTTAAGTCTTATGTATTTAACCATTATCATTCAATTATAATATCAGTATTTTCTCCTTAATTCTCTCTACCCTCTACCTATTTCTTCCCCTTACTAAACCCTAATTATTTCTCAACAAACAGAATTTGAGAATTTTTCTATTTGTGTGTTGACTAAAGCTTCATCAAGTGCTGAACAACACACTGTTTGAGGGGCAACTAGAATGATTTGGGGGAAAAGGGATATTTGTAAGATTACTATGTGACATATCAACTAATATTCACAAAGACTCACCAAATTCCAGCAAAAATAATAGAAAAACAAAATAATCTACTGATAGTTCCAGGTGGAAGCAGTGTCAGCATACATGAAGGAATTATTGAAAAAAATAATAATAAAAGAAACTAATGCCTTGAATGAAAAAAGAAAAGATAATTGCTAGTCTCCTTGAAGATGAGAAGATCTCAAGGAAATCAGGGACATAAGACAAGAAAGGAAAAGCCTTGACAACAGCAGAAAACAAGACAACTTTTACTTGAAATTAAAGGGTAAACACATTCAAGAAGCACGGAACTATAAAGGAACTTACAAACATAGGTGTCAGATATGAGAAAAAGTCATCAAACAACGGCAAGAAAGATGCCCTGAATATTTTTATTAAAGTTCCCAAGCAAGCACCAACCTAGATCAAGAAAGAATCAACATAAGAACAAAGTTAAAAACATGAAATCTATTTAATTAAATAAATCAGATAACATGACATATAGCCAAACATACTTGATCAAAAAGTTCATCTTCTTGTTCATTTTCTTCCTTGAGTAGTTCTCTTTCTTCTGCATCGAAGTCCTCTTCTTTGGCTCTCTCTGCTCTTTCATGTTTTCTGGATGAACTGGCAGTAATGACCTGTTTAATCTCATCAACAATGCTCCTTACTTGCTTTTCGTCTAGATATGGTCCAGAGATCTGAGAAATAAATCTAGATGAGTTCAAGTGTCATATAACAAAGAACAGACAGATAATTTGATGAAATGGAAGGATATAATAATCCATCCTGAAAAATAGATTTTACACACCAGTATGCATTCATTCATTGCACCCAAAAGGCTTGCGCAAATTTCTAACTCTGGCTCCTGCAAGGCAACTAAAACAAGCTAAGAAAAGAATGTCTGATTGAAAAAAATTAAATATAAAAGAACTGTCAGAAGCATTACCTTGTGCAAAGCCTCAGTCAGATTGGGTATTATGTAATCAGACAACTGTTTTACATAGGTTTCATCACGACCTTCTGATTGTCCCTTTTCTACAGCTAATTTAGCTGAACGCAGAAGTTCAGGCATAGCTATGGATGCAGAAGATAGGTGACATTTAATAAAGGAACCAAAAATAGACAAACTAGAATCTGTGGAAGGAAAATAATGGATCTTAAGAAGACAAGTAAATACCTGAAACAGCTGCTTTCCTGACTTCTTCATGGAAATAAAATTTAAGAAGAGGAGCCAATGTGAAAGCAACCTAGATGATTCAGCAAAATTAGCTTCAACTTTCATTGAATCCTGCTTTGGGAAAAGCCAATGAAGTAAAATGTAAAATCAACCTGGTCAACCCAAGGAAAAAATCCTTCCTTCAACTCATCAGCGTAACAACATAGCATGTTGCAAGCTGTGGCCTTTTCCTCCAAGACACTTGTCTTGATGCCTATCCTTTTATCCCCAAGAGTTATCGTTTCAATGCTGCAGGAAGAACACAGCCAACACTTAGTATCTGAAAGCATTTCAATTTTGTATTCAAATATTGATGTAATCACATCTTCGGATTGAAAGATTACTGCCCTTTCTTTTTAACTAAGTACACGTAATTTGTGCATATTATTTTTCATTATATACAGGAAGCACATACTGAAGAGAATTTTCTTTTTCTTTACATTATATCTGTGCCCAAGTCCTCAACATGGTTCTACAAATTAACGCAGATATGACTCGTAAGACCCTGTAAAGTTGTTTAAACAAAATGTCAAGTGTATGGAAATCTCCACCATTAGAAATATAAACAGACCAGACAACCAATAGATAGATCACACTGATGCAGATAGCCCTCAATATTTTCAAGATACAAGCAAAGATGGCACATCAAACCAGAGAATAGACCCCACAAGGAGATGATATGAACAACAAATTGGATACAGTTAGAGACAAATAACAACATGAAAAATCACAGATATCAGCTGTTTATTAAAGCAGGATTTTCGTGTTGGAACTTGAAATTGAAAAATAAATAAAAAAATGAATAAAGAAAAGGAAAACCTGTCATCATCTTCATCAATTTTGGTATCAGAATCTGCAGATGTAATGGTCACATCAGGCTTAAGTTGTGCAGACTGCAGCAAAGGAGGCATGACAAAACCCATATATGGGAGGAAATCTTGTCCAAGGCACTTGCAAAGACGTGCCCATGCCTGCAAAGATAGCTAAATTACTACACTCAACATTGTTAAGTTGTATCATAAATCATAAATAGGAAGACAAAATAAACATAAGATACAAGTTGATGTTAAAAAAAGTGACATACTTGTAACATGTAACTTGTAGTTGGATCATCAGTTTCCAATTGAGATTGTTGTAGTGACATTAAGATGTCCATGACCTTGCAGAAGGAAAATGAAAACCATAATTCACAAGTAACTTGAAGAGACTTCTAAAGAGTATGGAGGTGGAAAAAATTGCTCATCCAACATACTGTTTGATGAACATTTAAAAAGGACTTTAGCACCAAATTATAACCAGTTATGCAAGTTAGAAAAACAATGAAGGGAAGATTATTGACTAATGATTTAAAAAAAAATCATAATTAGCACACTAAAATTACTTATCCCTGCATTTGAACTAATATAACTCGGGAAAATAATGGATAACAAAAGTGACAACCACCTGTTTGGCATCTTCTCTGAACTTCCCCTTTCCAACAGCCATTCCTACCAAACTAATGCACTCCATTGCCTTGGCACGAAGCATGCGATTAGATTTATCATTTGCATTCAGCAAAATAGCTTTCAAATAAGGCATCACAGCATCATAATACTTCTGAAAGTGCTCCTGTTAATACAAATTCAGTCATTATGCAGTATAAACAAAACTGTGGTTCGTTAGGAGAAGATTGACTACATAAAACACCTGTGATGAATCTGCAACTGATGCCAAAGCTGTCAAGGCCCCTTCTTGAACCATTTGCTTCCAATTCTAAATGCATACAGGAGGAAGAAACCTTATTATCCCAATCAGAACAAAATATGACACAAACAGAATAATAATTATACAAACACTTTTTTGTGAACAGATCAAGGAAGTACCATTCATATACATAAATTATATAAGAAAGAAAATAGAATAAAGAAATTACAAATCTAACGCTTGAACTAATGAAAATCAATTCAAATTGGGCAAGATTAGATAAATTAAATGTGGGACTGATCAGAGAAACAAAAAAGAATCAACAAGGTTGTCTTTAGACCAAACAGAGAATATGATTCACTTTAAATATGCCTTGGTAGTGAAAAGGTAGACATGTGAGACTCAATCATGCCCATCCGATGCATCCAATATGGATATTTTGTATCACTTTTTTCTTTTATTCAGATTAAAAGGATCTATAAACTCCAAGGTGATATCATCAAAATATTCTAAACACATCTAGGGAGCTTGGTACAGACCATGGTCAGATACCTGGAGGAGAACAAGAAGTTTGCTCACAATCCCATCTAAGTATGGCGTAAGGATATTAGGATTACAATTCTCAGAGAAATTTAGCACTGCAGAAGCAGCATGAGCCTGCAATATAAAAGTAATATATGATCAATATGAATACAAATGAATTATAAAAGATCACGACATTCATTCAGGAGTTGTATCTACACACAAGAAGTGAAAAAGAATAACTGACTACGAACCCATTAAGATGATCAGTTACTTTGGGTGAGAAGAATAACTCCAAGAATATGTAAGAGAACCCAAGAAAATTCAATTAGAAGAAATTTAGCCATGATTCAATTGATCAGAAGCATAATCAAGAAAAATGAAATATTTTAAGATCTTAAGGGTGCACATAAAACTGAAGACTGCACCGAAAAGATTTAATTTTCTTAGGTCTTAATTTCTAATATGGTAGAGAAAACGACCGCAACAAAGCCTTCAGATAACTGAAGATGGTTACAGAAGAAATTTGTTCATGAATAATGCAAGGTAACAGAGTTAAAAATAAAATGAGATTTGACTGAGATCAATTTCACCGTGCACATCAAGAATCAACCACCCATAAGTGTTAAAAGAAACCCAGGACAGTAGTAAGAACACAAATAGAATATAATTAGGGCTGATAGAATCTAAGCAGAGATTCAGAGTACAAGTATTTGTAAGGTTATGCACTACATATTTTAAGGAAAATAGAGAGAAGAACCTCAGTTAACCAGCCATAACCAAACAATGTATCAGGCATTACCAGGTAGAAGTACAAACCTGAACTCGGGGATTTTGAAAATCATCCATGGCTCCAGCTAATGCTGGAAGCACTAAGCCATGATAATGAGCCTGCAAGTCTGGTCCCAAGTCTGTGGACAATTGCCCAATTGCATTTATGGCTGCCCATCTCACACGAGGGTGGACATCTTGAAATGAACTTAAAATCATTGCCACTACCTGCTCCAAATTCCTTATCATCACCTGCAACAATAGATTATGTGATCATAAGCTGCTCAGGATAGAAGATAACAGATTCTTTATGTATCAAATGTTTACATTCTCCAAATAGAGAAAGAAGAGGCTGAAAACATAATCATTGGAAGGTAAATAGAAGAAAAACCACAACCATCTTAATATAAAAAAACAAGTCAGTCTTGAATGCTAAGCTGAGATACCTTTGAACAACCCTCCCCAATTTGTGCAAGTGCAATAAGTGCAGCATGGCGCTTTTGCCATTCAGGAGCTGCCAAGTATGTTGGCAACATATCAGACGCAACAGGAACTATCGTATTGCCACCCAAGGATAGGGACAATCTATCCAAACACTCTTGGCCAAACCCATAATTACAAGTCTCCCCTGCATCCTCATACTCAGCCTCTGCACTATGCCATGCAGGATCATCCTCTACATCCAGCAACATATTCATCAACAAACCAAATAATCTCCTTATAATCTGTGGCAACTTTCTCATCATCCCGGGAGCTCGCTCCCTGGCTTCTGCAAGAGTAACCACAAACTCAATGGCCAAATGCCTTGTCCCTTCTTCCAACGATTCAGCCTCTGCAATCTGCAACATAGAGCCCACCACATCCACGATTTGCCTTCTCAAAAACCTAGGCTCAGACCCAGCCAGTTCAATCAACAACTGAAGCGCTTCTTGCGCCATAGCTTCCTGACCACAATTCAGTGCTTCCATCAAAGTTTGCATCATGATTGGCAGCAAATCCTGAAACCTATCCCTATCAGAAGCACTAGATAAACACTGAATGAAATTGATACTCGCACCCAAAGCCGCAATTCTCACATCAGCGCTCCTGGAAGAGCTTAAACACTGTAGAAACACTGAATGCAGCGTGATCAATTGAGGAACTAGGATTTCACCAATATAACGGGCTAATTGAGCGAAAATCAACAAAGCCACTTCCTGAAGTTTCAAATTATCTGAAGTTACACATTGAAACATAAACGGCAGAAGCTCAGGCCAGCCACCGTCGAGCATAATTCCAGAAGCAAGTTCCGAAACAGTATCGCATAACTTTTTGGCAATGGATTTAACTTCCTCGGTATGAAGGCAACTGAGAAGAATCGATTTGATTTGGGACTGAGTAGAGGCAGCAAGTTGACGCCACAGGAAATAGCCATCCAGCGTGAGTTGACGTCGTAGCAGAATTGCGGATATTGTTCGGGCTTCGGGGTGAGGAGAATACTGGAGAAGATGAGCGAGTTTAAGGCAGAGAGCGTCGGGGTAAGTTTGCTTGCAGAGGTTGAAGAGAGACTCGGCTTGGGAGCGTTGATCATTGGTGGAGGACAGCAGGCTGGAGATAAGGGCTTCGAAGTGAGTGGAATCGGCGCTGAGAATGAGAGCGAGTTGAAATTCAGTTGGATCGGTCGCCATGGTTAGGGCCAAAAGATGAAGAAGACGATGAGTTAGAGGGCCAGTGAAAGTGAAGTGAAGATGGAGGGAAGGCTCCCCAACGAAAGGGGGTTGGTTTGGGTGCGAGGCGGTTTCAAATGGCGGGGAGTCGGTTTTGTCTCCGGTTTGCTTATGCTGCGGTTATTTACGGGGACTAATAGGGGCGAGACACGTAACAGAACAGATCGGGGACAGCGTTCTGGAGCACTTTGTGTGTTCCGTGCTGATTGGATTTATTTGTGAGGAATGTCCTTCTCTCCTGTTGCCTTTACGTGCTGCTGTCTATTTTGTGGAATTGATGGATCATGTACGGCCAAAAAAAAAAAGAATTGATGGATCATGGACATGCTGTTGCATCGGGTAAGGACAAAAAAGGAAAAAGACATACATGAAGCAACCTATTTTTATGCAACTTTCTTTAGGAATAATAATAATAAACAATAAATTCTATAAATATGGATCCTTGCAAATTATTACTTGTTTTCTTTTTTATTATTTATGTGACATAAATTTCAATTACAAAGAGATAGTGTATATATATATGATGGTCTTTTTAATAATATTTTTTATTATATATATTGAATATAATATGATACATATGTAAATCTAAATATATTTTATATGTTCATAAAATTTAATTATATTATAAAAGCTAACCTAAATCCAAAATTAGGCATTCCTATTTTTTAAAAAGTCTAATTTAAATATAGAAAGTATAAAAAAATGTAGGTTGGGTTGACTTAAATTAGGTAAAAATATTTTAATATTTAAATAAATCTAACTCAAACCCAACCTTGCCTTATTTTTTCCTACCTTTTAGAAAAAAAAATTCTCTAATCATGTAGCGTGATATTAGAAAAACAGATGAAATTACAAAGTTAATATCATTATATTTTATAAAAGTATAATAATAAAAATGCTTCAAAAAAGTAAAAGTATATAATTTTAGAAAATAATAAATGTTAAATAAACTTAGACTAAAAAATATAATATATTTTAAATTTAAATATAAATATTAAAAAAATTTACTAACAAATCATTAACTTAATAGAAAATATGTTAATTTTATTATGCACACATGCACCCCCGCACGCCATAGTCAGAGTCATGCCCCCACAAGATACGTGGCACCATTACAATGACTTGTCATATGACATTATCAATCCTTCCATTTATATTTTTTTAAATTCTTTTAAATTTTTATTTTTTCTTTTATTATTTTATATTTACAAATTATTATATTTATGTATATATACACTCCCGCGCGCCATAGTCAGAGTCATGCCCGCAGGATACGTGGCACCATTACAATGGCTTGTCATATGCCATTATCAATCCTTTCATTCACATATTTTTTAATTTTTTTAATTTTTAATTTTTATTATTTTATATTCACAAATTATTTTTTGTATTTATTTTAAGAGAGTATTTAATAATTAACTATTTAATCAATTTTTGATTAATTTTAAAATATTTGATTGATTGAACAAATTAAATAAATATTTTAAATATTTAATAAACAATTTATTTTGATGACTTCCAAGTAACTATTTTAAAAATATTGGGAATGTTTAATTTTTTTATTATTAACATATCACTATTTTATCATTAAAGTAGAATTTTGTTTTCTTTCCCCTCTTACTTCCTCTCTTCATTTACTTTTGCCTTTATATTCATGATATTTCAAACTGTCATATTTTTAATTTCTATTATATTCTCTTATTTTTATAAATAAATTATATTTTTTAATTATATTACATATTTTATTCTAAATTTTTATTTTAATCACATAAATTATTTTATTTATATCTTCCTAATAACACATTTTAGGAGCATCACAATTTCCATCATATTGGCCATTAATTTTACAAATATATTTTTTATTATTCCCAAATATTTCCACCTTAATTTGTGTAAATCCTTAATAAAATTACTTGAATAATTTATTTTTAATATATAACTAAGCATTGAAATCCTTATAATTATGCATTCAAATTAATATAGAATTAAAATTTACTATCTAATACTTACATCTAATATATACACATTATCCTTCTTAATTTTATATATTTAATTACCTTAACCATTTACTGCTACTCCAATTGTAATTTATTTCTCCTCTGAATAAAGTTATAATTAAATATTTATTTCAATAAGCTTTCTTTTTCAATGACATTAAATATCTTAATTTTTTTTATTCATATGAAATATTTTATTTACATTATCTTCCTCCTAATTATATAAAGTCAAAGTATTCGTAAATATCATTTGCAATTGGTTTTACAAATATTTTTTATATAATATTTTTTACATTAATTTGTGTAACTCTCTAAAATTATTTGAATAATTTATTTTTTTGTCAATGACTAAAAATTTCAAATTAACTAAAAACATTCAATCAAAGAAGTAATCGGAGAAATCATATATCTTATGAAAACTTAATTTTTTTATTTTAATCATATTTTAAAATAATATTTTGCCTCCACATAATTTTAATGATACAACTTCACCTAATTTTGGAGTTTGATTATAACTACAATTTATATATTAAAATTTTTTAAAGTTACTAAAATATTTTATAATTGTAATTTAATTATAGTTTCAATTTATGTCATTTTAATACTAATTAACTGTAACTTTAATTTATATATTTATAGCAATGCTATCAATATTTATATACTTGATAATTTTTTCATCTAGAGTTAATAATTTTTTTTATAAATATATAGATACACACATATACATATATAAATTTTTATATATTTCTGCCTTTCTATATATCCATGCATTGGCTTAAAATCTATTCATTCAATATCATACATTTATAAATTATTCTCTTCAACTTTGAAGTAGTTAAAACTACCTTCTTTTAACTTTGAAAATTTAGAAATCATTCCTTTAAATTTTACAAAATTATTTTATCAAATTATGTGATATTTTTATAAAATTTTTAAACAAGAATTATAATATTATAATATGCTATTTTTTGATCATTTTTGACATATAATTTTATATTATATAATTTATAGAAATTAAATTATACATAAAAAATAAATTTTATAGAATATATTGAAAGTACATACAATTTAATTAAAAAATAAAATTTGATAATATTATAGTAAATACAATATTCAGAGGAAGATAAATTTTTTTATATAATTTTATATTAAATGAAATTAATTCTACTAAAATCCTTGATAAATTTAATAGAGATTATAATAACATAAATGTAATTAAAACATGAATTATAAATAAAATAATTTTTTTAATTAAAGTTAAATATTATTTAAAAATGAAATTCATTTGAAAATTTTTTTGTACTTAAAACTATATATTATATAAAATGAATTTGAAAATGAAAGGAAATCCAATGACTAAAATGGATAGCGTTTGATGGAAAAAAAGAATGGAATTTCATTGTTGTCTCAAGTTGGATTTTTAATATAATAGCGCATCGATATACCACCAAAATTTATTATATATTAAGTTTATTTTTTTATAAATCCAATTTGACAGGTTAAATGATAATAAATCAACAATTAATGATGTATTAGTATAGTTAGTGTATCATAATCTTATTAACCACGCATGCATTCAAGCATAAAACCTAAATGCAATCAAGAAATTATCTAATGTTGCAAGGGTTAATTGTCACATAAAAGTTTGAATGTTACAAAAAGAAGTTATTATCCAAAGCTAAAAACATCAAATTTTATTTTTTTGTGAAGAAATATCATAAGTGCAAAATGCTACACACTCTTTTATATACACCCAATGTGTGGTTCAACTGGGGAAAGAAAAAAGAATTTATAAACGGAAATATAAAAAAAGAGAATAAATATTTTATGACTACCACTTTATTTAGTACAAACAAACAAAAAAAAAAGGAATCAAATGCATTGGATTCACTTTGTCAACAGTTGATTTATAAAGGATAAATAACCTTATTTTTTACTATTATTAAAATAATCATAATACTTATTATTATAATTATTATCTTATCAATATTTTACTAGTAATTACTATTATTAAAATTTATTTTTATTATTTATAATTATATTTATTATTATTTATTTTATTTTTAAGTAAAATTATTATTTTCTAAATTTATTTATTATTTTAATATTTTAATTATTAGAATTTTATTATTATTATATTTTTACTTTTTTATTTATATATTATTTTATTTTTATAATTATTATTTTTAGTATTGTCATTTTATTAATACTATTAATTTCATTATTAGCTATTTTATCAAATTTATTTTTATTTTTATTTTATTAATTAATAATATTATTTATTTATTATTTTTATTATTATATCATTGCTAATATTTAGTATTGTTGTTTTTTTAATATTATTAATTATTTTATCATTAACTCTTATTATCTTTACTATTATAATTATTATTTTATTATTTACATTTTTTGCTATAATTAATATTTTATATTTTATATTTATTATTATTTTATAACATTAATAATTATTATTATCACCATAAATTATAAACTTAAAATTCAAAATAAGGGAATCAAGTTCTTTAAAAAATTAGGAGGAATCATTGTCATCTCATTTAGAATAATCCTATTATAGGAAAAATGAAAAAAGAGAATAAAATGTTTTTGAACTAAACAAATACACAGGGAATGAAAGCTTTTAATTCTTTTTTTCTTTTTTTGATTACCTCGAATCAAATGACTATTAAGTTATCCAAAAATTTCATTTGTGAACACAATATACATAACATGTAACATGTGTTAGATTTATAGTTTCAATTTGCTTTTCTTTAAAAGTCACAAAAAGGAAAACAAAATTTCAAGGTTCTATTTGATTCTTTAGAAAGCATTTTTTATAAGAAAATATCATTAACATATATAATAATGAAAAAGTGACATAATACTTGTATTTTTGGTTGAAAAAATTGATACATAAAGCTATAATAATATAAAAAAGTAAATTCTTCTTTAAAAATATTTACTTATATATTTAATATTAAACAAATATAATATTTTTATTTATTTTTATTATTTTATAATTATATTTTATGAAAAATAATTTTTATCGAAACAAACAAATGTTGGGCCTTCATTTGCCATGGTTAGTTTATCCTCACAAATTGAGTAACAAAATGCAAAGCTTGTAGAGGCATAAGAAGAAATTGCACAGAACAATTAGGTGATGGCACCCCAACAACAACAGCTTACTCCCTAGCAAATCCAAATTAACTAGCATAAGTGTTACTTCAACCGGTTGTTAGAAAGGCTAAAAATACCACTTGACACTTTGCTAAAGGATAAGCAACTAGTTGATCAAGGATATGAGCATCATAGGGATGACTAGCAATAGGATATTGAAAGCTAGCCTCATAAGGTCTAGGGCTAAATTTTTTATATCTATATGCAATGGATGTGATTATTTTGTATATTAGATTTTGTTAATTTTATTTTTTTATGTTATACAAGTAAAATATGGAATTCAATTTTATTTTATAAAATTTAATATGGGAGATTTGATTGTTAAATGGATATTTGTTTTATGAAATTTGATTAACATAGGGTGTTTGTTACTTAGCTTGCTATAAAATCAAGCAATATATTAACAATATATCTTAAATTAGTAATGTATTTTTGAATAATAATTCCTCTAATTTTTTAGAATTTCATAATCTAACAATGAATTTACTAATGGATCCAAAATTTCCATCACTAAATAAGAACAATTATCAATGAATAACTTATTGTTAATTTGCTATATGGTCATCGATTATAAGTTGTTATAGTTATAACTTTAATGATGAATGTAATGATGGAATTTAACAACAGATACAAAAATCCATCATTAATTCAATTTTTAACGCATGATTTATTGATAATTTTCAATCTATTATTAATCTATTTAATAACATATTTAGGAAAATTAATGATAGGGTTTTCCATTATTATATAGTGAATTTTTTATAGCAAAATTTTGTGTTTAATACTTCATTTAAATTCATGCATATATTTCAATAATTTTTCCTTAAGAAAATTTAATAATTTAACATACAAGGTGTGTTCTAATTTCAATCAATCTCTTTTCCTTTTGGCATCAATCAAAGCATAAAATGAAAGCAGAATTCACAAAATTCAATAGTATAATAAATTAAATGAAATATGTCATAATAAAACCATGAAAATATTTGAAAGTATCCAACAAAATATCTAAAGAAAAGTCATTGAAGTATCCATAAAGAAATTGAAATAAAGTAAAGTCCTAGAGGGACAATAGGGCTAAGGGACAAATATATCTAAGATACTATCTCATTGGTGTTATTAACTCCGTCATCATCCTTAGCATTATCATCATTAATAGCACATAAACTAGAAGACCTACCATTAAGAGCATCTAACTGACCATGAATAGTTTTAAATTTAGCTTGGATTTTAAGTTATAACTTGGCATTCATTGAGGTAATATGATCCATCAAAGGTTGTAAATTAAAGGTAGCTAGAGCAAGAATAAGAGTAAAAGATGGTCTACTTTTCTTAATAAATTTCCATTTCCTTTCAACCTTATAATACAACATCTAATACATATTCTTTTTTAAAAGCTTTTAAAAGTCTTTGAATTTAGTCACATGCCTTCTTTATTAAACTAATACCTATCTTTTGAAAGGTGCAAGTTAACATCATCCTATAAGGTAGAAACTTTGAATTAACATGCTCAAACATATAATTTATCATGAGATAAGGAATATTGACTTATATATTATTCCAAATGTATCACATCATAAATAATTCATTATCGATAATTGTTATCCTTAACTCTTTTAGATAAAGCAACAATTATTAAACTTTTCCGTTTATAATGCCATGAAACTAGTAAATGGCTAAGTAATTGATAAGCACCATTAGTGTTCTTATTTATCTTGCTACCTATAAAGTTGACATCAAAATAACCTATTAAAGAATAAGATTCTTCTTTAGAATACCATAACCTAATGTGATGTGTTCTTATAAGATATCTTAAAATTCTTTTTATGATAATTAAATATGATTTCTTTTGATGCCTGAAATCTTGTACCTATCTATATTAAACCTAATGTCGAGTTTACTAGTAATAACATAGAGTAAGGAGCCTATTTTGCCTTTTTACATAGTATTATTAACCTTTTTACCTTATTCATCCAAGTCTAGAATTATTGAAATGCTCTTAGAAGTTCTACAGGATTTAGCCTCTTCTAAATTGTATTTCTTGAGCAATTCTTTTGTATATTCCATTTAGATTACAAAGATTCCTTCCTTTGATTGTTTAATTTAGAGGTTAAGGAAGAAATTCAACTTTCCCATCATGCGCATTTCAAATTTAACTTGGACTAACTTAGGAAAAATCCTTATATATAAATTCATTAATAACTCTAAGTAAAATGTCATTAATATATATTTGCATAAGGAGAATATCATTATGTTTATGCTTTGTGAACAAAATGGTGTTAACTTTTCCTTTTGACCTTTATCCATTAAAAATTTTCTTAATCTCTCATACCATGCTTTTAAGGCTTATTTAGGATTATAAAATACCATTTTAAGTTTAAAAACATGATTACAAAAAAAGTGACTTTCAAAATTTGAAGGCTATTTAATATATACGTCTTCCATAATCATACTAATCAAGAATGTACTCTTAACATTCATTTGATAAAGTATAAATCCTTTCATGCAAATATATGCCAATAATATATAAGTAGCCTCTAATTTAGCCACCAGTGTATAAAACGCTAATGATTGAATAACCATTAAGTCTTTACACAAGTTCCCAAACTCTATTTCTTTTATATTAATTTAATTCTTCTTATATAGGCAAGATCCAATGCTCATCAATTATTATTCTATCAATATTTTTAAGTTTAATTTGGAAAAGAAATACTAAGTGATCGTATTTATTTTTGATAAAGTTACAAATTACCTTTTGAGATACATTACTGATGAGTTGATTAATGGGATGACTCCTTATAATCTTACATTTTATTTATAGTCCATGATCTTGAGTTTAATTTGAATTATCTATAGGAGGAAGAGGTTTTTAGTTTTCTTTATCTTTTTTTTAACCTTAACTCTAATAATTTGCTCATTGGAATCTTTTTAAGAGAGCCATAAATCTCTTTTTTTTTCTTCATTTAAAAGCTTTTGCACACTTGAGGTAAATCCATTAAATACAACATGAATGGATTCCTCCATTAGTAAAATTCTTTTATTAAAAGCTTTGGTATTGCAAGAATACCCTATAAACATGCTTTTATCAAATTTAACATCAAACTTTCTTAAATTATTTCATTATTATGCATAAAACATTTACAATATGCAAATATGATATATTAGATTTTTTTCTTTGTAAAATTCATAAGGATTTTCTTCAAAATTAGTCTTATTACAATTTTATTTATCACATAATAAGTGATGTTAACTGCTTTCACCTAAAATGACTTAGAAAAAGAGCTATCATTTAGCATAATTTTTTATATCTCTTCCAAATACTTATTCTTTCTTTTAACAAATTTACTTTGTTATAATTCTTTACGAAATGAGAAGTTATACTCAATGTCATTCTTATTACAAAAATAAGTAAAATTATAATTTTCAAATTCTTCATCATAATTACTTGTAATTTCTTACAATGCTCATTCTTCTTTCATTTTGAATAAGTTTTGCAAGCTTTTTGAAAGCTTTAAAAGTTTTACTTTTGTGAGTAAGGAATAATGTCCATGTAAACTTAGAATGGCCATTAACAATTATAATAACATAGTAGTTACCGACATGACTTTTAATTTTTAATGGACTAACTAAATTCATATGATATAATTGAAGTGGTTTAGATGAAGAAACAATATTTTTAGGTTTAGAAGAAGCTTTTATTTATTTTTCTTTTAGGCATGCATCACAAATCCTATCTTTGTTAAATTTAAGTTTTGGCAAACCATCAATCAAGTCATTTCTAAAAAGTTTTCCAACAAGATCCATAGTTGTATTAGTAACCAAGAATTCTCATTCATGTTAACTAAACATTTAGGATCTAAAATTTAACTCATTGTCAATATTTATCATGTATATATTGTTGTATCTCTTTCCAACTAACTTAACTAACTTATCATTATGATTTTTAACAATGCAACAAATTAAGGTAACTTTGTTTCCTTTCTAACAAAATTAATTAATGTTAAGTAAATTATATTTAAGCTTTTTAACAAGCAAAATTTTTTTAATACAAAATTTAGTATTCTTACTAACTATACCTATACCTATCACTTTGCCTTTCACGTTGTCATCAAAGGTCACATTCTCTCCACATTTGTGTTTTAAGGAGAATAATTTGGATTTATCACCAATCATATGCTTTGAACACCTACTATCTAAATACCAAATGTCATTTTATGACCTTATGCATACCTATAAAAAGAATATTAATTTTTTATTTTAGGTAACCAGATCACTTTAGGTCTAGTCCTAACATATGTTCTTTTTAGAAATCAAATTTTCTTCACTACAACATTTGTTTCTTTTGTGAGCACAAGAGTGAATTTCATATCCTTTTTCTCTATAATAGAAACAAGTAATGTTGGGTTGCCTTTTTAAAGTTGCTTTGATAAAGAAGTTTTTATAAAAAGCATTCTTTACATTTTGGGTGTACATAAGACCATTGAAACTAGTTCTTTAACCAAGCAAAGTATTAGCTGTGTCTTTTCCTTTTATGAATTTCTAAAGTATTTTATTTAAATCATCTAATTTTTGCTTAAGACTTTTACGAAAGGTACAAGTTTGTGAAATTTCCCAAAAGCTTTTAATTTCCTTAATTAAGTTATCATTCTTTTTTTCTAAATTCTTATTATCTTCTTCCAAAAAAGATATAATCATTTTTGAAAAATTAACATTCTTTTTAGCCTTAAGTAAATCTTTAAAAAGATTGGTAAGTACAAAACTAAAGGATTTTTTATAATCAATATTGGATACCTTATTAGCATCATTGTTTCTTTATTTTTGTCATTTCCACCATATAAGTTAACATCATTATCTCCCTAAGTTATAAGGTAGGATTTCTTATGTGGGCTCTTGTTCTTTCTC
The DNA here is from genome assembly GCA_020226215.1 of Sindora glabra. Taxonomy (NCBI): domain Eukaryota; kingdom Viridiplantae; phylum Streptophyta; class Magnoliopsida; order Fabales; family Fabaceae; genus Sindora; species Sindora glabra. Next base: position 50,211,889 of record CM035233.1, read on the forward strand.
TTTTTATACTCCAACTGCCTTTTAAAATATATTAGGTAATCAAGTTTAATCTAATCCAATTTTATGCATTCATAGTAAGTTCAAGTTGATTAGTTATTTCCTTTTTGTTTACTTGTATGCTTATTGTGAGAAAGGATTTTTTCTTCTTCCACTAATTCTTTTGAATGCTTTTTGATAGTTCTTTATAAGAAGGACTAGATCATCTTTAATAAAAAGTGTCAAGATTGTCATCTTAACTTCTTTTATAAATATCTTTCTCATCAATAATAGTTTTGGCTTTAAGGGCAAGTGACTTATTTTTCTTATCATTATCATTGACATATCTTTGGAGCTCTATTTCATGCTCTTTTAAGTTATCAAAAAGAACTTAAAATGGTAATATCCTAATCTTTATGGTCTTTGATTATGGTAATTTTTTATTGCCAGTCAATGGTTAATGATTAGGGAACTTTGTGAACTAAATCTACATTCATAAAAGTCCTACTAAGAATACTTAATCTATTAATAAGGATAGTAAATCTTTGCTTCATATTCTTGATAGACTCATTATCATTCATTCTAAATAATCCATACCAATAAACAAATCTTTAAACTTTACTTTCTTTTACTTATGGGGTTTCTATATGAGCAATTTCAATAACATTCCATATTTTTTTTTTTGGTCAAGCAATTAGATATGTTTTTGTACTTACTAGCTCATAGGGAATTTAATAAAACCATTTAACCTTAGAGTGAAGTTAATGTTTCTTTTCTTATTCTTACTCCAATCATTTCTTAATTTTAAAATCTTTTAATTTTTTTCTCTTTTGGGTGGTGGATTATATCCTTTCTCAATCAATTCCCACATATTAATATTAGTGATTTTTAAAGAATTTTTATCTTTTATTTCTAATATGTATGATGTTGTTCATTGAAATCGAAAGGTTTATTTAATAAGAGACATTCAAGTCAAATACTAGAACTATTTGAATTCATAAGATCCTTTTAAGATCATTAGATCTTGAATAAGAGTTAAGCTCTAATACCCATTATAACTATGGATTTCATACAAAAGGGGCGAATTGAGCTTTAGAATTTTACATTCTTTTAAAATAATTTTAAATTTTTCAAAGATTTTTTAATAATAAAACACTTGAAAATACTAGATAAGTATTTAATTTTAAAAGTAACCAATTTTAAGTTAAGGAAAGTAAATATGAAACCACACCATCACAATTATATGAAAAAATTATATAGTAAACTAAAGAGATAAAATAGAGAAGATCAAATGCAATATTTATAATAGTTTGGACTTGAAGATTTAACACTCTAAATTAAGCCTATTTGACTTGGCTTTGCTAATCCATTATCTTTTCAAATTTAATCCATGCATTTGAAGAAGCCTTTTACAAACTCTTCTTGAAATACAAAAAAGATCCTTTTCAGTTTCTTCACTCAAAGCACACTTTAGTTAAAAGGAAGCCTTACTTTCAGAAATCTTAAGATGTCTCACCCTAAAATATAAGGAATATGTATTTAATAAAAGAAATTTCAGCTCATAAACTCTTTAAAGTAGATGACATAATAAAAAGTTAGAAGAAAAAATTTGAATCTAAAAGGTTCAAGGAATTTTGATTATTAGAGAGCAAAGAGATGAGTTTTTCTATGTTAATACAATAGTGAAGGCCTTTAAAATTGAGTTTGAATTGTGTTTTAGGCTTTATATAGGAGTTGGATGCCTTAAATATCTATTAGACTTTTAAAAAACCATTATAAATGCATCAACACACAAGGAATCACTTTGCAAAATGATTTCTCATGCTTGGGAAAATTTGAATAACACTCCTATAGTGAATATGTAAGTTTTAGTTCTAAAGTGAGAAAAAAAAAGGGAAGCTTCGATTTTAGCTAGATAAGAGTAAGAAAGAATTTGAAAGTTGTAATACAATATTTGTTGTTCTCATTTTCAAAGGTATGCAATTTATTTATAGAGCAAATTTGATGAAAATAACTTTAGCTTCAAGACATTTTTCTTTTGCTTTAAGTAGCCTTTGCTTGGCTGCAAGTTTGAAATTTGAACATTTAGCTCTAAGTTTGAAATTTGAAAAATAGTTTCATAAAAATCTTAGCTTACTCAAAAAGCTTCCTTAATATTCCACATATTGAATACACTTTGTGCATATCATAGGAGACAAGAACTAACCATTTTTTTTACCTAGTTCTGAATTTTGCTTGAGATAGCAATTAAATTGCTATTTTTCCAAAAGTGAATTTTCTTTTATAATTTTAGTTTAGCTGGTTTGTATTGCATGTATATTGTTTGAAACTATTTTTCTAATTATAAAATGAATGTCTCAATTTTATATATTATTTTTTATTGATTTTAGCATATGTTGGATAAATTTAAATTTAAAATTCCTTTTTATTTTGAATTTTTCACTTTTTAATAATTAAAAGTTCACAATGACTACTAAATATTGATCATTAGATTTAGTTATCTTTTCTTTGAAAAAAATATTTAATTATAGTTAATAAGATAATTTTTTTGAAAAATAAGTTTGATATTTTCAAAGTAAAAATAAATAAAAATTCTAAAGTAATTTTGTCACATAGAAAATATACTTTATATGAAGCAAAGTAGGTTTTTTGAAAATATGAAATAGTGTAATCCATAGTCCATTAAAATATTTGATAGTTTTGAAACTTATATTACATAAGATTTGTACCTAAATAAGTTGAATATATGATAAAACTAATAAGTGCAAATTCCAATTCATATTTTGCAATTAAAATACATTATAATTTAATAAATTCAATTTATTTTCCATTTAATTCCTTATCAACTAGCCTCTAAATGTCAAGGGATCACCTTAAGAGCGTTGCTTACGAAGCGAAAGAACTAGAATTAAGGATAATTTAAACATATGACCAAAAAAAGTTACAATAATCTTATTTAAATTCTTACAATTAGTTAAATCAGCCCAAGTTAACTGACTAATCATGTGTTAGAATGAATAAATATTTTTTAAATAATGACCTATGTTTTCCTTTGCTCTTAACCTTCATTTCCTTTTTTTTATTCTTTTAGTTCAACATGCTTTTTTACACTTAATAGAAAAACATTCAAGTTTTCTTCTTTCAGTTTCTTCACTTAAGTAGACAATGGTAAGCAAAATATTTTAAAAAATCATATTTTCTTTATAAATCATATAGCATTTCTAGAATATATTTTGAAAAATTCTAGTTTAATATTACATTACTTTTTATTTTCAAATATTATATGTGGAATTTTTAATTTTATTTGTTGCAATAAAGAATGAAAATTATTGACATACAATTTTTTACATTTTTTTTATCACTTTTTTAATCTTTACAAGGTAAAATCCTTTATTATCTTTAAATTTTGAAACAAAAATTTTAATTTGAGAATAATTTTTCATTTTGCTTTTCATGAAAATTTATAAGTAAATATTTGTATAATCTTTTTTGAATTTGGTTCATTATCCTCTAATTTATAAATTTTTGAAAAATCTTAACTTATTATGCTTTTTTTAATTTTACTCATTATTTCCTTCATTATTGGTTGTACTAGATAACAAAGCAAAAAAAAAAAAATGAAAGTAAGGGAAAAAATAAATTGAATAAAATATGAGAAAGTGAAATAATTTTCTTTTAAAAATTTTTAGGTTTGACACTTTTTATTGAGTCGGAAGGACCTTAGTTTTTTTTAATAGTAAGAATGGTTAATGTTAGAACTAACTTGTAAATTATTATATATGTGTATGGTTAAATTTCCAAATTAAAATATTAAAATTACACATACTTATTGTTGAAAAGTTATATTATGTTGAAATCAAGAAATATGATAGTTTATGATCAACAAATGCATTGATTTATGATCAAAGAGGTATGTTAGTTCATAATAAATAGATATACTAGTTTATAATTAAGATGTTAGGTGGTTAATATTCAAGAGATACATGGTTTATATTTAATAAACATAATAGTTTGTGTGTAAAAGATATAATAATAAAAAAATATCAATTAAGGATTAAGAGATGCATTAGTTCATGATCAAAATACACCATATTAGTTAAGGATCAATGAGTAATCAAGTGACATCTTGATTTATGGTCAAGAAACATATTAAATAACAATAAAAGTCATGTTAAAAGACATGATAGTTAGTGATCAAGAATCATGTTGGTTTATGATAAAAAATCGTGTTAATTTATGATAGATAGACATATTAATTTATAATCAAAATGCATGATGGTTCATGTTCAATGGACATGTTAATTCAAACATCATTATCTATAAATATGACTGAAACAATGATACAAACAAATATAAAATAGAAAAATAAATATTTGAGTTAATTAATGATTATAGATAATTATAAGTGAATAGAAATAAATAAAGAAATTTATCTTTCATCATGAATGAAATGAATAATGAATCTTTATTTTTTTTTTATCACTTTGTTACTTTTCTTAATCATTCAAAAGGGTTTTTGAAAAATGATTATTAAATTATTGGCTGTTCAATTTTTAAAGTATTTAGATAAATCTTAAGAGTGATTTACCATAAATCTTGTAGCAAATAATGGGTGCAAAGTTATTTAAAGGATAGTGTTTTTTGTAACATATTTTAAACATATCGTATTTTATAATTTATTTTTTGTTTTGTTTCATTATATCTTTTAATAAAGGGTTTTCAAGGTTTATCATGCATGAATCAAATTTGATACCAAGGATATGAGAATAATAGTGGATACTTGCTTGGCACTCAAATCATAATCGAAATAAAAAATAAAGAATATTGAAGGAAATAATATTTCAATTTCATTGTATAATTTTTATAATACAGTGTTGATGCATGATTAAAAATACAAAAGAAAATTAAGCGTTAAATCTTTTAGAGTTTAAAGCCACTGCATAAAATAAATAATTATTACTTTATTTATTTATGATAAATAAATAAAGTTTTTTTTATGTATATATAAGAAGATGACTTGAAATTTATATGCATAGTATTCAATATATTTTTAATAATTATCTTGCATGGATTTTATCTTCTTTCCATTTTCTCTTCCTCACAAATTGCATTCTACCCAACAGTTAAATTACTAGATGCATATACACACAACCTTATAATTGTATGCAAAATAGATACAAAAACTTTTAAATAATATTATATGTAATCTAAATTAAATATTTTTGGTAAAAACTTTAATTATTTTTTCATTTACAAAAAAAATTGCATTATATTTTGAAAATTCAAGAGATAGCAATGAATGCGACAATAGTCCTAGCCATACTTGGAGATGGCTCAATCAAGATTTTTAGTGGACCTAACACATGCATGTATGGTAGGGTAGTGTTAAATGGAGTTTCATTTTTTATGATATTGAATATTTTTATTATTAGATTGCCTTTAATACATTAAGATGGTTATTTTTAATTTTAATTCACTTATTTTAAAATTTAAAAAAAGGTAATCTAATGATAAAAATACTCAATATTCTAGGAAGTGAAACTCTTTATAATACTATCCTATTTTATAAATTATTATTCCTTCTATAACTTTTTACGGTAATGCTATGAAAGCTCAACCTTTTATAAAATTGAGTGTTTCCAACATTAGATTATATTTAGTATATTAAGATTATATTTTTAATATTTTATAATTTACTTATTTTGAGTTTTAAAAAAAACCTAGTAATTAAATATTCAACCTCTTAAAAGATTAAGCCTCCTAATAGCATTATGCTACTTTTTAAGTGCCGATATAAAAAATAAGAAAATTAATAAATAATCTTAATTTTAAGAGAAATGAATTATAATTTAGTAATATATTTTTTATTAAAAATTAATTAATTAGTAAAATTATTAAATATTTATTTAGATAATATGGATAATATTTAAAAAATATAATAAATATAATTTTAATTTTTTAAAATATTTAATAAATAGAAATAAAATTTTCTCTTTAAAATGATACTTTAGAAAAAAAATACAAGGAATATTTGACAAGATGACAAGATTAAAAATGGATGGTATAATTGAAGCCCTCCAAAATCTCTCAATATCATGCACCAACATATCATTCCCAGCTTGTCCTTACTACTTTTCTTGTCGCATGCCTGGCATCAAAATATTCTCGCAATCATTTGTTCTTTTCAATTTCAAAGAACAAATTACTTCGAAGATCCCCAAATCAAGAAGCCGCGAAGTACGCGTGCTTTACCCATCCTATGAGTTGTTAATTTTCTTCACTTTCCTCCTAATGGCATTTCTTATTCAATTTTTTCATGGAAGTTAATCAATAAAAAATAATATATCATAAAAATAATGTATTTTGATAAATTTTTAATAACAATAAAATTATTTTTAATAAATTTTATTAATGTGGCAACCTATAAATAGTGTATAGTTAATTGAAAATAAATCAAATTAAATCTTTCATAAAATTGAATAAATATAAAAAGAGAAAAATACAAATTACTTCATCATCTTTCAAATAGTTGCATTTAATACCCATAACTATCAATTTTTACAATTAACTTCCTTCAATTTTGAAGTAATTATAAATTGCACGACTCCACTCATAAATGCATTTTTTCGTAATAAGTTTCAAATTATATTAAAATAAAGAAACAAATATGAGAATTGTAGTGATATATTTTCCTATTTGCATTGAACAAGTGAATTATTCAAAATCAAAATAATCTTTGAATAAAGAAAAATTAACAAAAAAAAAAAAATAGTACATGTTAGCCACTGGACCATCATACTATTCTTTACTTTCTCACAAAATTTTGTATATAACAGAGCATGTTTGCTCTGTCTAATTACTCAAGAGAATGTTTGGGTGTTAAGTGCAATTACCTAAAATTAAAAAATAGCGTAAGTGTGAGAGAGAAGAGGAGGGGGAAGGAGAGAGATGACTGCTAACCCTCACATTTATATGTGAATGCTAGTAATCTCTACTTTTTTATTTTAATAAAAAATGATGTTATTAGTTTAATAATAATAAAATAATAAATAATATTTAAGTAATTTTTTAAAAAATATTAATTTAAAATGCTTAAGTTAATTTTATTTATTTTTTTATTTTCATAGAAAATACACTCATTAAATTAAGAGATTAATTATAATGATAAATTATAATATATTTATTATTTTATTGTCATTAAATTACTAGCATAATTTTTTCTTTGAATGAAAAAGTAGAGATTGTTGTATGTGGAAGTTAGTAATCCTTGTATTAGATTTAATTTACCATTAGTGTAAGTTAATCGTGTATTATATCTCACTCAGGATTATCATAATTAAAAAATAATTAAAATTCTTTTACTACTGTTAAACATTTATTCTTTTAATAATGTGTCTAGTTCTCATTGATTGATAATGTTAAATATTTTACTCTAAATCAAATTTAAACTCATATATATAATATCAAATAAAAAGAATATTTTTATGTAAAAGATAAGAGGATTGAATCTTGATTATTAGATCTTTATTTGATTATTAGGATTAAAAGATAATTCAAAATCAAGTGATTACTTAAAAAAGTTACATTACCACTTTAAAAAAATCATATTATTTTATATTTTAATCTTAATTCTTCAATTCTAAATTTGATAATCATAATTTATTACTTTTATTCTCACATAAAATACTTTCTCATTTGATATGCTTTCTCTATGTATATCTTAAATAATCATATTTTGTGAGAAGCACAAATTTCTCAAAATTTGATTGCCTATAACGTCACCTAATCATCTTCTTTACCTTATGGAAAAAGTAAGTGGGCCCCCTGTTGGGTCCCTGTCTTAAATGGCCAAATATGAATGCATGAAAGCTGAATGTCACAAAATAGATCCGATCCGCAAACTTGGAACAAAAGATTCAAAAAGATCCAATCAGATTGTCCGCTCATGATCCCCAGGGAGATTCTCGTTTAAGCGTTTCTCGTAATCTCGTCGAAACGGGTCAACTACAAAGTACCATTTTCTTTTATCCACACAAAATCTCCCCTTTTTCATAATTTTTTCGCATTTATCCAATTTATTATTAAGTCCTACCCTTCATCTTTCTTAATAGTTCCGCGACCAGCTTCAAAACTCTGATCTTAATTTAAATAATAAAAATTTAACAATAAAACAAATTATTTTATTTTATAAGAAAAAAAGGCATTAAAGTGCAGCTCGTAACATACTATCAAAGAAGATGCTGATAACATACTAAAATTATATATAAAACTTTACATATTACTTCTAAGTTTTATCAAATTTAAGAAATAATAACTCAATTTATTCTTAAGTGAAAATTTATGTAATTTAAATAGTTTCCACCAAATATCTGAAGAAAATTTGAATTTACGATTAAGAGAAGTTATTATTTTATCGAAATTTTCACTCTAGTTAAGTCAAAATAGTAAACTAATGACTAGTGAGTTGGGAAGATAGATGGTCTAAACCCAAATTTAATATGATTTTTTATCTAGAATAAATAACCAATTTTGGGGGCTGTAACAACTCGGGTTGTTATTAATTGCTGAGAACTCTGGTATTAGGTATCAACCCTAGCTAGCTGCACTATTACAATTCGTTATCCAATTCAACAGCTTCATATATATTAAATACCCAAGCAGATAGCTGCAAATTGCAAATCGAAACAACAAGGGGACAAAGGAAGAGATCATGAGAACTCCATCATCATCATCAACAACGAGCAAGACGACACCGTGTTGTAGCAAGGAGGGGATCAAGAGAGGGCCGTGGACACCGGAGGAAGACGAGATTTTGGCGGCTTTTGTGCGCAAGGAAGGGGAAGGGCGGTGGCGCACGCTGCCTAAACGGGCGGGGCTGCAGCGGTGCGGGAAGAGCTGCCGCCTCCGCTGGATGAATTATCTTCGTCCCTCTGTCAAACGAGGTCGTATTGGCGATGACGAGGAAGATCTTATCCTTCGCCTTCATCGCTTACTGGGGAACAGGCAATCTCTCCCTCTCTCTCAAATCTAATTTATCTTTCTCTCTCTTTCTGATCCTTTTCTCTTTGCTCCTCTATATCTATTCGATCTGAATCATCTGAACATAATTCAAAGTTCTTCGAAGTTCACCAATGGTGGCAGAACGATTTTAGGGTTTTGCTGTATAACCCTTCTTTTTCAGTTTCGTAGTTGCACAATTTTCTTTTCACAAAATGTCATTAACTATGTATATCGTAAAATTCGATTTAAATTGTGTTCAGTAATTCATAAAATCATACTATAACTCTTTCAATATCAATAAGTTTTTCTAACTATACATATTTAATTATTACTTAATATAATTTTAAATCGAAACTGATGATTGCATGCAATATTATAAATATAATAATAATTACAATTTATCAAAATTATGCATCAAAATTCTTACATTTTTCTTTATTTTTTCGTAATTGTAATTATGGCAATGTAACCAGTAATGGCAACTAGAGAATCATAAGTAATGAATTCTTACTAATTTAAATTTGAAATATAGAAATTAAGTCATTACACATATCAATTTCCTCGTGATTCGATCACAGGTGGTCTTTGATAGCTGGGAGAATACCTGGAAGAACAGACAATGAGATAAAAAACTACTGGAACACCCATCTCAGCAAGAAACTCATAAGGCAAGGCATAGATCCAAGGACACACAAACCTCTACTAAACACCATTAATCCCAATGCTCAAAAAAATGTTCATGGATCAAAGACAACCTCAAATCCTCATCCAGCTTCCCGAACTAGTGCTATCACTCCTGCAGCAGAGATTGGCAGCAACAGCAACCAAACAAACAATGCCAATGCTACTCAAAGCAACTGGAAGCCAGAAAATAATCACACTACAGAAGGCCATACCAGCAATTGGAACTGGCTGAGCTGCGGCGACGGCAACGACAAGATCAGTGGTTGTGAGGAAGATGTTTTCTCTTCATTTCTGGATTCTTTGATCAATGACAATGGAACTGGAAACCAGCAGCTGGATAATGAGTTTGCAGCTGCACAGTCACACCAACTGCAGCCCGTAAGTTCTTCCACGCTTTCTTTCAATCTTGGCTTCTGGGAAGCTGAACTCATGAAGGGTTCATTGAATAATTTAGGGGAAGATGTAGAACAATATGGGTCACTAAAGGATTCCTACAAAGCTGCAAAATGATGTCCAGTAATTATATATTATATGGATATATCGGGAATGTAAGAATATGTAAACATATTATGTTTGATTTGTTAGCACTTAGCTTTGTTTGTTTGTGATCCTATGATTTGTGTAATTGCATGTGTGTTAATGGTGATTGATTATGTAATTTGTAAGAGGTCATATTTGGAGCCTCTGTATTAGTAATGTACCAAAAATTTGTATTTACATATTACAATGTGGGTATGATTTTTTGATGCACAGATGCAACTTTTATTAGTTTATTTTGTTTTTGGATATAATAGAGACGAGCTTTCAAGTTTTGTTAATAGCACTTTCCTTTTTGTATTAGTAAAATAGACTTATTTATGTAAAATTTTAAAAAATCCATATGATTTTTAATGTTTTTATAAGCTCTCACCGCATTAGGGCCCTGGACAATAATCCGCTCGTTTTGTCGCAAAATAATTTTTCATAAGAATAATCATATTTATTTGTTTTTATAATAATAAAAAGTTAAGATTATGTAATATGTTGAACTTGCTCAATATGTGTTTTCCCTACTACTACAATACCTACAATACTATGCAATGCTTCACGAGTCACGATGTATATAAATAACGGGAAAATTATTTATTTGTACGCATGTAAATAAAATTTTTCTATTGAAAAATTTCTATCGAACATGTTTTCTAACAAAATGTCAGCCTAAGAATAGTAGTAGCAAATCCCTTTACTGCATGCAATACATATTTCGAATCTCAATTTCTAAGATAGACTTCCTTTCGTATTCCCCTCATTGTTAGGCATACTTAATGAAGATCAATGGCTTCAATGCTATCAACTTTTCAATTTACGGTAATACATTCCGCAGTCGATTTTGACTAGTTGGTCTTGAGATATGCATACATACACAATATATTTTATTATTGATTTTTTTTTGTTCCCTACAAAATATTGGAATAGTTGTGAGCATGCATGCATGGAAAAAAATAATTAAACCAATAGACCATTCGATACATGCAATATAATTCTAAGATCAAATCTAAAGTGAATGAAAAAGTAAAATATCTGAGCAACATCATATATTTATTTAAGGTAAAACCCTCGACTAGCCTTCTTATTTTCTTTATTTATTTGTATTTATACACGGCGTAAAAGATTAAACTTAATACTTTCGGTAAACTACACAAGCATCTTAAAATTAAAGTTGGCTCCATGCGCTAACATCTCACTAGTTCTATCTTTTACCTTTTATTTTCCAATATTTTTTTTTCTTCCTTTTTTTTAAGGTGTTCGAGAAAGCCCTAAGGCATATATGCATGCAATGCAATTTTTAAGGGTTTGCTTTGTGGAAGTGCAGAGATAAAGTTTGCCCAAACTGCCATAATCATCAATACACGGATGCATTGAAGTTCTGTGGGTATTTGAATTTTGCTATTGTTTTGGAATTGAAGTTCTTTGTAGCCACCGACCAATTAAACGTAATATTGGTTCTACTTGGGATATGTTGAAATATTGTTATGTGATTGGAAGGAAGCTGAGATATAATTGAGCATGTCAGTGTCTTTACATTAATATTTTGAATGGATTCTTAGTACTCGATCGAATATAATAATTGTTGGGATAAAAACTTAACTCTTTAACTGTACCATAAGGGTCCCCCTCTCATAAATATTCAATTCTTACACTCCTTAACACTATATCCACAACATTCATAAATAAGCACTTCTATGATTCTAAGCTATTCAAAATAATTTATATTTTTACTTTGTATGACTAACGTGTTTTCTAATTTATAAGTTATCTGATCACTCGATTGGAAACTAGTGTATGGGAACATCATCAGGTTCCATTAAAGAGATTAGGTAACTTAACTCGCAAGGAAAACAAATTCAAAGCAGGGGCAAGTGTTTCGTTCATGAATCTTATGCATGGGATGTTTTGCGAAAGGACTTCTGTTCCTCTCACCGTGTTAGTGAGATACGTGTATAGAAGTTGTTTATGGACCGATGTCTATAATTAACCCATAAGTCATATAATATACATGAAGAGTGTACATATGTTTTTATTGAGAAAAGAAATGGTGGTTACGGCAGCAACAGATGAAATACTGTTTTATACATTTACTGTTTATATTTATATTTTCTCGTTGTCCCTAAAAAAAAATTATAAACATGTATGTGGAAGTATTTCTTCTGTTTGTATAGATAACATCAAAGCAAAAAATAAAAAGTCATTTTGAGGTTCTCTTTCCTTTTGTTGTAGTTGTTTTGATTCTCCAAAAAAAAAAAGTTTTGATTATATTGTTATAGAATTAAATTTTGTATTCAATTATGAGTCGTTTATGTATTCTGCTACAGTGGATTTAAAAAGTTAAGAGAATAATAAACAATTTGATTGATAAAAAACTGATAGGAAAAGTGAGAATAATACAAATTCTTTTATTGTCTTTTGATGGCAGGAATATTTAGCACAACATTATAAAGTTAAGAGAATATTAATAAACAATTTGATTGACAAAATTAATGACTGTAAACTAAGAAAGGTATTTTTTTTATTTTTGGTATAATTTATGCATGAAAGTAGCATTATTATTAGTTAACTCAAGGGAAAGGAAAAAGGGAGAGAGAGAGAAAGTGGTAGGTTCCATTCCATTTAATTCCTCGCTTACCTATTATGGTACTAGAATTCTTCGAAACTTCAATTATTTTTCCTTTTATTTCATGAAATTGAATAAAAATATATACATAATGTGACCTAAAGATTTTTTTATTAATTTCTTTGCTTCACGTAATAAAAAATGATAAAAAAGTGATAGTTCAAATTCCTTCAAAAAAATTTAATATTAAAAATATGCTTGGAATCTTATATTTTAAATATTCATAATTATATTATATTTATAAGCATACTTATTATATCATGACTGGATGGTAAGCGATCGTGGACTTAAATAGTATGTTAGTGTTGGTAGATTCAAATCACCTTAAATCATAAATATCTCGCTTCTGTCTCTGTATATATGCTCTCACGTGAACTTCAGTCTTCAAATAACATACAAAAATTAAAGTGTTAAATTCTTGTTATTTACAATAATTGGGACCCTAATTCCATGATTCCCAATTTCAGTGAAGCATCAGAAAGTTCAATTATCGATCAGTTATATATATATATATATATATATATAGAGAGAGAGAGAGAGAGAGAGAGAGAGAGAGAGAGAGAGAGAGAGAGGAGATGTTATACTGAACTTGATGCATGTTCTTGCCCGTGCAAGTCTCGGAATCAACTAAATTAACGAGGCTTTCTTTGAGGGATTGAATTTTCACAGAGCTTACGTAAAATTGAAGAAAACAACCACAGAAAAACTGAAACACAAAGCTCAAAACTCGAGGGAACTTGCAGAAACACTACAATAACATAAATCTTTGTATTTGAAGAGCAAAATACATGAAATACCTGGAGAGATCCATGGGAGCTGCAATCACAGATAGCAGAGTACTGAAATGGAGAAGTGCTGGCAGTGACGAAGTCTGCAGGAGGGAAGGCGTGGACCAAACAATGACCAAGAAAAGTTATAATATATTCTCTGTTTTGTACTTTTATTGGCTCCATAGTGTAAATGAACGCGGGTTGGCACGCGACGGTTGGAGGGGGTGGTAGTTCAGAATTTGCAAATGTGAAAATTGAAATGGTTAGTGTAAGGCACGTGATTCTATTTGGCAGTCTCGAACTGACCAAACATTCTTTTTAATTTTGGTGGACTTACTTCCCTTTTTCCGATGTAGTTAACACAATAACTCATTAAATGCCGAGGGTTTCAACCACTAATCTCCAATTAATTAAACCCGGGAAAGTAATGAAAATTAGCTACTCTCGGAAAAAATTTTAAGCGTGGTTTGTTCCGTGTAATACGAGAAATGTAGCTTGTTAAAAAGTAGGAAAATTTTGAATTATTTAATTGATTACTAATTGATAAAATAAAAAAAATAAAATTTTTGTGAAGCTCTATTTTTTAATTATGAGTAGTTTTTTATCGACATTTTTCTCAATAGTTTTTTTTTTATATTTTTTAAATAAAAATATAAAATTATTCTCATTTAATTTAACTAATAATTACTTTAATATTTTATATTCATAGTTTGAAAATTATAATAAATATAATTATTAATTAAATAAAATAAATTATTTTATTAATATTATAATAAATAAAATGAGTAATACATAAAATTATATAAAATATATATTAAATAGCATATAAAAAATATAAATTATAAATATAATCATAAATATTATTATATATTATATTCTATTATTTCCTATTTTATATTAATTATATTTACAATTTACTACTTTAATATTTAATCATAAAAATAAAATTTTGTGTATTTTTATTTATTTTATATAAATTTGATATAATTAATTATTTAATTATATCTTTCATTTAAATTATATTAAGATAATTATATATATGGGGATTGCTAACTTGTACTCCCATTTAGCAACACTCACTTTTTCATTTGTATGAAAAAAATTCATTTACTAATTTAAAGATAATAAAATAATAAAGAGTATTATAATTAATTTATCATCACTATCAATTACTTTAATTAATCTAGATCAACTTTACTCATTTTTTTTCATTTTCATAATAAATATACTTCTTAATTTAAGTAATCAATAGTGATGACAAATTAATTATAATATTTTTTATTATTTTATTATTTTTAAATTAAAATTATGATTCTTTTGTCCAAATGAAAAAGAGAAGATTGCTAATTTTCATATATAGATGTGAAAGTTAGCAATTTGCTATATATATATATATATATATAAAAGACATCTCCTTTTTTTGTATAAACCTATTTTATCTTTTTATAGTAAATTAAAAAATAATAAATTACCAATTTTAAAAAATTATGATGGAAAGAGATTAGAAATATAATATTAAAAGATAATTAGAAATAATTAAAATTTTATTGATATTTATTATTTTTTATATTACAATTTTGGAGAATATATTAGTTATTTTGCAGTATTTTTTAGAAAGTTTAAAGTTGAATCAAATAAAATGCAAAGAAGTTAATTCTTGGGAAGTGTCAATTCCTTAATGTCAATTAAACAACTTTGAATACTTTCTAAAAAGGTTACAAAGGAATTTACTTCTTATGAAGTTTAACTTCCGTGAAAACTTATTTTTTATATAAATTAAACGACTCCTTAGTTAGTCAATTGGTACATAATTTGTGTATCCATTATTAACAAGAATTGAAATAAATATAAATTTTTTTTAATAATTAATTTTTTAACAATCTTTTGTTACATTTATTTCAATTCTTATTACATATGGGCACATAAGTTATATGCCCACAAGTTAACTAAGAATTTCTTATTCATTCATTCATGTTTGAATTGATATCATCTCGTTGTGCAAAGGTACATGACATTATTACTTACTGATACAAAATTATGATACAATGTTGGTTATTTAACAAGTTCAACATCATTTATGAATTGCCATATATATAAGTGACATTGTATGTTTGAATATTTGATATCAGTTCTTTAATTAATGTGAAAAATGATAATCATGTCGCTTCTTTTTCAAAAAAATCAACATGTTAGTCACCTAAAAAATGTTGAAGCATTGTTATAAAATGTCAATTCTTAGTTTATCAACTAATGTAATTATTTATTTAAGATATCAGTTAATACATTGCTACTAAAAATTGACATTTTTTCCTATTGGAGAATTAACATGGTTTGTCAGTTTGATTTAATTAATCAACATTTAATGTTCAGTTTATCACAATAATTTTTTTAAATAACTGATGTGTATTTAATTTCTTGATAAACTCTACTACACCAGAAAGGGTATTCATCTAAACTTAGTTATAGACATCATTAAACTATATTATTATGCAGCTAATATAGTATTTAAGTCCTATATGTTTTTATGGTAAAAAATAATATCTCAATATAAGAAAATCTCAATGACAATAATTTTATACATTTAATTGGGTCCACAAAGATTGAAGACATTAGAGTATAGAATAATATGTAAATATTGCAAAAATTGATCGTAATATCCTTAAAAGTCAAAGAAGGAAGTTATATTATCCTTTTATGTAAGGCTATTGAGAGAACCCTTCGTGAAATCTATTGTAACAAAAAAATGGCATAAGTAAGTTATAATTGACCGATGTTGTAAGTGTAACATGAATACCGTGTGCTTCTATTGAAGATAAATTTATTACTTGACTTATGTGGTTAGTAGAATAGTTAGAATATAACATGTAAAATCTGTATGTTATTAGAATATTAAAAATTATAAACAGGTTTTAGAAATTAATAATTAAAAAATAACACTTATTAGACATAAAATATAAGTATGAGAAATATGAATTTAATTACTTTTACTTTTTCCTAATATTGCTAGGAGGATCTTCAACCTATATCGTTTTGGTATGGTGTTTAACACATAGGACCTTTTCTCTAACATGTGAATAATATAAAGGTATGTAATGAAATTTGTTGTTTTTCAAATTGTCATATTCAATAAATAACCTTCATTTTGAAAACATAACACACAACTTGTTAAAAATGTATAACCTATCTACTCTATAAGAAATTTATCAACACTCACACTACCTAAAATCCTAAAAAATGAAATTAGAAACTCAAAATCCTAACAAATCTATAGAATTACAATAACTAGATTTTTTTCTTAGTTTTAGAGAAAAGATAAGGTGTGTAAATGCACTTTAACATTGAAAAGAAGACATCCGCAAAATAGGATTAAACTATTAGTTGAACATATGCTTTGGTGTTCTTTTATAGGAATTTTTTCATAGGACACTATAATTTCAAAAGTAAGATACTCTAACCCTATAATTTGCACTTTGGCATTGAGACTAGCTTGCCTTTTATTTCAATTCTTATATTTGGTTCACAATTAGTGAAAAGTAAAATCATGTTGTTTAATATTCCATGTCAGTTTTACATTAAAATCAACATCTAATACCAAACATGTTATGTTTAAAGTGTTTAATAGTCAAATATAACGCATCAATTTATTAATAATAGAAAACTAAATATGAAATAGTTTTCCTTGTCAATTGGAATTAAAAACTTGATGTTGTAATGTATTGCCATTGATTTTTTGTAAAAAAAGTTAAATGTAATTTCTCTTGTTGCTTTTTTTACTGTTATTATCCAAAAGGTAAAAACTAGCAATCAAAACCTATTATATAAACAACAGCCTCAACATAAACTTAACTAGCAATAATGAATTATACAATAATATTTATAAATAACTATAAATCATATAGTGTTGTCTTAAAATGAGACTATTATTTGAATTATACAACAATACATATATACATTTAGCAATGCTCTTCAGCCAATGCAAATCTCTCAATCAAGATATATGCATACCATTCATCTTACAAGCCTCTTATTTCTTCTTTACTATAGGGGTCCATGTCACCTTCAAAGAATTGTATATTTAAATACGACACTTACAAGTTACAAGAAAAAATTACATGTTTTGCAAAACAACTAAAATTAAAATAAATTACTTTTTTTGGGTCTTTATTCACTTTCATATGCTAGAACATTTTAACTATGTATTTGATCACAAATTATGTATTTGACATTACTTTCTTGTTAAGGGTATTGCAGTAAGCTAACTCAAAATAATGTTGATTTTTTATAATGATGATTGATTACTATATTAAGTGTCCTAACATACACAATAATGTTACCTTTACTTTAATTTATGTAATATCATTTATCTATTTGACATTGCCCATCATGTAATGTATCCTCAAAATCTTGTCAATTGCTAGCCTTCAAATTTAGTGATGGACCTTCCCTAGCAAATGAAACCAATATGCCATTTTCCTTTGAAGATAGATCACAATGAGCACCTAATGATGTCTAAAATATTATTAATATCAAAGCAAGACAATGTTATATAAAATATAACAAAAAATGAAATACTTATTCTTTATTCTTGCATATCCTTTATGGTATAATACCATGTAGAATTCTCGCCTTTTGTTTAGTGTTATGATTTTGTCTATGTACTTATAGTGAAACTCAAGCAAGTTCCTCACTTATTGAGTCCAATATGAATGTAAGAAATGGAAGAAGGTAGCTAATTCGATATCCTCGATAACATGGTGCAAGTATCTATTATTTTTATGATGCATGAGCTTAACTTCATAATAACTAATATGTACACAAAAAGGTTGGAAAACTTGAGAGGTAAAGATGAATGCACCTAATCCAAATATACACTCAACTAAAATCTAGCTTCTAAATGTTTAAAAGCTTTAAGATAGACTACTTGGTTAAGTTAATATTTGTTCTCACATGAATTTGATTTATTAGGCACACTAATAAGAAACAACTATATGACATATGAAAAAATGCTAATGGAATGTCAAACTAAACCTTTTTAGATATAAAAGGGTCGTGACTTTAAAAAGAGTACATTGTAACTTCGTCATCTAATGAGTTAATATCACAAGATTAAGGCAGGGAAGTCCTATTCTTGTCACAAAAGTAATATTAAGGTGGAACAAGAGTACCTTTATCACACCATTTACATCTAAAATTGCAATATTAAGGCAAAGCATTTCTCACACTTATAATCTAATTGTGGCATCAAGGCCAAATAAGGTCACTTTTGTCGCATACCAACTAGGTCCAACGACCTCAATAAATGATCTTTTACAAAAGTTTAGGCCATGCCTCTTCTATTTAACTTTATGCCAAGGTTTGGATTTATAAACAATCTCCAAATTGGCCATCAAAGACCATATAATTCTAGTTAGAAACTGCAACCTTGATAGTAAATCACATATCTTTAGAGTACGAAAAATCCTACCTTCACTAGCTTATGGTAATTTTTAAGTGCAATGGATTAGTTAGGTTGAAGTAAGGTCTCATCTAATACGATTCCATAGTGTTAAAATAACGTTTTCAAGTCTAGACCCTTTGCACTTTATACAAGTATAAAGATTTCAAGAAACGATGTCAAAATGTAACTTTAGAATGAAAACATGACAATACGATAGATGTAGTGTAACTTGTGTACATATCCAAATAGACCTATTAACTTGTCACCTCAGAATTTCCTTTTTCATAAAAAAATACAAAACATAAACCTGTAGTTCACTTTTTCAACCTAAGACTTACCTAAAAGGAGTAATCACACTACCTTAAGTTTAATTCAACCTGTAAAATGTCCTATAAAACCTTAAATTTCTCCTAAACTTAATACTAACCTTTAATCAACATTAAATGCACCTAACCACTATTTCATTCCTATAAACACCCCTCATTAATTTAGCTTTGAAAAGATAATTGACTTATAGCGTAGCACAATCCATTTGTCCTAACCTTGCCTAAATCCCTTTATTAGTAGGTTTCATGTGCTTCTGTATTGCTATGTGCATACTAATATTAGTACAAAAAAGACATTTTTCATTGTTTACGTAGCAAGTAAGTGCAGAATGCTTATTTCTCTTTATCATGAAACTTACTCATTTAATTCTTGCTCACTATACTTTAGTCTTCACTTCTCTCAGTGTGAAATAAACTTTTTACCATGAAACCTACTCATTTGATTCCTACTCACTATACTTTTGCCTCCACTTCTCTTTCTTGATTACCTTTATACAAAGAACCCAGAACAATATCATATATTTTTCTTATAATCTCCTTTCTCATATATGGTAATATCATGTTTAATCTTTCCATCCATATATAATAAATTAAAGCTTTTAAGAAGGTTGAAATTTACCCTTTTTAAAGGACTGTTGAGGATGAGTTAGTAAATTATGTGATTACTTATACTTATCATCGTTATCCTTATTCGCCTCTAACTACTTCTTATTAGTTTCTCTAAGTTGAGATACCTAACATAGATTGCAAAGAGTATGAGAATCAAATAACAAAGGCAATATGTATTTAATCGTAAACAAGAAACTTGAAGCAATGGAAAACCTTATCTTTATACATAATGTAATCAAGGCTTTAAGCTAAGTTAGGTAAATGTTAACCATTTAGGCCACCATCGTTACCTCATTAGTCGGTAATGGCACCTTAATCGTGCCTTCCTCGACAATATTTATGATAACCTTACATTGATCTTCTGGCTATATAAAGGTGTGGAGCACATGGTTTAGGAAAGTTATACCTTGCCTAATTAAGGATCCTACAACCTTCAATAGACATCTATGTCTACCTTGCAAGGACAAATAAACTAATTAATTGAGATTAATGTAAAAATATATACATATTAAAAGTACCTAACAAATAAGTATATAGGTGATAAGCATTTACTTATGGTAGAAGGGCAAAGGAGTTAGGGTTTGAGTCAGTAGGGTAACAACTACCTTATTATAGTATGTAGGTTTCCATCCACACTTCCTCTTACTCCTATAAGGCAATGGCCAATCTCATATCCTCCTATCTAAACATAACTATAATATTTTCCATTAAATCTTTTCTTACTTTCTTTGTCATTTAGTTAGTGATTTATACCCTTGGCTTTTCTACATCTTTATCAAATGGTGCTTTAGTGTGCTAAAGTTCTAAAGCTCCCTCAAAGTAAATGTTAAAGCCCATCAACACTCCAATGCTCCTAACACATCTTGGATACTTTTAAGTTCCCAGAGTAATGGTGAATATGTCTATCCTCCCTTCAACCTAAAACTCTCCCTGAAAGGCTAGATTTACAAGCTTATCATGGTATAATGTAATTAAATATGAATAGTCATATGCTAAGTATAAAATAATAATATTACTTACTATTTGCCTGACAACTTACTAATTCTCTTTAATCATGTATTCATTCCAATAGTTAACTTTAGCTCTCATTTATAAATCATGTCGTATTATATTAGGGATAAAAGCAGTTGCTTTAACAAGTTCGATAGTCTCAATAAATGTTTAAGTCATCCTTTATTAGATATGTTTGAAGTTTCTTGTACCTATCTTGAGACAATTTATGCTTACAGGTGTTTTTAGCTCAATTCACCTTATTCTTTGCATTTTGAGCTTGTTGCTAAAAAAATAAAATAAATGATGAAAATATGAACTTACTATCAAGATATAAAATAAAATACTTAATAAGAGTGCCACATTTACTAGAAACTATTCCTCATTACTTATTTTCGAGAAGACTGCCTATATCTTGGGATCAATATAGTCATATTTATCAAAAGAATTTCCATCATCCTTTCTCATCAAGGTAATATAATCATTGGTTAAACTGTATTTAAAGTGTTTCCACCTCCTCCTTGCCCCTTACAAATGTGTTCCTTCCATCTTTCAAAAATATTGAACATAGTTTGCAAGGAAAGACACATATAAATGACACTTATGTATATGTAATCTAGGAAGATGTTATCCACATGTAAAAAAAGAAATAAAAATAAAGATAACTATCTTATGAATATATCCTACCAATTGTTCTCTTTAACGTCACTTGATACTTGGTGTCAGTGCTTAATGATGGTAGACACCTTGGTTCATGCTAATGTCTTGATGTTGTTACTGAATCGTGTTACACTAAGCCTAAATGTATGGCTTTTTTTTTATTAAGATCTAGTCTTAACCTTTCTCATTTGGTACACTAGATGATCATATCCTTCATAATTGTATAACTATCCTAATGTCTTTCCCTTTGTTACCACCTTTACTAGAACCAAAATTCATGTCATTTCTATTTAAATAGTAATAATAATAGCAATACAAACATTTAATTTAAATGCTAACTAACATCTAATAAGTTTTCAAGCACTTACTTGTGATAACTTATATAACAAGGAATGATTGAAAATTATTTTATCATTTTTAGTTTGATTCTAAAACAAAACTTCATATATAACAAATTCAAATTAGTTCTTAATAGAGTCACATCAATATAAAATATGACTCTAAAAATTTAACATTTAAGTAAAAATGATATTTTTAAAAATAGTAGCACAAAATATGATATCTATTTAGGAACATAACTCTCTATATTATATAGTGAGCCTAAATCATGTTCACAACCATTGAAAAGTAATTTTAAAGTATAAAATGAAATTTTTTTAATAATATAAGATTTTACTACCTATTTAACCTAAAGATTGCACTATAAATCTAAAATGCTTACAAAATATTAAAAAATTAGGGCAAACACCTCAAATGACATGGAAGCTAAAATAACATTGACATCATAATCGTTGAACAGATGTTGGAGAAAATGATATGAAGAGCACACACAAATGAAGTGCAAAATGCCATACAAATGAAGTGTACATATGATTCTGTCTATGGTTCTAAAAGACAAATATGAGGATATGCTAGTGCACTATTTTCTACATTAGTTATTAATAAAAAATCAATGTCTAAAATTTCTACATCAGTTATAACTAAAATTAATGTTTAATGTTTAGAGCATAATTATAAAAATGGCACTTGAGATAAACTTTCAACATTTTTTGTGTATAGGAATTGACATTTAATGTTTAGCCTTATTCTTAAATTTAATGATTTGCCTACTTTTTTGACATCAGGTTTCCAATAATTGACATAATAAGTCATCATTTTCTAACCACGATGATTTTTTATCAAATAAACAACATTATTTGCAACATTTTTTTTAAAATAACACTTTACCTAAACAATTGTTACAATCAATAGACGCCATTTTTCACACTAAATAAACAATAAATCATTATCATCATAAAATTAAAATTTCAAAAATATTTTCAAAAGATCAAATGAAAGTACTATACAACAAAATTGTAATAAATCATTATCACATATTACAATAAAACATTATAGTACAAATGTACAATTTAAAATATAATCAAAATTTAACAAATATATTACAATAAAATAATATACAATCAAATGAAATTACAAATCAAAGTTTTTTCCATGATGCCAAATCCTAATTGTTGCTTAAACTTCCTTAATCACAAATATTTGAGTGGAACATATGCATGGAAAAGCATAAGTTTGTACAATTCTTTCACATAAAACCTAGTGAAGAAAAAGGGAACACTTCAGCTTTCATTAAAAAAAAAAGTTAGTTAAAGTGCAAAGCACGAAATTTAAAAAACCTTTTGATACACAAACCAAATTGGTTATCAATATAAAACCAACATGTTAAGATATATCCATTTTCAAGATTGGTAGGAATTAACATTTTAAATGTCAATCATGTTAAAAATTGATGTAATAATCTTTTCTCCTATTTTTTGAACTAATTATTTACCTTTTTTTAAACATGAGTACTTTAATAATCAATGTAGAAATATATTATGATTTTATAATCTCAATTTTTAACTAGAGCTAATATGTTAAGTTGTTTATATTTTAAAATAACATTACTATATCATTATATATGTTAATTTTCACTTTAATCAATTTGTATTGCAATTTTATAGTAGTGAATTTTTTTCTTCAATGTTGTAAGTTGGAATCTAGGATGTTACAGATGTATTAGGTGATTGGTCACTTTTTTCATAAAAATAAATAAAAAATAAAAAACATGATCTTACATATGTTATTGTTAGAGATATTATATGAGTGAACGAAGATTCTAATATTGCTGGGAGAGATAGATTCAAGGGCAAGAGATTTATATCCAACTTTTAATTTTTTATCTATCTATCTTTTGTAGTTTTGTTGAAAAATCTTTTTTGTGATCCCTTTGTTTTTAATAGAAATTTTTTTATAATAATATAGTTATAAAATATTCAGATAGTAAAATATATGCTACGGATTTATATTTAATTTATTGTCAATGTAAATTAGTTTTCACAATCATTAACTTATGTATTATGATATTAATTAAAAAATTATTAAAATTCCTTTACTACTGTTAAAATTTCTTAGTTACTATTATTTTTTAAATAATACGTTTTCTTATAATTCACATTGACTAATAGTGTAAAATATTTTATATTAATAGTATATCAAATTTAAATTTCTATGCTATCCGTTCAATATTAAATATGAAGGGTATAGTAGAAAATGACATCCTCTATTTTAAAAAGTAAGTTATTTTCCCCATTATCATATTAGGAATCATAATTTTTTAATCAAGATAAACAAATAATATGCTACTCCTTAACTTTATATGAATAAATGATATTGTTCAATGTCAACAAGATAAACATAATGTTGATATGTTAAACTTTTCTTATTGTTATTCATAATATCATAATATATTTTTCAAATTTGTTGTCCTGCCTAAAAATTTAATTATTCTAAACTATACATCATTAGTTAAAAGATGTTGTAAAAGTATAAACCCACATCTACTTTTAAATGATGATTTACTACTTAGAGTTAGTTTATTCATAATTGTTTTTTGTTTGTGGGAAAATACAAATGAATGCAAAAACATCATTATTGGGATTTAAATATCCTAGACTCACATATTACCAATATGTGTGTTGAAAGGATTACACAATTCCACATTTACATATGAAGATTAGCAATCTTTATATTTAGATGAAAAAATTATATTATTACTTTAATAATAATAAAATTATAAAAAATATTATAATTAATTTACTACTACCACTAACTACCTTTATTAATAAGTGCATTTATTATGGAAATAAGAAAGAGTAAATAAAGTTAATTTAAAAAAGAGTAAATAAAGTTAATTTAAATATTTTAAATTAATATCCTTTTATTAAAATTATTTAAATGTCCCTTATTATTTTATTATTGATAAATTAATAATATAATTTTTTATTTACATATAAAAGTGAAGGTTGCTAACCTCCCCATATGAATGTGGAGGTTAGCAATCTTATATATATATATATATATATATATATATATATATATATATATATATATATATATATATATATATATATTAATTGTGATATTTTCTACTTTTTTTATATTAAATACCATTTTTATAACATGTTACATGTTAATTTTTCATTCATTCTCAATGAATACTATGTTGAAATAAGTTACATTTGCGCAATCAATGTAAAGAACTAAATTTCTCATTTATATATAGAAATTTATACTAAAAGTCCGCTTGGTTTAGGAAAAAATAGAATTTTTTGAAAATACTTTCATAAGAAAATATATTTTTGAAAAATGAATTAATTTTCTATTGTTTGGTGTATAAAGAAAAAATATTTTCTAGTATTTGGTATACAAAGAAAAATTAATTCTGTTTAAAGTAAATCAAAATTATTTACTTTAAGATTATTATAATTTTATGTACCTTTTAAAAAATAAATTTTTTAATAACATTTTTATTATTCTTGGTGCCTAATAGTCCAATAATGATTAGTCTCCAATAATAAAATATATATTAAAGGCAATCTTATACGTAAATTCACACAATTAATTGTTACGAAATATTATATAATAGAGCATCTATCATAAGAAAAAAAAAGAGAATATTGTGAATATTGCATGAAAATGTGTACTTAAACTTTAATAATAATAATAGATTTTATAAAAATAGAAATAGAGCATCCATCATGAAATATTTAATAAATAAAAAATAAATTTTGCTTGTGATCGCAATTGCGTAATAATGTGAGATGGTAAAAAGTTTGGGTTCGGGTATGAATGTACTGAGTAGCAAAGAAAATGAATTCCATTTTTTAAAATGGAAAGTTATTTTTCTAAAAAATAATACAACTTTCTAGTTGATTAGAATTTATTTTCCTGTTGACTAAAATTTTTTAATATCCAAACAAGGGAAAGTTGAAAAATAAATTCTAAAAATTCATTTCCCTTCCAATCAAATAGACCCTAAATTGAAAAAAAAGAACTCGTTGGTTTCTTCTCCTTACTTATTGCATCTTCATGATTGCTCAAATTTCTTTCCCTGATTTATTGAATTTTCTAATTTTTGTGCAATTTGTTCTTTTTTGAAATAATCTTTTTAATTTCTTTTCCTTATTTATTATATTTAAGTAATCTCTTTGATCTTTTTCCTTAATTTATTGCATTTACAAGGACTGAGTCTCTTATTTATATATAGCATTTCATATTAAGTTGAGGAAAAAAACTCCTTAATTTCTTTTTTCATTTATTGTATTTTCATAATTTCATAACCTCTTTGATTTTTTTTGCCAATTTATTAATTTTTTTAATTTTTGTGCATTATTTTATTTTCTAAAATAATCTGCTTAATTTATTTTCCTTATACAACGTTGGTTACTTCCATAAGTACTAATTAACCATTAGCAATTAATTATTTATTCTAACAAAAATTATCAATTTATCTCTGATTAATTTCCATTTCCATATCTATATTTCTATTTACATCATCAAAAAATATTCAAACCCTTACATTTATATAACATTTATATATGTCATTAGTGATTTTCTTTTCAAATAAATGTTGACAATCTTTTTGCTTCATCTTTTTTCTATTAGTTGACCTTCTTTTACTTACCTCTCTTTTTCTTTCTCTTGTGTCTCTCAATTCTAAATCCTAAAACCCATGATCACTCCCAATTCTAACAACTAAGTCATTCAATTTATGAATGACATTATTTTACTATTGATGATACCCACCAATTGAATTATTATGGTGTTATCTTAGCAAGTGATGGCTATTGCCTTCAGTGATTCTTTCTTGCATGTCACTTCACCATGATTATTAATCAGTAAGTATTGATCTTTTTGAAAATAGTTCTTCATTTCTTTGATTTTCTTCTATCAATATCATTTTTTTCTTTAATTCTTTCATGTGCAGTTATATGTAATATGGCTATATTGGAGAATTTTTTTACAAATACATAAAAAATTTACTTTTAAACTTATTCATTCGACTATGTCAAAATACAATATACAATAATATTAAAAATTTAATATTATGATAAAGTTAGATATTATTTTGTTTGAAACATCACACTCACAATATTTTATTTAGAATAGTTATATAAGTGATAATGGATTTAGGTAGTGAGTTTAGATAATGATATTCTCCAATTAGAGAGGATAATTCTATCGTCTCAAACAAACTTTTTGAACATATAAGCCTCCCTTTCTTCCAAGTTTTGTAATTTGTACTAATTTTTTTTACATAAATTAAATTTATTATATGTGACTTATTTCATTATATAAAGTAATTTTTTTTATAATTCTAGATGTGGCATGAGGCTAATAATGTATATTCATCTTTCCATTATAGATTGATAAGATGAAAGAGTAGAAAGGTATGTAATGCAATTTTTTTATTAAAGATTGAAGTATATATACCTTTGAATTTGTGTCAAAAGTTAATGTATATTCATCTTTCTATTGTAAGTTGAGTTTCAATCTTTGATTGTATTTAGCATATACAAGTTTGCATTACAACATATAACTTTTAGATAAATTAATATGTTTGACTAAATAGATAATTTTTATTTTAAAATTATTTGGAAAAATCATTCAATAAAATAGACAAATTTTTTTTTATTATCCGTCATGATTTACATTTATATACAACTAAGGATGGATATATATACATTTCATTTCATATAAATAAATGTTATTTCTCATATATATATAATTTTGTGTTATTTTTCTAAATTTGATTTGTTTTAATATTTAATTGTATATGTATCCTTCTAATTGTGGTAATGATAACCATTAACATATTATTACAATAATCTAACAACTTTATTAATTAGCAATGAGTTAAAAAAATAGTGCATTTTCTTACTTAACTTGAATATAATTATATCAGTTTTTTAATTATTTAATTGATATAAACATAACAATGTATTTTACATTAATTATTTGAATATCTTATAATTTAAAATTTAAAATAATAATATATATAATAAATTATTATCAATTAAAATTAGTCAAATTCGGGTTATATACAAATTAGAGGAGCATTTTTATATGAAATTAAAAGGAGTGAATTATGGCTATCGAATTCATTATTGAAGGGTTAAAATTAAAATATAATATTATATGATCTTTTTAAGTGATTACATGATCTTTTAAATAGTCATATGACTTTAATTATATTTTAATTCTAACTATCAATATAAGATCTAATAGTAATGATTTACTCACCTTATTTCTCCTATAAAAATACTCTTTTCAACTCACACAAGTTTCGACCTAACATGCATGGAAAGTGAGACGCAACTGAGCTTCATCTGATTAATTTCAAGCACGTGAGCAAGAGTGAAAGCACGCGTGTAATTTGCATATTTCTTAAAAACATGTTACTTCATTGAAAATTAAAAGCTCAAATTGTAGATTATTTTGCGTTCATCAATGGTTAAAGTATCCTCAGCGTGTCCAAAATTTTTTTATCAATATAAATGAGCCAAGTCTTAATTTGATCACGTGCACCTGATGAAATTTTTTTTCTTTATTTGTGACTGTACTTTTGATGATCACGCAGTTAGAAATTTAGAATCATTCGATTGATATTGTAAAAGTGAGATGATTAAACACTAATAGTTTTAATTTTATAGTAATTTTTTTCAAATACATTTTAAAAAATAATGCAAATTTTAAAATAAAATTATAAACACTACAAATTTCACCATTTTTAATAGAAAAATCTGTCAAAAATTAAAGATTTTCAAATCGAAATTACAATTTTTGATGGAAAATGCTTGTTGGAAATTTTTTATAAAAATTTTTGACTGATTTTCTGGTGGAAATTAAAATTTATGAAATCTAATTTTCTCTCAATATATGTATAAGAAATCCATCGGAAAATATCCAAATATATTCATTAGAAACAAAGAGTTTTATGTTTTTAATAGGTATTAAATGTAAATAAAATATATAAATTTAAAAATAAAGAGGCACATAAATATAAAATATATAAATGATAAAATGTAATATCCAAATATAATATATATACAATGAAAAAAAATACAAAAACACAATCTAAAAAAAAATCAAAGCCTAATTGATCAAAATCATTGGTAGGACTATTTTCACTATCCATTGCGTGAGGGAGTTCAAAGGTAGGAAGGGCCTTATGACCATCCACTAGATGTATACTATGTGTATGTAGGTGCTAGGCACATAAGTAAAGTAGCAGCATATGCCTATGATAGTTGTAAGTTGCAATAAGGTCTGCTATGTTTGGTAGCTTTGATCTTCACTACCTTGAGCATTAGTAAGGACCCTTTTTCCACCAGGCAAGAAACCTGAGCTACAAGGATAAAGTTAGAATTCATTGTAGCAATGGAAGTTATCATACCTATAGTAGTTGTCTTAAAGCTCAACCCATAAATCTAACCTTTTTTTTAATGCCTCTAACTATCTTTGTCCATAAGTCAAGATCAGAAAAGCTAAATAGTTTCCTAATAGATGATCCTTTTTCTTCTACCTTTTGTTGCATCCTAACTTGATTGAGCTTTCCCTTTCAGAAAGCCTCCTATACACAGTTTAATAATTAAATATTTAGAATTGAATAATAGAAAATTGATTAACAAATGATATGAGAATGTTTACATACATAGGATTGGATAGTTCTCAAGGAAACTAATTATTGATCCTTTTTTATAAGATAGGTATGGTAGAGCAATCTATCCACAGAGGGTTTAGCACCAGTTTCTCTAATATGCATTGAAAGTATGATGGAAAAATATTAATGAAATTATTATAATACTTATAAAAGTACGTAACTAAAAATACAAAAATTATATGTATAAGATGAGCTACATACCATATAGAGCCAATGTTTTACTACTGGAATAGGCTTATTAGTTTGTAGAGTATTTGTAAGAAATGTCATTCCCCTCATGAACAAGAGTGGGTAGTTGGACGAGCGGGGGCATATCGGATGCCTTTGCCAAAGGTCATGCTATCAAGGTAGACTTGGCAAAAATAATAGACTGCTGTTGCATCAATGAGAAGACTTCTATATTATTGAATATAGGCATAAACATGTACTTAGGACATGTGTGCATGGGACAATAATAACTCGATAGCATGAGTCAAGCTATCTTGTCCTTTATCTTGCCTTAATTGGCCACTATGTCCACAACTTCATCTAATTATCTATGATTTATATATATAATTGAAACTAGTAAATATTTTCAATTTACTAGCTATAGTTTCTAACAATTAGCAATATAAGATTAACTAAATGTTCCTAATTAACTTTTTTAATAAAGTAAATAAATAAACTAAATAAAATGAATTAAACATTCCTAATCAAATTACTAATGATACTAATTAATATATAGCCTTTCTAATTAAATAAATAATTAAATAAGAACTTCTAATTAACTATTCTAATTAAGTAAATAAATTAGTTAAGTAAATTAATTAAACATAGTTATAATTAATTTACTAATGAAACTAATTAATAACTAATATTTTCTAATTAACTAAATAAAATTAACTAAACACTTCTAATTAACTACTTTAATTAAATAAATAAATTAACTTACCAATTAATAAAATAAAATTAAAAAAATGCAATTCTAATTTGCTTATTGAGGAAATTAATTAATAACTAAATACTTTTAATTAACTAATCTAATTAAGTAAATAAATTAACTAAGTAATTAATTAAATAAAAGTAACTAAACAAAGTTCTAATAAATTTACTAGGAACTAACTAATAACTTAGCCTTTAAAAAATAATTAACTAAATAAAAATTAGTTAAACATTCCTAATCAATTTACTAACAAAATTAATTAACATATAAACATTTCAAATTAATTAACTAAATCAATGTCATGAGCCATCTAGGTCATGACTAGCGATAAACTTAATTATTAACAAAGAAAACATATTTTATTAACATTGCCAAAAAATATTTACAATTATCTATATCGTTTGTGTACTACAAGGCCCAAAGAGAGAACTTCTATTGACAACCAACAAAATAATTATGGCTTCTTTTTGCAAACTATGGCTTAGAGTATTTACTCTTATGGTACAAGTGGAGAAGAAACTTTTACAAGAGTATTTATAAAAAAGAATTAAAATAACAAAACAATGATACTTATCATGCTTTTCCTAAATAAGTTATTCCTCATTTACAAATAAATGGAAACATAGCGAAATAATCAATGATAAATATTCCTAACAAAATGTGAAGTTATAAATAAAATAAAATATGTATACGAATACTTATATTGGTAGATAGGTATAAGAATACCCTTGCCAATTATAACAATTCATGTTTATACCATTAATCTCATACATAACAATATTAACATTATTAGCAGATAAATGAAATAAAAAGCATTTAAATTTTCTTATAACTCTCAGTCAACATTATCCCTTCACAAATTCAACATTACTCCTCTAGAGCCACCCTTAACCTTCATAAATTGTTTCTTGGATTCGGTACTATATTACGTTTTCATTATTTCATCTACCCTATCATAAATTAATTCATAAACACATCCCAATCCAAGATTTCATCATCAATGTTACATATGAATTCATTCCAATTATATATCAATTCATAAAGACATCCCAATTTAGAATTTTATCATCAAAATCATACACGAGCACATTCACAAGTTCCGTAAGTTAGTTCATAACTTATAAATCCTTACATCAACATGTATTTCTTATAAACATATAAAAATAGGAAAAATATGATGATAATTAATTATGATAGTCGACTATGTGCTTCTTGAACATAATTCTAGAGGCTATAGTCAACTATCCTTATCCAAAAATGGATGGTTTGGAGATAATCGATTCTAATAGTCAACTATAATCCCTTCAAGATAGATTCTTATGGTTATAGTCAATTATAGTAGCTAACTATTCTTCTTTAGAACTTAAGCTTTTGGAGATAGTTAACTATAGGCCATTTGAAAACAATTTTCAAGGCTTAGTCGATTATAATAGTTGATTATGAACTAGATTTTTCAGCTTCTATTGTGATTTTACTATATAATTGGTAAATCTTCATCAAGTAAACCATATATATAGCTACTAACCTGCATTTCCTTGCCATAATAACTTCTAAACTCATTTTCAAACCATAAATAACAACTATCCATTTCATAACTCAACTATACCAATTCAATCATCAAATTTTCATACATATATATAACACTTTAAACTTGATAACACAAAATTATATGATTAGAGTAGATTGTTTACTTACTTATGTATGGAGAAGATGAGAAATAGTTGTAAGAGTAATTGAATTTCCCTAAACATCAATAATTTAAAGAAAATCAAAATGTACATTTCAAATCTCTATTTCCTTCATCTATTGTAATTACTTGAGAAAAGATGATACAAAAGCTGTGATTTATTAGGTCTACCTTGTTTAAGTTGAGAATTGAAAATATGAAGAAATTAGAGATGAAAGGAGGGAAGTGTAGGGATATTTTGTTGTTGGGAGTTTTGGGATTTTAGAGTTAAAAGGAGTTTTATAATGCTAAGGACATTGTTGTAATTTAGGAGAGATTTGAGGGTAAAATAAAATAAAAATCTTAAATTTCCTCCATACACATTTACAATTGTTATTACATCACTGACCTCACTATAAACTAATTTTCTTTTTCCATACTATTTTTACTTTATATCTAGGCACATAGTCCTATTGATTCCTAATAAACTTTCACTCTAAAAACCACTTTCATAACAATTAAGCAAATATTTTCACACATAAAAATATCTCTAATATTCTAGGGGTGTAATAATAAATTTAACAAAACATTTCTGCATTAACAACTATAATTAAGTAAATAGATTAACAAAGCATTTAACTAAATAAAATTTACTAAATGTAATTCTAATAAACTTATTAAGGAAACTTATTAATAACTAAGTTTTTCAATCAACTAAACAATTAACTAAATGTTCCTAAATAATTTAATGAAACTAGTTAACTTATAAGCCTTTGTAATTAACAAAACAACTAACGAAATAAATTTAATTAAATATTTTTAATTAACTACTGTAATTAGATAAATAAATTGACTAATCATCTAATTAAATAAACTAAATATTTTTCATTTTTAAGTAAATAAAAAAACAAATTATTAACTTTTGCGCAAAACACACAAAAAAAGGTGAAATCAATTAGTAGAACTTGCAAACAAAATATTAGAAACAATTTAATCTATTTAAATTCTTAAGTTTACTTCTAAATAGCAAAAATGTATTTCAACAAGTTTTAAGAATACAAATGCAAGTCAAGAGAAGAAGGAAATGTGAGGATAAGAGATTTTGCGTGCTATTTCATATTGCTAGAACTTTCTAACGGATTTTTTTGTTGGAAATAGTAAGTTTTTTTAATATAAAAATTCGAGACAATGTTCCAATGAATTTTTTTATAGAAATAAAATCCGTAAAAAATAGTGAGATTTTTGAATTTTGTCAACCATTTTAGACGGATATTTTTATTATTTTTGACAAATTATATCCATTGGAAATTGTGAAATTTTTAGTAGTAAAAATACACTTACATGTATGTTTTGCAGGAGGAGAGTGAAGGGAAAATAGAAAGAAGGGAAGTTCATGTTTTGAAAATTTTAATTAATGAAAAGAAGGGATTCAAGATTTATTATTTTCGACACTTTCTCTATCGTTAAAAATTTCAAATCATCTTCAAGAAGTTATTAATTATCATCTCAGATGTTTGTACAAAATGGTTTTTATCATTAAAATGTTTATGGTCAAAAAACACTTTCAAAGGACATTTTCCATTTCTCCCATATGTATAGTAAAGTTTTCGTGTCTTGTTAATACTACTACCTCTTATTTTTACAAGGAGATTACCTCTTAAAATTTAATGATGATTCATTATAATATGAAAATATTTTAAAATACACATAAAAATAATATTGAGATCTCAGTGTTATGATAATATTGAAAATATCTTTGATAAACATAGAATAATGTACAAATCAATGTTTTTTTTTCCCATGCTTGGCCAATATGATTGAACAATTAGAGACGGCAAAATGTTTGATGCTTACAATGATACAGATTATACAAAACAATGGCTGGCTTTCTGAGAAATGAAAATGTACATTATATTAATAATGTGCCATTAAGCATTTCTCTGTTCCCATGGCTTTAGAACATTGGTGAGAGTTATTACAATAACTGCGAGAAGAATAATGATTGCCACACACATACATTTTCTCGAGTTCTTTTGCATCTTTTTCGCCTGCACAAGGGCGTTATTCCCTTGCTGCACGTGGTCTACAGCGCTTGTGACCTGGACATGGCAATAACATAGAAGTCAACATCAGATCTATTCCATAAGGAGTAAAATGGTCCGGTTAATATAAACCCATTTAAAAAATGATTCAAATTCTAGGTGGTCCAATTTGATTCATATTCATCATTCGAACTCCAAATTTATCAATTTTAACTACAAATTTATAATTAAAATGAAGTAAAATTTAAGTAATTTGATCCACTTAAATTTATAGATTGACAAGTACAAATTTGACATATACTTCATTATTATTAATTCTTGAAAAAGGTCATCTCAAGGACAATGTTTTTGAAATATAAAATGGGCTTGAATCTCGAAGTTCGTCGATTTATACAGGTCTCGTGAGTATAGGGCTATTCAAGTTTAAAAAATGAAATTCATTTTCATAGTGGGCAAACCCACAAGGGTGAGGGCTTGCTTGCAGGCTCTTCTAGTTTTAATTAATTTTTTTATTTTTGTGATCATTTTTAAATATTTAAAAATTTTTTAGTCCAAACCTAAATTTTAATTTAATATATAATGACTTAATATAATTTTTTTAAATTTATTTAATTAACTCATTACATAAAATGAAAAATTAATCAATTATAATTTATGAAAGAATTTATATTTTTTTTAACTTAACTCAATGTAATATGCCATCGAGGGCACTTTCCCCAATTTTTAAAGTTCGATTTTTTATATGTCTTTTTAATAGTTTAATTGTTCTTAAGAATCAAGGAAAAAAAAAGTGTGAGCTACCTATGAGCTTTCAAAGCCTAAATCTACATATACTCGGTTTGTCCTACCCTATTTTACATATCTATAGTATCCAAGAAGATGCTGCAAAATACCTGGGATTCTATGTTGTTAAGCATGTCACCTTGTGCGTCGACCAACACTGCGATGTCCATAAATATCTACAAAGAAACAAAAAGATGTGTTTTTTCAATACTCACAAACATTCTCTCAGCGTGACGTGGAAATGACAGTTGATTTCTCGATTAATTTCACTCCATTTGTATATTATGTTTGTTTGTGTGCTTTCATGTATACATCTAAATACATTTATGAGATAAAAATGGACTTTCATTTTTATATTTGCTGAATCATCGCTTGGGAAGAGCAAATTTAGCTTCTAAAGGTATGCTTAACTCTGTACAAAGAAACGAAAATAATCTTTACGGACAGGGAAAATACACGCAGTCTTACAAACACTCATGACTCTTAATTTTACAGTAATTGTACATCTTATATTTCTTATAATCACAGCCTCTCCTGATAAGTTTAGGTTATAAGATTGAAAAAAACATCCTTATATGTTTAAACTTGAACCTTAAACGTTACAAACAAATCAAAAACACAAATACCTGATGTAAATCATGAAGCTTCTGCTCAACATCTCGAACTGCATCATGACGCTCTTGAATTTCTGCCAATGTATCCAATATCTATAAAGATAACCGAAAGGTCAAGAAAGGTGTGGCGGGTTATAATATCCACATTCAGGGCTTTTGCTTGTTTCTTAAGGAACATTCACAATATTCCTTAGCACACACTAGAAAGTGTTGAAAAGTATGAGAAAAATGCTTGATTCACTCTTCTTTTGAAAGTGTATCATAAACTTCTCTCTAGTAGATAGTACGGTATACAAAATTGTGAACCATACAGTCTAAGAGAAGAGAGTAAGAATTGCATTATTTAAAATATAAATGTCCATTAGACAATAATAGGTTAGGCGAGCAAATCACATTCAAAGTGACAAAATTTAAGAGTAATATATAGAGTATTGGATATTGGAGTAGGGATTTGATGAGAAAAACAAGGAGAGTGATAAACCTGGCCTCGTCCTTGTTCTTGAATTGCCTTATGGAAAATTTGTTCACTATCTCCAGTTTCGATTAATCTGTCAATTGTCTGCGCATTGTAAATCAGTATTAACAGAAAATCTTACCAGAAATTTTTCTTCAAATAAGGAAGACTTCCAGAAAGAATAATACCTCCTCATCTGCCCGTGTGCCCGTTACTGACAATTAAGGAAGCCATGGATGCAGAAAGAACAAGGGACATCCAGGGCGTCAAAATGTTGATGATCGAAGAGCAAAAACAGGAGGACTAGAGAGTTCAAACCTGTAAAGACACGTCTCTCAACCACGTCACGATATTCTTGATGGATGACTTCTCGCAAAGTCTGCAAAGATTTTAACTCAGAATTGGAGATTTAAAGAAAACTTAGAACAAATAACATAAGACCAGCTTACCTGAAATCCAGTCATCTTATCCTTTAGTTTCTTTTTCAAGGCACTGAAACATAGTATAATATCCGAATAATAAGGTGTAGATCAGATGATAAAACAAAAGAAAAGCCATTAAGCAATTAGAAACATCCAAAATCCTGTTTGGATTATGTCTTTAAAAACAGTTTCCTATTGTTTTAAAAATAAAAATACTAAAAAATTTATTTGGTGATGTGTTTTCAGATTTTATTTGTTAAAAATTATTTCTGAAATTCTTGTTTTAAAAACAAAAAAAAAAGTTTTAGATATTTTGTTGAACTTTTTCTTTTGTTTTTGATGATAATTTTGTAATTAAATGAAAATTAGCTTATTTGGTTCATCGAATATTCTCTATTCTTTGTTTTCTTTGAATTCAAAAATAATTTCCTTTTTAAAAATAGTTTTTAAAAATAAATTTTGGGAATAATTTTTTAAAATAAATAATAAAAATATATCCAAATACACCTCATAGTGTCTTTCATTTCTTGTTTTAAGGAATTCTCACTTTTGCCCCTTATTTGATATAGCTAAAAATAAATTTTTATTTCATTTCCAAATATATATATTTTTTGAAATGGTGCTTAGTTTTAAGTAAGAAAGGATTTCATTTCATTTATAATTATTATTATTATTATTTTAATTATATTTGTACTATTATGAAATCTATCAAATTTAGTAAGAAATTTACTAGATTTCATTTTATTTAATCTAAAAAATATATTATGTCAAAGATTTACCCCTCTAACTTTGCATTTATTATAATATCATCAAAATTTACTTTTTAATTGAATTTTATGTGCTTTTCAATATATTCCAAACAAAATAATTCATTTGTAAATGAATTGAAATTATTATTTTTGATGAAATTTTTAAATAATAAAATTTATTTGTAAGTAAATTGAAATAATTTCGATTAAAATGAAATAAAATCAATTCTAAAAAAGATTGTGATAAAAATGAACCCTTGAGGTTTGATTTTCCAGAGTATAGTTACCAAATCATGACTTGGAAAGGCAGAGTTAGACAACAAGAAGATAAGTTTTACTTTCAAGTTATTTATAGACTATTGCTTCCCATGGCTGAGAAGTATGGCAAAAATTAAATAAAAGAAGAACCCAAACTCAGAGTGATTACAGGGTTTGTGCTGTTCTTGACCGATCAACACCTGATCCTGGTCCACATCCACGTTTCTGCCTATTTGCTAAATTCTACAAGGCCAAATAATTTAAGGGAGGAGTCAATTAAGGGATTTGATGACTAGAATCTTGCTGTTGAAGATAATGCTGAATGGATCTCACCTCTTTGTCAAGTTCTTCAATTTTTGTCTTTAGGAAATGGGCAATTTTCTTGACTTCATCCACATCTTTCTCCATTCTTTGCCTAATAGCTACAAAAAATATCAGGTCAGTCAATATTGAAAGTTATCAAGTGTGCATTAGAAAATAGCAACACTAATGAGCTTAAACCCTTGTTCTGTATCACAAAGTTTCATATTTATCCCTTTACTTTAATTTGCAGTATAACACTTAATTCTTTATTCTGAAATAATAACTTTAAGACAAATTATCCATTTCTCTATAAAGTGTTATTTAACTCTGTAAATAAAAATAAACAAATGATTTACTAAGCTCGAGGTCACAGAAATCTTTGAAAGACAATATAAAAGTATAATTAGTGATACATTCAAAACACTTGATAATATGGAATCGAACAAGTTCATATGTAACTACTTACAATTCATGGAAGAAGCACTGGTTGCAGTTTTGGACTCCTCGTGGGCATCCTGCACAGAGATAGGCATCCATAAAATGAGATGAGATGAAAAGCCATTTCAAATAATTTTCGACCACAACATAATCCGTTCAGGAGGCAAAATCTTATGTAACCAAGCATGTTGTTATATTACATACGCCTCATGAATTTGGTTTTTGGTAAATACATCAAAAGTTACTTCCAAAAGTAGCTGCTACTTGAAGGGGGATGGCCTCTGAAGCATGTGAATATGTCTGACCCTTGTTCAAAAATGCATTCTAGAAGCCAGCCATGGAAAATAAGGTGGGCGTGAAAGTAGCAAAAAGATACCTGAAGCTGTCTCAGCAACTTATCGATTTTGGCATAGTTTTTATCAAGATCTTGGACCTGGAAAACAAGCCAGAAGAAAACTTATGTTGTAAAACCCAAAAACAGTGGAACATTTGTCACACTCAGCACTTACTAAATTGAATTTAAGAATATGAATGAACATAAGGTAGTTAAGGCAAGATGTGGATCATGAAGTTAAACATGCTTGTTAAGCAAATAATATGACAATATCAGATGATGAAATATAGGATAATGAACACCTTCTGAAAAAAATTGTCCAAGCCCAATTCTCCAGAATTCAATGCATATGCTCCTAACTCAATATCGGCACTTCCACGACGACGCGGGAGGTCGAAAGATTCCTGCAAAGTGTAAACAGGCTGTCAAATATATTGTTTATAATGATAAATTTGGAAACAGGGGTATAAAAAATGTAAATAACAAACCAAAAGTGCAAGATCTATCCTATGGAAAAGTCAAAATTGATTATTTTTTGGAAACAGGGTTGTAAAAAATGTAAATAACCTAGTTGCATATTTTTAAGAAACTACATAGTAAGCAAAGCTTAGAGGGAAACAGAGATTTCAGAGCATCTATGGAAGCATGCCTTTCTGATTATAGTGACTATGGTTTATAGCTTAAGGAAATGAAGCGAACTTTGTTCGAAGTAAAATAACAAAAATTAATGAACTTTTTCTGAAGTATCACAAAATTGGCATGAACTTTTTCTGAAGTATCACAAAATTTCCAAAAAGTTCATTGGCTTATGTGCAGAAAATAAATAGCAGGCAAAAACATGTATATATATGTGTGTGTATGTGTGTGTGTGTGTTATGTTTTCCTTTTGGATTGCTTGTTACCTCAAAACCCTACTTTAAACATTATAGAGCTAAATCCTCTTGTAATGATCATTCCGTATAAACTATGATTAGCTTTAAAACCATCTTCCTTGGACAAGACAATGCATCGTAAATGCATAATTCATTATTTTTAATGTTCTTATAGATTGTTGGCATATAATGATAAGCAGTGAATCAATCCTAAATTCTGGATTTAAACATATAAATCAACGTTATCATTATGTTCAATCAAACAAGTCTAGCCTTCGGAAATAGCTAATATATCCACCATGAAAACATGGCAGATATTTAGAAGAAACAAAATCTTTGGAGCCACTTTTTATATGTAGAATTAATCTTAAAAATCTGGTTTTGTTCCAATTTGAAGTTGAGAAAACAATGAAGGTTATTATGAAATGGAATGCAGTAATTCACTTTTGGATGGCACGGGAGTTATATTAATATTCAGGTTTTAAAATCTTCGCGTTCATTTATTTTGGAAGAAAATTATATTATAAAATAAAATCTATTAAACAACAAGTATACCTTTTTAAAAAAAAATTACAAACTTTATATTGTCTGGCATTGATATGGAAAATATTTCTTTAATTTTAATTGCTTGTGCAACATTTCAAAAAGGAAACTTCTATTGTGGAAAGAAGAAAGTTGTTTTTTTTCTTGTCAAGGCTCCCTTTTCCATAGATTAGATCACCAAACACTAGAAAAACAAAAATGTATATCCACAACCCGATTTTCCCAGAAAACAAACATACTCTTTAATTCCTTTTTTTCTCGTAATTCTCCTGCATTTTCTTCCCAAATAAAGATGAAGGCTAATGCGGAAAGCGAAATGCATCTCAAATTAAGATTGTCCAACACGAAACCAAACACAAATCCCTAGCTTTAAGCCTTCTATACCCAAAACTAAATCATGAGAAAACCTATAGAAGAAAAGCCCACAGAGATCATAACAAACATAAGACAAATAAACATTGGACGAAAACACAAAAACATTAAGAAAACCAATAGAATAAGAAATAATTACCGTTATAAGATCATTCATTGTGTAAAATTGAGAAATTTAGAGTTATAATTTTCTGGGAAAATGCAAAGTTAAATTTTTTGGAGGAGGACGAAGACCTGGTTAACAAGAAACCAGGCCTCAGACAGAGAGGAGAATGCAGTTTTTCCTTATATATATAGATTTTTCTGGTTTGTTAAGTTTGGGAATTGAACAACAACACAGAACAGAGATAGACACACGAGATATTGGTGGTGACTACTGGCACATTGTGATGACATCTTACGCTTTCACAAACAACAACGTGTTCCCCCCCTCCCCCCCCCCCTCTCTTTTGCTTTTCACTTTTTTTTTCTTCACTTCAGCATTTATTTTCTGAGTTTTTAAGATTTGTCTAGAACAAGTCTCATTTAAATTATGTTATTATGTATAGATATAGTGGAAATTATTAAAATTTATGTGCAAATACCCTTCTTTTTCAATTTTTTTCAGGATTAATTATTTGATTAATTTGTTCTTAATTTTGTATATTAATTATGAATTTCCTTATTATATTTTTTGTGAAGTGTTGAAAATTCACTTATTGTTTGGCTTAAGTCATTTGTGTTTCACATCCAAGTTATGAATAATTTTTTTATAGCAGAAAAGGGAGGAATTAAACATTGGCCTTTTAACAATTAATTAATTATATTAATACTTAATTAATTTAATTAATTACTAATTAATTGTATTAATTGATTTGGTGAACTGATAATATTAATTATTTGAATAAAAAAATTTAATAAAATTAAATATTTATTGTTAACTGTTTATATATAAAATAATATATAATAATATAAATATAATTTATAATTTATTTAAGTATATATATTTGTATGTATATATGTATAAATTAATCTTATTAATTTTTATTTTCCATGTGAAAAAGATTTAAATTCTTTAAATTCTAATATAATACAAATTTTAACTTATTATAACAATTATTTTACTAAAATATTAATTTTACTATATATATTTAAATAATAAAAATTAAATAATTATTTATTATTTACAAAATAATTATTTTATTATATTATATATTAGATTAGTGTACGTATAACTAAAGATCATACAATGGCGTGGCGGTTATGTATAAGGTATTATATGCTAATAAGTGAAAGTGATTATTATTGTTGTTATATAATATATAATTTGAGGGTATTTTTTTATTTTTTACAAGTATTTAATGAGTCAACTATTTAAAAATGTTGAAAATTTTAATTTCTTTTTAAATTAACTAATTGAAGGTTGATAAATTAATTGAATTAACCATTTATCAAATATTTAAAATAGTTATTTGACAATCGATGAGCTAAATTTTTTTTTGCCAAATAACTTCATTATTTTATCACTATTTTTAGTCAATAGTTTCCTAATGTGATACATGATTATAATAATATATTTAATAGTTGTCATCTAGATTTATTAAGCCCATATTTAGGGGTAGCAATTTATGTCATTCGGGTTGACCCATTTATTAATCGTATTATTTGTATCGATCGATTCACGGATCACCTGTTTAACTTATTTAATAATTTTTATTAATAAAATATATATTATAAAATTATTTATTAAATTTAATTATTTATTATAAAAATATTTTTAATTATTAATAAAATATTATTTTAATTTTTTATTATTATTTTATTAAATAAATAATTTTATATCTTTATTATATATATCCATTTATGATTAAAATATTATTTATTTTTTAAATAAAATTGTTAAAAATTTAATAAAATTTTTTAAATGGGTTGACGTGTCAACCTAAATCCAAATAAACGTGTCGGGTTATCGTGTCATATTAGAAATTGCCACTCCTACTCATATCACACATCATAATCAAGGTGAAGCAATAATTTTCTAATCAACTAATGATAATCGTTAACTCATGTCAAAAGACGATAAGTAACATTTATTTGATTTTCATTACATATTCTTTAAGAAATATCAATAATTACTTAAAGAAACTAAAATGCAAATTTATGGGGAGATAAATATACGAAAAATTTATTAAAATAATTGGGTATATAGAAAAATTGTAGATTCTAATATCAGAGAATGCATTAATCTTTTTCATAA
Organism: Sindora glabra; assembly: GCA_020226215.1. Taxonomy (NCBI): domain Eukaryota; kingdom Viridiplantae; phylum Streptophyta; class Magnoliopsida; order Fabales; family Fabaceae; genus Sindora; species Sindora glabra. The sequence continues at coordinate 50,254,544 of CM035233.1, forward strand.
ACTTATCGTAACAATTAATTTAAGGAATTGATAGCATTTAAATCTAAAAAAACTAAAAATTGATAAAGAGCATATATGTCCTAGAATTATGGTTGCTGTATCTTTTTTTTTATTAATAAGATAAAAATTCTTTTTTTGAATACATTATTCCAAACTAAAAATGGGATTTGTAATTTTTGTTTTGCCGATCGGCATTTTCAAATATATTTTTGCACGCGTAAAAGTTCATACGCGGGAAGTTCCAAAACGCACCGCATAAGCATTGTCAAACTGGGTCCCACGAACGTTCTAACCAACGAAAAATCGGCAGGCTCTTGCTCTAGAATACACTATCTTCAAATCTCAGTCATTATCTCTGACACTCTATCGTTATAGAAGCGCCTACTGGGGATCTTAATTTTTCATCCTCTTTCCTTCGTGTCGAAGCAATCACTCACTGTCGCTGCCAACAGGTACTGATTCTAACTATTCCTCAGATCTTTTTCATTGGAAATAATCACGATCGGCCTGTTTGATAAATTAAATGGATTTTGCGATTGTTTGATTGGATTAATCTGTATCTGAAAATGGATTCGATTTTGTTTGTAATAGTTTGTCGATCATTTTGTTGATGTAATGGGTTCAATCCAGCTGAATACCTTGTTGCTTGATGTGTTCAGAGATTGAGACTAATTAAAGTATGAGAGAAGAAAAGTCATGGATGTTTGATCCAAAACTGGGGATTTTTCAATTACTTAAAATTTTACTTCAGCTTTGTGACGGTAGCTTCAATAGGAAAACGAGTTATCTGTGAATTAAGAGTTATGTAATTACGCTAATTTACAACTATATCTTTTTGGTCTAGCTTGATTTTGTTCTTTTATCTTCTTTCTGAACTTTTCTTTGATCAAACCTTTTCATTTTTTGTTTTCCCCTTAGATTCATATAGATTCTGTTTTTACATGCTTATCTCTCTCAAATTAATGGTTGAGAGGATGGATGTTGGATCCTAACCAAGTTGAGTTGTTTGTGTACTGATTTTTAGCATTAAAAAGTTGTGCTGTTAAGCTTGGTTCAAAGTACATATTCGGTCTGAAATTTTGCTTCATTTTTCAAAGTGCTATATGTATTTAATTTACCAATATGTGACATGTTGTTGACACAGTTGAAAGTGGAATTGCAATTTATCTTTGAATAAATTTCTTTCTAAGATAAATCTGGTTAATTAAGCTAAGATATTTCTTGTTTGTTGTCTTAAGCTTTCTTTTGTGCTTGGATGTGTGATGAAGAATCATTAACTGTCAAAATTAGGTTAATGTCTGATATTATCATACATTTATTCATAGATTGCTTGGTGTTATACTAATTTTCTTTTCAGATTTTGGTTTTTCATAAACTGGTTGATTGGTTTCTAGATTGTTGGAGATAATATCCTGTGGCTTCCAAAGTTGTATGTTTGAATAACGACTGTGTCAGTATTGAGTGTTTTTGCAGAACTAGACGAACTTAATGAAATAAAATACTGTGTCAAACTGATAGAGAATTGTCTGATTTGTTGTCACATTTTTTGCTGTTATACTAGTTTTCTGTTCAGATTTTCTTTTTAACAAACTGGTTGATTGGTTTCTAGATTGCTGGAGATAATATCCTGTGCCTTGTATGGTTGTATTATGTGTTTTTGTACAACTATTCAAACTTAATATAATAAAATACAGAGTTAAACTGATAGAGAATTGTCTGATTTGCTGTCATATTTCTGAACAAATTAGTTTGAGTTCGCCTATTATTTTCATCTTTATTGAATCATACCCAATTAATATTGCTGGTTTTATTGGTTTATTTTCTTTTTTTCTAATTTGTCTTCCCTGTGATGGATAATAAACTAGTGAATATTCTGTTAGTGTTTTGGTGTATCACATGTCACTGAAATGATTGACACTGCCTCCTTATTAGCGTTCTTAGATATTCTGTAAGAATGTAAAGTGATTAGTTTTCGTATGCTTAATTGTGCTATGTGCTCATTTGTTATTTATGCAGAACGCATAATTGTTTAATTCTTGATTAGCTTAGCATGTTGAAGTTTTTTGATTTGATTTGATTTTATTTTTGTTCTCTCTCTCTAGTGCCTGCAGCATATTCATTTCCTTTTTTTTTTTGGGGGGGGGGGTTGAATTAGTGGTTTTGCTTCATTTCTGGTGCATGTGTTTGTTTCAGGGACTTTTCAGATTCTCTGAGAAGGTTTTTACATAATCACTCTCTGGTGATAATCTAGATATGGAAGACAAATCTAAGATTGCTCTTGAAATTGAGATTGAAGATGAAAAGCCAGGCGATGTGAAGGAAAGAAAGACAGAGGTAGAACTTGAAGTGAAGAACAAGTCCCTAGAGAAAGAGGATACAAAACATAAGAAAGAGAAGGAGATACATAAGGATGGGGAAAAAACGAAGAAAAAGGATGAGGTTGATAAGGAAGATAAAGATTTGAAAGATAAAAATGGGGATGGCAAAGAGAAGGAAAAGAAAGATAAGGAGAAGAAGAAGAAGGAAAAGAAGGACAAGCATGAGGAAGATGAAGGAAAGGATGTTGAAGAGAAGAAGAAGAAGAAGGAAAAGAAGGACAAAGACAAAGAAGATGAGGGAAAAGATGAAGAAGAGAAGAAGGAAAAGGAGAAGGAGAAGAAGAAAAAGGAAAAGAAGGACAAGGATGAAGAAATAGATATGGAGAAGAAAAAGGGTGATGATGAGAAGGAGGAGAAGAAGAAAAAGGAAAAGAAGGACAAGGACAAAGAAATAGATATGGAGAAAAAAAAGCGAGATGCTGATGCTGGTACGGATGGTGAAGAGAGGGAGGAAAAGGATAAGAAGGAGAAGGAAAAAAAGGACAAGGATGAAGGTGAGGATGCTGAAGAGAAGAAGAAGAAGAAAAAGGAGAAGGATAAGAAGAAAAAGGAAAAAAAGGACAAGGATGAAGAAGAAGATGGAGAAGAAAAGAAGAAAGAGGGGAAGGAAAAGTCCAAGAAGAAAGATAAGAAGCTTGAAGATAGAGTGGACAAGGTGGATGAGAGCAAGGGTGAAATTGTTTCAAGGGAAATTGAAATAAAGAGAAAGGAGAAGGAAGATGAAGAACACAAGGCAGATAGACATAAAGATGAAGGTGAGGATGCTGAAGGGAAGAAGAATAAAATGGGAAAGAAAGATGAAGAGAAAGACGATGAAGGTGAGGATGGTGAAGAGAAGAAAAAGGAGAAAGATAAGAAGAAAAAGGGAAAGAAGGATGAAGGAGAAGATGATGAAGACAAGGTTGGTGAAGAGAAGAAGAAGAAAAAGAAGGATAAGAAGAAAAAGGAAAAAAAGGATGAAGGAGAAGATGATGAAGACAAGGTTGGTGAAGAGAAGAAGAAGAAAAAGAAGGATAAGAAGAAAAAGGGAAAAAAGGACAAGGATGAAGAAGAAGATGGAGAAGAAAAGAAGAAAGAGGGGAAGGAAAAGTCCAAGAAGAAAGATAAGAAGCTTGAAGATAGAGTGGACAAGGTGGACGAGAGCAAGGGTGAGATTGTTTCAAGGGAAATTGAAATAGAGGGACACGAGAAGGAAGATGAAGAACACAAGGCAGAGAGACATAAAGATGACAGAAAGGAAGGTGAAGAGAAGAAGAAGAAGAAGAAGGAAGAAGACAAGGAGAAGGATGGAAAGAAGCGAAAACTGGACGGGAAGGACAAGAGTAAGGATCTTAGCAAGTTAAAGCAAAATCTGGAAAAAGTAAACACAAAAATACAAGCACTGCTCGAAAAGAAGTCAGAGATAGAGAAGCAGATAGAAGAAGCCGAAGAAGCGAGTTTAGCAGTGACGGAGAAGGTCAAGGATACAGTTTAGTTGCCATTCAGGATATATGCTTATACTACACCGCATACTATGTTGTAAAATGTGTTTGCTGCACTCTAGATGAGCCATTTTTTGTGTATAAGCTGTTTTTTTTTTTTTTTTCTCTCGATCAATGAGTAAGAACTTTGCATGTTCGTATTAACTTTTCTTGGGAAGGGATCGTAATGTCATTTTTGGTCTGGTGGCGGCATAAAACATATCTCCCTGTTTTCACTCCTTGAATTTTACCTCTGGATGCCTGGTTCAGCTGGTGATATCCTTGGCATCCTTCGAATGTGTTACCAAGGGACAACGGATTGAATGCTGTCCAACCCTTTCTCCCACAACCCCCCATCGTCCTCCCCGGACCGACAAAAGACTTGTAGGATTTTGGAGATACGCTGTCATTGATTTATAATAATCTCATATTCTAAGGGAATAGATAATTTAGCACCCTCATTTATAATGAGATCGATGTGAAATTAAGTAAATAACATCTTTCCTGCAAGAGTATGAGTAAAGAATAATATTCTGGAGGAAATAAAGTAAAAATTGTAAAAATACTTTAATTTTGAGTATGTGTATTTTTGTAAGAACGTTAAATAAAAGTACGTAAAGGACGCACTGGGGTTAGTGCTGTCAACGAACCAAAACACCCCTCCATCCTATTTTAGCCCATAAAATTCGGATGGAACGCATCTTGTATTATAGCACATAAAATTGAATGGACGAAGTGCTTCCTCAAATCAACGGCTCATTCTCATTGAGTCCCCCCACCCCCCCCCCCCCTAAAAAAAAACCTTTTTAATTATTTATTAAATTCTTGATCATTAATTTTTTCATTAATAATTGTAATAATTTAATTTATCCTCTTTCAATAACCCATTCCTAAGAATAGGACTCTGCTTATTTATTAAAAGGAGTAAAAAATATGAAAAATAAGAGAGTGAAATTAGTATAATTATAGAATTAATGAGTAGATAAAATGTGAACTTTGTTGTAGGTTTTAGGATTTAGATGGTATAATTATATTTATGTGGTATCTATCATATCCTTTAATTTATTTATTAATTGGTACGATTTTAAGTTTGACATTATTTCTAACTAATAATAAATAATTGTTAGTAAGAGATAATTATTGATTAGATGGTTATCACTTGAGGCTTGAGGAATCTACAAACATTGAAAGATGTGAAGCAATTTTACATATTTAAAAATAAGAGAATTCTTCTTGTTCTATTTTCTTCTTCTTCTGAATTTCTGTTCTACTTGTATATTTTGATTCAGGTATAATCTCCGATTTTTCATTATTCTCCCACAATTCAAAAATACTCACCACCACATTTGTTCCATTGATTTGTGTGTCATTCTTCCCTATTATCAATGTAAGAGTTACTGAAGTTTTCAGAAATCATATCGCCATGTACCACTGTGTTTATCATTAACACGTTTATTTTGTCTTTCAAAACCATGTGGCTATACAAATGTTATGCTTTTATTTCATGCTATTAATGTTTCTAAGAATTCTTACGAAGCAATCAAAGGTGATTTTTTTTTTCTTTCCAAGTTTAGGTAAATTTGGCTTTCAGACGTTGAACTCTAATGCATATCATTGTTGAGCTGCTTAATTTGACACGAGTTTTAACTTGTTTATCTATTTATAGAACTTGCTCTGTTTGAACGACCAAAACAAAATTTGTCTATATTATTCAGATTCTAAATGCTGTGAAAATCGTAGAGAGGAAATAAGGAAAGAATGGTAAAATAGCAATCTCTGTTACTAACAAGTTTATGTTCTTTCTCAATGTCAATGCCAAAATTATCTTTTTCAATCATTATTAACAAAAGTCCAGTCTTCAAATAATTCGATTTTGATATTGTAGATTTCTGAATGCCAAACTTGTACTCTCCGATGAATGCATTGTTATTTTGGTTTAGAAACGAAGGATTAAAAACTCGTATAATGGTTAAAGTGTTTCTTTATATAATTCTTTCAACAAGAGATTATTTGTCAACGATTTTGATGCCTCTGCACGGACACAGGACGCGAATCATTGGACAATATGTGATTCGGCTAACTCAACTGGGCCAATTGCAGCAGCAACTGCACTTGTTAGTACCCCTATCTTAACATAGTTGTTCGACCATAACCCAATGTGGCTGATATTATGTTCCTTGGCTTCTGTGTTGGATTAGCTATTGGTGTCTTCCTCATGCTGCTTAGGCACTTATTTCATTGATAAGGAAATGATCCCACAAACCTTATCTCTTTTGACTTATGTCAATGGTTTTTGCGCCCAAATTATGTAAAACTAGGTCCAAGGTGAGGGTGACGAAGCTTTGTTGATATGGTCTTTTTGTTGTTTTACATTTGCATGCAGTCTTTAAGATGTAATGTCGGAGCTACTGTTCTCATATGAACTATAGAATATAATATGCTGAACAACCTCTTCCCCTTTGATATATTATATTAACTGCAGTTTGTGCATGAGGATTAAAAGATAAGGTTGCGAATAACTAAAGCCAAAAAAGAGTGCCATCAGGAACTTTATTTTTGCAGATAAGTGATGATAACCACGACTAAAATAGATCGACGTAAATGTGACTAAACACCACAAATGGCTCACCAAACCGGCATCTGCCTGAACATTATTTGCGGCATGAATGTCCATAAATGCTCTAACCTAGAGGTGGCGAATGAATGGATCAGGATGGATATGAATTGGGTCAAAAATGAATAGGTTATTATTGATCCATTTATCTATTTATAACCTAATATAAAATTTTAAATGGATCAGAGATGACTTATGATTCTTAAATATATAGTTAACATGACCCATCAATTTATCTATTAAATTATTATTATTTTATATTTTATCATTTTTATTGATATAATTTTTTATCACTATTTTATATTTATTTGTATTATTTCAAAACAAATTTATGCTATCAAAATTCTTATTCTTTATTTTTATTTACTTTTTAAAATTATAGTTTTTATCTCATTTTTTAACATTAATTTTAAAAATTATTTTAATATTAAATGTAGTTGATTAAATATTTTAATTTTAATATGCATTAAATATAGTATCATTTGAAAAATAAAAATTGACCTTGTTGGTGTGTTAATATTTGCAAAGTATAGCCAAGAATCTAACATATAGCTATACGGTATATTAAATGTGACATGTAATATTATAAGATTTTTATTTAAAAATTAAAAAAGTAATTTTGTGATTATTTTTAAGTTTTAAAAGTAAAAATAATAAATTATATATATTTTAGTACAAAAAATTAGACTTGATTTTACTTTTTTATAAAAGAAATTAATATTATCACATATATAATAATAATATTATAATATTTTATTTTAAATAATTAATTTAAAAAATATTTAAATTATATTAAAATTTTAATTTATTTTATAATATTAATTTATATAGTGTTCAAATCTATCTCTTATAAATATAAATGAATACATAGTTATTTATGAATTAATCTAATATGATATTTATTTCAATGGATTAATAATGACTCGATCCATATTTATTCTAAAGTTAACATGGATGGATCAAAATAAGGATGAATATAAATAGATAAATAGATATGGGTCAAGATTGTCAAGTTTAACCTTTCAATTCCATTACTTTAACTGTTTCCTCATCTATTTTAATTCCATTGCTACTTACCAAATATTCTAGAAATACTATTGCTTGTAAACCAAAAAGGTATTTTTTTAGGTTAGCATTCAACTTTTTAGTTTTCAAAACATGTAAAAACACTCTTTAAATGCTTAACATGACCCTCAACACTTCTACTATAAATAAGGATGTCATTAAAATAAAGAATAATAACTTTTCTAATAAAAGATCGTGAAAAATGATTTATTAGTTTTATGAAAGTACTCAATGTGTTAGACAAATTGAAGGGTATAACTAATTGCTCATATAAACCATACTTTGTTTTGAATATTGTTTTTCACTCATCTCCCTTTCTCATCCTTATTTGATAGTAATCTCATTTTAAATTAGTTTTAGAAAACACACAAGAATTATGTAATTCATCTAACATGTTATCTAATCTAGGAATAGGATAGCAACACTTTATAGTAATTTTATTGATTGGCTGGCAATCAACACATATTCTCTATAACCTATCTTTTTTTTTTTTGCACTAGCATTACTAGCATGGCACATGGATTCATGCTCTCTCCAATGTATCCTTTAGACATAAGATTCTCTACTTACTTTTGGATCTTCTTGACTTTCTATGAGTTTGTCTTATAAGCAAGACGATTTAGAATGGAGGCACTTAGGATAAATTCAATTTGATGCTCAATTCTTTTGTTAGGTGGCAAATCTCTTGGAACATCCTTAGAGAATACTTTTTTAAATTCCTACAAGAGAGATTGAATAGCAATAGGTAAAGTAAGAATATCTTAGCTAGCATTGTAGGCTTTTTTGTACAAAAGTACAAGCATTAAGGTAGAATCATAATGTGCATTTCTCATATCAATTATTCTTGTAATAACATTCAACTTACTTTTTCCCTTCTCTTATTTTGAACACTCTTTTATTTCTTATTTTCTCTTTTTTTCTTCTCATGAACTCTTTTTCTTTTACTCATTTTTTCTTTCATTTTCATTCTTTTTCACATTCTTTTTCTCTTTTTTTCTTTGCATTTTAATTTAATCTTCTTGGACTTTTTTTAGTGATAAAGGTAAAGGAGTTACCTTTCTTCCTTTCAATTCAAAGCTATATCTATTTAGAATTCCATCATGGATGGCACCTCTATCAAATTTCCATAATTTCCTAAGCAAAATATGACAAACATATATAAGGATCACATCATTCAATACTTTATCATTTTACTGTCCAATGGTGAATGTAACTAACACTTTCTTGGTCATTTTAGCCTTTCCATTATCATTTAACTATTAAAGCTTGTAAAGTGGGGGTGTTTCAAGGTAGATAAGCTCAATTTCTTAACCATGATAGTACTGGTTGCATTGGCACAACTACCACTATCAATAATCAATTTATAAATATTTCCTATAACTTAGCACCTAGTGTGAAAATATTTTCCCTTTGGTTTTCATTCTCTTCTTTAGTTTGAACACTTAATGCTTTTCTTATTACCAAGTTATCACCATGCATAGGACTTTTAAAGCTTTTATCACAATTTTCCACACAAGAAGATTATTTTTCTTGCTCACCATTATCATTAACAAACTCCACTTCCCCATGTTCTCTCATCAACATCAATTTCCTATTAATGCATTTACTAGCAATGTGACCACACCCCAACATTTAAAACATTGGACACTAGCATACTTTTGAGGCATCTCTACCTTCCTTTTACTTTTAAGATCTTCTCTCTTAAGTTTAGATGATCATTTTACTTTGTATTTGATCATCTTGTCCTCTTTCTTTTCAATATTTTCATCTCAAGTTTTCCAAAAAGTACTAAACCTTTAGCTATATTTGAATGTAGTATTCTTTTTAAGTTATTTTTTCACTTTTATAGCCATATGTATCATATCTTTTAAATCTATATAGTGTTAAAGTTCCATAGTATTGACAATTTCTCTATTCAACTCATGAAGAAATCTAGCCATAGTAACTTTTTGATCCTTCTCTATATTAGCTCTAATCATTGCAATATCCATCTCTTTATGGTAATCTTTTACAAACTTTGAACCTTGAGTAAGGCCTTGTAACTTTCAACACAACTCTCTTTGGTAATGATTTAGAACAAATTTCTTTTGTAGGATAAATTTCAATTCCTCCAAAGTTCTAATTGACCACTCTTAGTTTCTTCGAATATTGATCATGATTTGATCCCACCACACAATACCATAATTAGTGAATTTAATAATAGCAAGCTTGACTTTATTTTCTTTAGATTAATTATGGCAATTGAAATTTTACTTTGTCTTTTCATGCTCCAAGTAAGCTTTTAGATTATTTTTACCTTTAAATGAATGAATCTTCATTTTGATGCCATCAAGCTTCAAGTCAACCTAGTCACTTCTTAGTATATTATTTTTTATCCTCTTTTCTCATTCCTTTGATCACCTCTTCTCCTTTCACCTATCTTAGATTCATGAGAACCTTCATGTCCTCCATTATTGCTATAACTTTCTCATCATTATTGTTTCTCTAATTTTATCTTCTATTTCTTTTTTCCTTTATTTTCCCTTTAAATCTATCAAGTTTTATGTTTATTTCCCTTACTTATTGTTAAAAAATTCTAAGTGTGGACCTAATATCATTATTTACACTTCCTTCTAACATCCTTAGTGAATTACCCACAAATAATGGTTAGAAAAAGAATAGAACCTCGCAAGAGCACACATTTCCTTGATATAAAGGTGCTTACTCTTATGATAAAGGCGCTCACTCTTATGTTTGAATTCTAATTTAAGGTTTTATTCTCAAATGCTCTCACATACTTTTACTTTTTATTACTTTTCACTTTTTCCCTCTTGATGTTTTTTAGGAATTAGGAAGACACAATTAAGAAAATTCTTCAATTATAACAATCAAATATCACACATTAACTCCAATGATAGAATAAAAAAATAAAATTTAAGAAGCAAGGAAAGACACAGATAAAATTCAAATTTAATAAAAAAACAAGAAAACAAAAATGCAACTAAGGAATTGAGAATGAAAGATTAAAATTTAATTCAAAAATAGGAAGTTCAAGAAGATGCAAAGCAAGTATCACACAACCAATCAACTTATCTTTAGCAACATACAATTTTTTTTCACTTTTCTTTCTCATAACTTTTCTTTTAAATCCTATTTCTTTGTACTTTTGAATTTTCTTTTATTCTTTTTTTCTCTCTTTCTCTTTTTTTAATCATTTTTTATTTTTGCTTTTGTTTTTTCTTTGATTCTTTTTTGTTTTGATTCACTTTCTTTTTCTTTTCTTTTGTTTTTCTTTACTTGAATTTTTCTTATAATGTTATTACATTGTACTTTTGTTAGAATAGGGGGAATATATGACTACAAGAATCAAATACCTCAAATTAATGAGGGGGTATTCAAGCATGGTAGTCGACTATCATAACTCTTAATAGTCTTTACCTTCCGATATTTGTTACACTAATTAAATATCAAGAATTTTGCTTTTGATAATTAGGTATAGTAGTTGAGTATTACTAAAACTATTGCTCTCTGGATTCAAATAATAGAATATAGTAGTCAAATATCGTGCACTTTTTATGTAGTATTTAATTATAATGGTTAATTATTGTGCATTGAACTTAACAAGTTTAATTTTTTTCCAAATAGTTTTAATGCAACTTTTAACATTAAACCAGAGTAGGAATTTGGCATAAATCAAAACACAAATTAACATTAAACCAGAGTAGGAATTTGGCATAAATCAAAACATAAATTAACATTAGATTTTTCACAAATTGATGCATGAAATTAAAGGAAAACAAGACTAATAATAATTAGACAACAAATTCAAACAAAATTAGAATCAAACTCAAAGTAAATTGGATCAAGCTTGAAGAACAAGATAAGAACACGAACACAAGCACAAGCACAAGATCACAAATATGTAGAAACAACAAGGAAATGACAAGATTTAAACATAATTGACACAATTCAAGACATACCATTTAGATTTGAACATAGAAATTAGATCTAATGAATCTAGATCAACAAAACACAAAATTAAAATAAGAAGATAGCAAAAATTGAATTGGAAATGTAGAAAAAATATAATGAAGAAGGATAAACTTGAAGATTGAAAACAAGCTTTGATTACTAAGTAATATGAACCTAATATCATAGAAATTTGTTAATGATTTTGAAATATCAATGATCATCTTAAAATCTAGAAACACAAATAGAAGAATCATGTGCACTTCAATAGAAATAATAAGTGATGAAATTAGATGTCATAAAAGGAAGAATCCTTTAATAAGTCAAGAAATTCTTACTAGAACCCTAGAAAGAAGTCTATCTCTCAAAACAATTAGATCTCTAATTAATTCACCAAAATGTCAAAAGTTATGATAATAAGAAACAAACCCTCTCATATAGTTAGAAAGTAATTAGGCTAATTGGGCTTAATTAAATATAAATGGGCTCAACTTAGAACCTAATTAAAACCTTATAATATGTTTAAATTAAGTGCTAAAATTAATGGGTCAAGCATGCATGATTAACCTTAGGCCCAAATGACTTAATCTATAAGTAAACAAAATCAAATAGTCAAAACAACAAATCTATCATAGGGTAGTTGACTATTCTAGTCGAATACTAGCCTATGAAATAAGTAGATATTTGACTATAGTAGTTGACTACTTGTAGGTAGAGACGAACTTTAGATACAATAGTTGATTATGGTAATCAATCACTAGTTCGTTGAACACAATAGTCAGTTATAGTAGTTAGATCCATGCTTTGAGCCTTTCTAACTTTGCATTCTCATTCTTCTAAGTTATTTAAATGAATATATTAAGAACTTCCTTCAATTTTTCAACTAGACTTCATGTGATTGGTCCTTTTAGCAAATATAAAAGTTCCTCTATGCTCTTTATGTTCACATTATTATCTCTCATATTTATTTTAGTTTTAAAAGGACCTAATTAATAAAATATTTTTTAAATAAAAAATAACATATTTTTAAAAATCTAGGGGAGATCATGGTCCTTTCGAACAATGGAAAGCTCCAATTATGTGTACTATGTCTCAGTAATAAAATTTGCAATTTATTCAGTTTTTCGCTTTTACTACCATTTCTTTATCTATAAAAGTTTAAATTTTGCCTATTTGTTGTGAGGATTCACTTTATGATAATCAAATCAATTGAGATAATTTTCGACAATAAACAATTTCATTATGGTTTTATAATTTTTACGTGATAAATTTTTCTCACATTAAAATCTATAATTTTTATATTACATTGACAAAAAAAGTCACCAATTAAAAAAATATCATTTTAAAGATGTTGGTTAAAATTGACAATTGTCTATCATATATAATTGGAACATATAAAAATTTATTTAAAAAAAGTGTATGAATTATTTGGTAAGCATTCGAGATCGATCAAAATATCAAAATTAAAAGTCTTCACATATGGATGAACTATTTGTGAAATATAAATTGTCGGTTTGTGATGTCTTATGTTGATGCTCATGTGTCATCACTGGCTTTTTAAGCGTGCTTGAAAGTAGTTGAGATAGCTGGGTTATACATGAAGCTAATGTTTCATCCTCTCTCGGGTCAATATAACGCTGACGTAACTCCATTACCCTTAAGATTTATGCTTTTGAGTCTAGGGGTGAGTGGCTTTGCGTGATCAATTTTTTCTTTTATAAGAAATTGATGTCTTTTAATTCAATGCTTATCGTATGCTTTTTAAGCTTTAAGAAATTGTAAATTTTCTGTTTGATTTTAACCAAAATATTTATTAAATGATTTTTGGCTTTTTTGGGTGAAGAAATTCTTCATCTCCATTCACTTCCCCAAATCCATAATCTTCCAAAAAAGGAAAATGTTTGGCAGCGTGATTTATTTGGAGCAAATCAATTATATCATTACAACATGTATCTTTAATTATAATTATCATTTCTCATCTACTCTTACGTTTTTATTATTTAGATTACTCTCATTACTATCTTGCTAACTTGATTGACCGAATATTCTTTATAAGTTCATTCAGAATGTAATTTTTTTAAAATTAATGTTATTTTATTTCAACAAAAATAATTTCAATTTATTTTCATATAAATTTTATTATTTTAAAATTATGTTAAAAATAATAATTTCATTTATTTGGAAATAAATTTTTTATTTAGAATATATTAAAAAAATTCAATTAAAAATAAATTTTAATGGTATCATAATAAATATAATATTAAAAAAAGAATAAAATATAACATATTTTAGGATAAATAAAATAAAATTTAATAAAATTCTTGATAAATTCAATAAATTTTATAATGATATAAATGAAATTAAAATATAAATTATAAATAAAATAAAATATCTCTTTAATTAAATTAAATATCATTTAAAATTATAATTCATTTTAAAATAAAATAAAATTTTATTTTTAATTATTGTAAACTTGAGATAAGATTTAGAAGTGTCAAAATGAGTTAGATTCAATGAATTTGGCTTAAGATTGATATAATTTTGCCTATCTTGAGATTGATATAGAAATCGATAATAATGACTCGACCTAATAAGAGACTAAGACTAATTAGCCTGACCTAATAAGATATTAAGGTTGATTAACTCAACCTAATAAAAGATTAAGATTGGTAAGTATTACCCTATCAAGTTATTAGGTTAACTTGTTAACATAATAATAATAATAAGTAATAAATAATTTATTTATTATTGTATATTTAATTTTTATATATTACGATAATAATTTTGGTATATTAAAGTTATGCTTTAATATATTTAATATTAAAAATATATATATGAGTAATATTAAATAATTTTTAATATTAAAATTAATAATTATATATTTAATATTGTCAATATATATTATATAATTTTATCAAACAAATGATTATCTTAAAATTTGAATTAGTTCTTTTATATTAAAATTTTGAATTATTTAATAAATTTAAATAAATAATTTTCATATTAATTTTAAATATATTATATACATATATGTAATATAATACATTATTATTTATTTATTATTATATATAAATTATTATAATTATTTTTATTAATATGTTATTTATTTATATATATTTAATAATATATAAATTATTAAATATATTTATTTTTACATATAATACTTTGGACTTAATCAAATATATTTAATAATATATATTTATTTTCATATATATTAACATATATAATAAATTTTTAAATAATAATAAAATATAATTATATTTAATAAAAAATAATAAAATTTAATCAATTAATGATGTAAAATTAATAATAAATAAATAATTAATATAATAATAAATTTTAATGAATTATAAGAGTTTGATTAAATTTTCTTGATAAAGATTGATTTTGAATTAGGACTAATAATATAACAACTCAATTTAGATCTGACTTGTAAAATAATAATTTGATTTACTATATAATTTTTATTTATTAAATTAACATTAAATTAGCTCATCACGACAAAACTTTATATATCAAGATTACTTTTTTAAAAGTAAAAAATAAAAAATAAAAAAAATATCGGAATACACTTTTAAGTTCTAAAACACCAGGCACATCTCAAGTTGCTTGTCTCGAATCTTTCTCATCCCAAGATGCTCCATATGCCCCATATTTGAAGTTGTGATACCAGTACTTTTCCTTAAAGTATGGCAATCATACCCCTAAAGATAAAATGTTTATCGTTTACAACAGAATCCAAATCAGCCACATGCTCAAAACTAGAAGAATCAGCATGGATGATTTAAAATTATCCACAAAACATTATGTGAAATTAAAATTTTGAAGGCAAAAAAAATTATTTAAAATTATTAATGGTGTGAGATTTCGAGGCCCGGAGAATTTTCTTGGCCGACCTTTTTTGTTTGGGTTGGTTTCAGGCATAGGAGCCTTGGAAGATGGTTGACATGCGCACTACAAGTAAGGCCCATAAACTCCTGGCAGATTGCAGCAGAAAGTTTCCGTTGTGCCCAATATTTAAGCCCCGTACATTAAGCTGATAAAAGAAGCACTAGGATGGGGTTGGTTTAATGAAATTATGTCGTCTATTTAGTTAAAAAGTGCTTTTTAAAAATATTATATATATATATATATATATTAATAAAAGAGTGATATATTATTTATAATTGTGAATAAAAAATAATATTTAAAATTATAATAATCAAATAAAACAAATTTTCCTTTAAAAAAGAGAAATTATTTTTTAAAATTTCTTATATATAATATTAAATAAATAATATATTCAAATATTAAATATTTTATAACTATATTTTATAGAAAATATTTTTTTTATCAAAATGCTTGAGTTTTAAGCACATTTTACCTATTAATAAATATGAATTTCAAAAGTGATTTTGTTACAATTAGGAGCTTGTTTGGTTACTAATTTTAAAATAGATTTTAATTTTTATGATTTTAAAAATATTATTGTTCCAATAGATGTTTAAATTACAATTTTTAAAAATTATAATTTTAAATGTTTATCTTAAATAAAAATAATTTTTAAATATAGTTTTATAATTAAATAAATTTCTTCGTTATTTATTCTATCAAGTACGTTTTGTTCTTCGTTTTCCATGATGTTACATTTTGATTTTTTTAAAACAAAAAATAATGTTTACAAACATATCTAGACCCTAAATCTCAGCCCATGTGTTTGTCGTCTTGGGATTGGGAGGAATTGCAGAATGCCTAATGAGTTTCTTTTTTTGTTGTAAACTAATTCTTTTGAGTATTGAGTTGGACCCAATCTCTTTTTTGGTCCAGACCAAAACTCAACTGACCCAAATCTCAACTGCCACAAATTGTCTGATGGATGGATTTGGACCTCTAATTTGACTAAAACCGAAAGGATAATACAAAGCCTAGTTTTATTTATTGCCAAAAAGAGCCTCGAAATGTAATGCTTCATCCTCCCAAATACTGTATTTGGATTCCCCGATTTCTTAAAAAGAAAAATAAAAACTGAAGGTATAAATTTGAGAGATGGAATTTTTTTTCTTTTTGAATTTAAATGATTAATTTCAGCAAAATATTATATTTCCATCACTTCTAAAATTAAAAAAAAAAATAACAAGTAAAAAATTCAAAGAAATCTAGACTCAAACTCGCCAAATCTTTGACAAAGTTTGTCACGATTCAAGGTGTTAATCATGAATAATAGTAAAACAAGATATTAACGGTGGTAAAATTTTAGTATAAGAATGAGTAAAATAATTTATTTATATAAATTAAATATTTTATATTATAAAAATATAAAATATTTATCCTTTTTTATGAAAATATTTTAAAAAATATTAAAATAAATACAGAAATTTTATATTTCTTTAAATATTCTAAAAAATGTAAAAATGATTCGAGGTAATCCATAATTATTATTCAAATGGTTAAGCCCTTCATCAAAACGTTAAACGTTAAAAATAGCCTTTTAGCATTGATTATAAATTATTGTCTTGTTGCGTCATTAAAATCATGTTATTTATAATAAAGTATAAAATAATGACTTGATGCTATTATACGTGACTTTGATAGTACGTTCAAAATATCACTGAGAACTGATAAAGGAAATTTAAGAGCTTTATTAAATAATGTAATAAACATCCCAGTGCATTATTTTTTATGAGGTGAATTTAATTTCAAAATTTTATAATCTTAACAATCTCATACGGACTCGTTTAAAGCTCCATTTTGACGAAAATTTTTTTATACAGAAACATAATTCTAAATTATTAAAATAATTAAAAATATTCTATATATTTTATATTAAATATAAAAAAATTAATAAAAAATAATTTTTTCAAAGAAAAATTATTTTTTCTATTATCATAATTCTAAGTATCATAATCTTTTATAGTAATAAAGTATGGAAGTAATATGTCACTACCCTATCTATATAAGAAAATGGAAATTTTTTTATGAAATATGGAAAATTCTTTATGAAAACATTTTCTAAAAAACAAGCACATAACCGGCTGAATTCATTTGAGGTAGAACAGGTGATTTGAAGTTATTAGCAACTGTTTTTAGTTTAATATGTGTGAGAATGAGAATTTATGATATCTTATTAATATGGTATTATATTAATATACTACTAAATCCTACCATAATTTTTTTTCAAAGTATATTATATGATAATATATCAATAATTGAATCTTATGATATATTAATGCATTAATATATCAATATTATACCAGAAAATTTTAATATGTTGAGTCCAAAATTGTGGTCTGAGATAATTGGTTGGGATGTGAGCCCTACATTCGGTAGAGACCAATGAGGCCATCACCGACCAACGAAGTGGTGAAATCACTGAAGAAATTTAATTTTTTTTTTCCCTTCACAAAGCATACTGGTAATCCAGGGTGGACTTTAGTACCGACTTATTTTACTTTATGAGCATGTCGAGTGTATTACTTTTCTGAACCAGTGAATGCATATAAAATTACCCGAAAACAGTTTATGAAAATTATATAGAAACGAATCATACAATAATATTCAATTCATAAATAATTTATACGGATGATACAAAATAATTCATTGAATAATATTCAAACATAAAATTCATGTTAATATATGAGGCTATGAGATAATTTTAGACTTCATAGCATATATATTTACATCTGGGAATCACACATTATCAATACCATCACTACAGCAAAAAAGACTTTTAGCGGCGACATTTGTTGTCGCTAAAAAGTTCTCGGTCGTCGCAAAAGAAAAAGTCGTCGTTAAAAATGTCGTCGGCGTAGGTTCGTGCGTGAAAAGGTCATTAGCGAGGACAATTGTCGTTGCTAAAAGTCAGGCCTTTTGCGACGACAAAGTCGTCGCAGAAAATAATTTCAAAATTTAAAAAAATTTAAAATTTATTTTTTAGTGGCGACAATTGTCATCGCTATAGGTTGAAGTCGTCGCTGAAGATCCGGCTTTCAGCGACGACATAGTCATCGCTGAAGGTCAAACTTTCAGCGACGACTTCTTGTCGTTGCTGAAGGTCAGGCTTTCAGCGACGACAAGAAGTCGTCGCTGAAAGCCGGATATTCAGCGACGACAATTGTCGTCGCTGAAGATCTAACTGTCGTCGCTGAAAGTCTGACCTTCAACGACGACTTCAACCTATAGCGACGACAATTGTCGCCGCTAAAAGTTTTTTAAATTTTTTTTAAAAATTTTAAAATCAAATTGTCATATATTTCAAATGATATATTCTTTATTTTAATTAACTTGACTTGTTTAATAATTTTTTTAAATTTAATTTAATATAAATTATACAATTATAATATATCAGTAGTATTATTAATAATGTCTAACAATTTGATCCAACATAAAAAATTAATACTCATAAAGCAATGGTAAAAATAATTTTTATATGAATAAACTAATATATATACATCATCTATGTAAATGTGCACATATAAAAAATATCCAGATACATAAACAAAATATACTATGGGGAAGTAGGGAGGTGCAAATATCACAGTGCATCATGATCGTCGTCGTCATCATCATCATCATCATCCTGACTACGAGGATGATAAAATGAGGGTGGCAGCTGAGCGGTAGGTGCAGGTGCAAATCTACTCGGCCCAGGTGGTGTAGCAGCAGCAAATGGAGGCGGCGGTAGGACGATACCCTGCTATCTAAGGATCGAGCTCATCTCAGTAAGATAAGTCCCAAGCTGCTACTGCATCTACTACTGCTGCATCTGCTGCTGCTGCATCATCTCCTGCTGCTGTGTAATTTGCTGCTGCTGCTGATCAAGCCGCCGTCGCTGCTCCTAAATCAATCGCTGGCTCTGCTCAACCTGCTCCCGACTCTGGTATAACTGCTCCTGCAACTCACTGACCTGAGACACGGTCTGTGAGCTCGTCCCCGTGCTAGAAGTCCCCATCGAACGATAAGTCTGACCAGCAAGTACACGCCCAACAGCCTTCCTGTACCCTCGACGAGTGCCAAGCACCTCATCGGCGATGGCAGCCTCATCTAACTGTACAGGAGTCGTAGGTAAGCTAGTGGATGATACACTAGACTGTACATGCTGAGTCATGAGCTCAGTCATCCTCGCCTTAAATTATTAAAAAAAAGTATTAAGAAATCTATCTTAAAAGATATATGGAGAAAATTTTATTTAAAATATGAAATTCAAATAACTTACATGTTGCCCCTGAGGGATCGGATGCACCCACATGCTATAAGATAGGTTCCTATTGTTGGTGTGTGTCCTAGAACCAATCATATAAGATGATTAGAGTTATACACAATGTATTATATTTTATTTTAGACAATTTAATTATTATATTTTATTTTTATTATTATTATGTGCAATTTATAACTTAATATAATAATTATCCTTGGAATAGCTTTGCTATTCCTAAAATGCCTCTAGTCAAGTATTATTATGAAAAAGGATAGTAATAATACATCGAGACTAGCATGTATAGTGACTGATGATTACGAATCATGGATATGTGATATCAAGTCAATACATGAGTACATTGCTAGTGAACAATGTACTGGACTGACCCACTATGAGAATATTGCATGGATAAACGTGTCATAAGTTATTCTCATATGATCACAACTACGCATAAACCTTTGACCTGAAGTCACTACGGTTCCCTACATGAGGAATTACACACTTTAATATTGTCCTATGTCACCTTTAATCAGGTGACAAGTAGGGCATTGATTGGGTGTGTCATAAATCATGCAGAGGGAAGTGAGTGATGTAAATGGAATTTTGTTACTCTTGTATAAAAGAGAAATATCCTTGGGCCCCTTGATTGAGTGAGACTTAGAAATGCATGGCCATGCTCAGTTGAATTAATATGTGATATTAATTATTTATTTTAAGTCTACTCAGTATCAAGAAATATAAATTGAACATTGACGAGGATGACACATTCCATGCCTCCAGTTCAATTTGGATATTATTACAAAAGGGTTATGATGTAAAACGTTGATCATGTATTAGGTGGATGTCGAATCACAGACATTCTTACTATTTGAGTGGCAGTGATGTATTGCTAGATACCGCTCGCTGTCTATGGCTCAATAATAAGTCATTGTCAACGTAGTAAGAACCTACAGAGTTACACAAAAGGAGTAGGAATAAGACAATAATTAATTGAACTTTAATTATATTAATATCCAATTAATTGGACTTATTTTTGTGCATATATATTATTAAGAATAATAAATTTACGTTTTATATATATATATATTATGTGATATTATTTGATATTAAAGTAATATCAAGTAATTATCTTATCAGATATTAGATAAATATATTATGAGATAATATTATTTTGATATTTGATAACTATATGCAATTATCTAATATTAAGATATTTATATTATGAGATAATATCATTATCTAATATTAGATAATTAATAGATAAGTCTTATCTCTTCCTATTATCTCTAGGATAAGGATAAGATGAGTTGTTAAGTGTGATTAGGATTTTGGAAGCATTATCCTAGTAGGACTAGGATTATGGCTTGCCTAAGTTCTATAAAAAGGGACTTGAGGGCAGCACTTAATAATCACGTTTTTAAGCTTCCATATAAACCTTAAATCACTTAGAAAACATCCAATCCTAATTCTTAGAGAGAAAAACGCATCCTAGCAGACGCGTGGAGGGTGAGAGGTCGTTGTTCACTCCGTGTGGATACCGTAGAGATGCTGTACCTTCCGGCCGGCGTTTGATTCATCCGCTCTCAAGTTTTGATCAGTAGAAACACGAGTGCCCAATAGGTAAAACCCTAATCATTGACTTATGCTTTTTGCATGGATCCTAGGTAGAATTCGAATCAAAAGATTAAAATTCTGCTGCATGTGATAATCCGAATTCCCAACACCTATCACCAAAAGGATTAAATCCATCTGCACTTAAACCTAACTTGATGTTTCGTGGGTCAGCAGAGAAATTAGGATACCTCTTATCGAACTCCTGCCAAGCTTTTCCATCCACGGGATGTCACATTACCCCCTCTTCTTTTGATTTTCCAGTGTGATGCCATATCATGTTTTCTGTAGTATGTCTCGACTGATATAGACGCTGTAGTCGAGGAGTTAAAGGAAAATATTGAACCACTTTTTGGGGCACCTTCTTTCCTTTTGTAGTTTTATTTACCCATTGACTCTTTTCACAAATTGGACAATTATCTTTAGAAGCATGATCTTTCCAAAAAAGTGTGCAATCATGTTTGCATACATGGATTGATTCATACCCTAACCCCAACTTGTTGAGCCATTTCCTCGCACTATAGTATGATTCAGGCAATTTATTATCGTTTGGAAGTGCCTCTTTTAATAATCGAAGAAGAGCATCAAATGACTTGTTTGTCCACTTATGCAGAACCTTCAAATGCATAAGTTTGACCAAGAAGTTCAATGCTGAAAATGCTGTGCAACCTGGATACAACTCTGTTTCTACTTGTTCAAACAAGTTATCACAGTTACTATATTTTGTTCCAATGTCTTCGTCAGCCGTATTCTCACCTCTGTACTCGTCATTGTGAAAATCAACTTCAATTGCCTCAGGGCCAATGAAATCATGTATAATATCTGCCAGCTCATCTCTATTGTTAGGAGATATCTCACTAGTTCCTCTAGAAGTTGAAACATCTGCTTCACCATGGTGTACCTAATTTATGTATAATGGATGAAATCCATTATCTATAATATGCGCCTCCAATGTTAGTAATGTCTGGAATATTAAATTCACACACTTTTTGCATGGACATCTTACCATACCCCTTTCATCGGCAAAGTTTTTGGCTCTTTGAACAAATCTTACTGCACCATTTCAATGCTCATCCGACAATCGATTTGGTAGATGTATCCAACTTTTATCAACAGACATTGTATCACTGAACAGGAAGGAAATTGCTGTAGGTGAAATAAAGTATGTTGATTAATATTTGACAGTCACCCTAAATGCACCGTATCACTCCAATTTTGAAGGGTAGGATCCTATCCCATTCAAGATATTTCTATAGTTATTATTTTTTTCAATTTATCCACGCTTATCGATTGACTCGTGCAGAAATTTCGGCAGCATCTCCCTATGGTTCTCCAAGTGCCTAAACTATACACGTGTATAGTTTATATCCGGAGAATAGTTAGGATGTTAAGATATTTCCACAATATCAAACAAGAGCCCGGTAAATTGTTAATAATAACTACATGATAATATCCCAAACTGTCCAACTTTTCAGGACAATTCAAGGGTTGATTGATGTTCAGAAAACATCTAACCCTTGAGCAGGTCTAAGCTTATAATTTAAATGCAAATGCAATTCTATTTTAAATTATTGTAAAAATATATTTACAATAATTAAAATTAACAATACAACATTTTATGAGTATCATTGTTTAAGTGTCAGTACTGTTATTTACGTAACTTATTATGTAGATTATTGATTTTTCTAAATATTCATAACAACTGTTATGTTTCATAATAAGCTTGTGGGAATTCAAAAGTATAATCTACTTTACTATATTGATAAGGTGCACAATTCAGCTTCTTTATAGAGAGGTGTATACTATGAATACAGACTTCCTAGTTGTAAATTTAAATAAGTTTAGTTTTATAAGGTGTATATTATTTATAAGATGCACAATTCAGCTTCTTTATTTAAGTAAATGTTGTTTTATCCAAGAGGGGGTGATTTTCATGCGAACTTCCTAGTGTTTTGAAATTTTTAATTTTTATGTAATGTAAATATTATAATTTGGATTGTTAGGGTTTTATTTTTATGTAGTCTCTAGTTTAATTGAATTTTTCTTAGTATGTGGTGTAAATAATACAATTTGAATTGTTAAGTTTCAATCTCAATTAAAAAAGAGATTATATTATTGTAATCTCTTATTTTCTAAGATAGATTTATATATTTATTCTAATTTTCTATCTTATATTATTTCATCGAATCTAATAAGTTTGAAGTTTCCTAAATTGCATCATAAATTTTAGATTTTGTGTACGGACTTCCTAGTTGTAAATTTAAGTAAGTTTAGTTTTATAAGGTGTATGTTATTTATAAGATGCACAATTTAGCTTCTTTATTTAAGTAAATGTTGTTTTATCCAAGAGGGGGGTGATTTTCATGCGAACTTCCTAGTGTTTTGAAATTTTTAATTTTTATGTAATGTAAATATTATAATTTGGATTGTTAGGGTTTTATTTTTATGTAGTCTCTAGTTTAATTGAATTCTTCTTAGTATGTGGTGTAAATAATACAATTTGAATTGTTAAGTTTCAATCTCAATTAAAAAAGAGATTATATTATTGTAATCTCTTATTTTCTAAGATAGATTAATATATTTATTCTAATTTTCTATCTTACATTATTTCATCAAATCTAGTAAGTTTGAAGTTTCTTAAATTGCATCACAAATTTTAAATTTTGTGAATAAAATATCATAACTACTTTATCTTACATTATTCTAAATGAATAATCTACACATATATTGTATACTTCAAAATTGTAAATTGAGGGATGCATAATAATAATCAAATTTATATTTATAAAATTAATGCTAAGTTAAATTTACATAAATAAATTTAAAATTTACAATATGCAAAATTAAATAATACAAAATTTCATATTAAATTAAACATACTATCAATTCCATTAATTCATTATAAACTATTTGAGTAAATTAAATATATTAGTACACAAAAAAAATTATACTTTTTTATTTACGTATCTCAATGGTAAAAATCTACTGATCAATTTTGAATACTCTCCACGAACTAAACTAAGTGCTAATAATAACTAACAAATTAAAAGATATAACATACAAAATTAATACATATCAACATATATAAAAAATAAATATACTAAAATTAAAAAAAATTAAAAGAGAGAGAAAATTCAGGAACTTACCTCAAGTCCAAAAATTTCAAATGCGCAAATGAGGAGGGAGGAGGTGCGGGGAATAAATAGCCTCCGGCTGCTTTTAGTGACGACACAAAAAATTGGGTTGTCGCTGAAGCTTTCAGCAACAACCAAATTTTTTTTCAGTGATGAAATTGTCGTCGCTGAAAGTTCAGCCTTCACCAACGACAATGTCGTCGCTGTCCGAGACAAGACTTTTAGCGATGATAGTGTCGTCGCTGAAAATGGAGGACTTTCAGCGATGACTTTGTTGTCGCTGATGGTACACCCTTCAGCGACGACACTGTCGTCGCTGAAAACATTTGGTCTTCAGCGATGATACAGTCATCGCTGAAGGGTCATCCATCAGCGACGACAATGTCGTCGTTGAAAATTGAGGCTTTCAGCTACGAATGGCCAAATTTTTTTTCAGAAAATCTTTAGGCCTTCTACGACGACGTTGTCATTGCTGATTGTGCACCCTTCAGCGACGACACTGTCGTCGCTGAAGGACAAAATTTCCCGCCTGGAAGCCAAATTGTCCCGCCCAAATTTTTTTAGGTCGCTAAAAGCCTATTTCTTCCTGCCCCCCAAACTTGATCCCTTCGAAAATATTTTCCATTTTTACCGACGACAACAGTCGCCGGAAATACCTTCAGCGACGACCGAAATTTTATCGCCGCTAAAAGTGTCGTCGTTATTGCTGCTTTTTGTTGTAGTGCATATTACCAATGTATCAATTCCATAATATATTTTGCATATTCGCATACAAATTAGCCATAATTACATAGTTTAATAGTTTTAATATTAATTAATGAATTATATGAGAAATTAACCTGTCGAATTATGTCAATAGGCATGAAATTATGCATGAATGAATCAAATAAGAAGATTGATCATAAATAATATTTGGATTTCCCGAATGTTCCATTATTATAATGATAAAATTTTTCTGAACCAAATAGATCACGAATACAAGAACAAAATCAATCGTAATATCACTAATGGACTCTTTTAATGCTTTGACATTTTTAACATTTCTGAGTTATTATGTTCATAATAGAATTAAAAATTCTAACATGAAATTATATTTGCTTATACTTAGTAATTTTTGTGACTATGATTAGTTTGGTGGAGGCCAACTGAGTCTCATGGCTTACTAGGTTTAGTAAAGGATTGCAAGTTTGATTCTTTGAAGCTATTTTATTAATAGGACAGATTTATTATTTATTATTCTAATTTTGAATAGAAATAAACATATTTGATTAAAAAAAAGAAAAAGTGTGGAAATTCCCCAAATATAAAACAAATTAAAAGAAGAAAGATGGTAAGCTAGCGTTAATCTATTGCATCAAAAAATTAAGGATAGTAAGCTTTAAATTAATTGCAGTAAAAAGTTATTAATAAATAAATTATATTTTAAAAATTTATTTATAAGAAAAAGATGGAAGGATAAAATTACAAATTGAAGTAAATTATAAATTAAAAACCTATTAAAAATTTAAATTTGTTGGGAAAATTTAATAAATCAAATTAATGTGAAAATTGTACATATTTGTTTTGCCTTTTGGATCTTGATATTGTATTCCACCACACAGTTGCTAATAATCACCTTATGTTAGGAACTTTTACTTTTGTCCACAATAATTTTACCATAACCACACACACATTTTCCTAGAGAGAAGAAGAGGAAGAAGTTTGTTTGACTCTGTGTTTTAAATGATGCCTGTTCTCTCTAATTTTGCTTTTTGTCTCTTTTTTACATTTCTAATGGGAAGTGGGTAGTTTTCTTTTTCTCTTCTATTTTTCCACTTTTTTGATCAGTTATCTAAAAGAAAATTGATTGCATAATTTTAATTCTTTGAATTCAAATTCAAATAAAAAATATTTATTCAAATAAATAAATATTTATCAAATGATAAATATAGATGACCCATTATGAGTGTCTCCACATTCATTAAAATTAAATTATAATTTTTTTAACTATTTTAAGGATAAATGTATGTATTAGTAACAAAATCAAGTATTTGAATAATATAGATCATATTAATGAATAATTGTAAAATAACCTAGGTTAGATCAAGTACAATTTAATTTTATAATTTTTATGTTTAACTTCAAAAATTCATAAAATTTCTTTAATACGTCCGCAAGAATTACTATATTTTTATTATTTATTATTTATTTATTTTGCTGATGGCATTGGCCAACTTATTGTCACGAATGACTGAATGGAAGACACCTATTTTTCATGTAAGTTCAAACTCTAATCTCCCTCGTATTATTATAAGATGTTGTCACGAATGACCGAATGGAAGGCCCTTATTTTTTTAAATAAGTTCAAATTTTAATCCCTTAATATTATAATAGATGAAACATGCATTTTCTAAATAGTAAATATTAAAATGGATACATATATGTATTTTACAAATGAAACTTTTTCATTTACTTACCGGTACATAATAAGTGAGGAAAAGGTATCACTTGCTTTCTTTTTAATTCTTTGTCAGATCTTTAAAAATTTTATATTTAATTTTATACTTTTCTTCTCAGGTTTAGATTGTCACCAAAGCCTTTCAGGTTGTTATCAAGTGCATACTATTTACTTTCTTTTAATTTTTTTAAGGGTTGGAATATTTAAGCCATTTGATGCACATATATAAAGATTAACAATCAAATCTAAATGTAGTAGAAGATACAAAGTATTCAAAAGATATTGGATGTCACTTGAATCAAAGAGTCCTATCTACTTTATCTTAAATTTTCTTTTTGAATTGGCAAAAAAAAAAAAAAGAAGAAGAAAGAATCTAACTCTTTTACTTTCATTGATTTTTTTTGAGTTTTATTTGCAACAAATTTATCTTCTAACTTTATAAAAATGTGCAACTTTATCCACTTGACTAATGTTGTTAAATTTTTTGAATGAAGGTACTTGTATAACATCAAATGTGGTATCATACATGGTATATATAAATCATATTTTATTATTCTTGTAATAAAAAGTCACTTTTAATTCTTTAACTTTCTATAAAGTTTCGATTGCGTCCTCTAAGTTTTATTTAAAAGAAAATTATCATCTAATATTCTAAAAATGCAATCACATTTATGTAAAGACAAATCTAAATAAAGACAAAATATCATTCAATATACTTGAAGTAGTAAATAAGGTACATTCCATGAAAAGGGACCATAACCCATTAAGGTTCAATTTCAAACTATTAATCAAAAGTTAAAATTCTTTAAAGCTAACGCACAATATGTCTCATATGAATTCAAGCTTTCAAGTGATGTTTGATTTATAAAATTTTTCTCACATTCTTAGAAATATTTTAGGGAAGGTAAAATTCTCACTTTTTATTCAAATTTTTTAAAAATACTAGAATATTTTTAACCTAATATTTCCTTAAAATATTTTAATTAGAGGAGGTGGGCATTCAACATTCTCATAATATGTGAATGTTTAATTGATATAAATAGATTATTCATTTACCATTTTATTAAAGTCTTACTATTATCAACATCTCATTTCACAATTATTTACTACAATTAATCATCATCCATAACTAATAATCATTGTTGGCAACTACTCACTGTAATTAACCATAATTTATCATTATTTATTATTGGTGGCCATCGTCAGTCACCACCCATAACTAGTGATCATTGTTAGCTATCATTTATTCGTATTGACTACTATTAATTATCACTAACTATTGTTGACTATCATAAATGACTATTATCAACTACTACTCATCATCAATGATCACTATTAATTTTCACTCATTGATAGTAATCATTATTATCTACCATCTATTACCAATAATCAATATTCATTATTATCGATCTTCAATGAATGCTACCAATTACAATCCACTATTAGTGATCACTATTTATTATTATTCATCATTAATAATTATCATCCACCACTATCCATTGTTAATTATCACCTATCCCTAATGATCACCACTAGTCACTATACATTCTCGATAATTACTATTAGTCACCACTCATTTCTAGTGATTATTGTCAACCATCACCTACTATTAGTGAATATTATGCACTTCCATTGCTGTTACCACCTATTACTAGTAACTACATCGGTTTTCACCTGCCACTGTTAATCATTAAATTTTAATGAAAATATTTTTGAAAATCTAATATTATATTTAAAATAATTAAAATATAATCTTGTAACATTTTTAAGATTATTTTTAATTAAATTAAATATGATAATATTACATTATCAAGAATTAAATTATTGAAAATCACATTTCTAAAAATATTAAAGTTCTTGGGAATGTTTGATTTTGCAAATCAGATGCTACTTTAATATAAATCTACTAGCAGCAGTGAATATGAATAAATATAACTTTAAAATTTGAAGATTCATTTTTATAGCATCACGCACTTGTTTTGAATCCTTATTAACTATTTAATGAGCATGAAAATTTGTAAATATAAAAATAATTTATTTTTAGAGTTTTTTTGAATTATTATTTGGATTTATTTAATATTTGCATTGGTTAATTACAATAGAAATCATCACATTATAATCATATTTTATCTTTACATAGAAGTGATCAAGTTTTTAGAAAGTTAAATGATATAAATTTAAATAAAACTTAGGGGATAAATTTGAAATTTTAGTGAAAGATAGGAGATCAAAAGTGGCTTTTTATCATAATAATATTAAAATATAATTTATATATGGCATGTAGGATGCTAAGTTAGCTGTGATGTATGTGTTTCTATTAAAAAATTTAACAGCATTAACAAACTGAGTAATATTACACATTTTTGAAAAAATTAGATGGTAAATTTCTTTTAAATAAAACTTAAAAAATAAGATTAAAATTTCAATAGAAGTTAGAGAACTAAATATGCCTTTTGAGTTTTTTTGTTCTTGTTCTATTTTAATGATAAAATTAATAATTTCATCCTTAAAATTAGAAAGCATTAATAAAATTATCTTTAAATTATATAAAGTTATAATTTTATCCCTAAATAATAGTACATACATCTAATTTTTGTTATTCCTACAGTAATTTAAGAATGGAATTATCTATACAAATCTAAATGGAAGGACAAAATTGTCTATATAAATTATTATTTACGGATGAAATTATAACTTTATATAATTTATAAACCATTTTACTAGTACCTTATAATTTTAGGAATAAATTGTTAATTTCGTCTATGTTGATCATTACTTTTCATTTGTTTTAATTTTTTAAAAAATTAATATGCACGCAGCAACTCGTGCGGGCGCTGTTCTAATTAATTATGCTATGCATTATTCCCAATTAATTATTCTGTCTATTTAGCATTATTCCTAATTAATCATGTTTTGCATGTTTTGTCACGTCTTGATCGCGCGCCGATTTCACGTTAATATGAATTACCAGAATGTATTGCGGGGTAGCGTGCTTTTCAAGAAGATTTTTTGCCCTACTCTTTGCAAAAGGGTATCTATTTTAATATATTATTTTGTTATTCATATTCATGATTAATAAGTCCTCTTAACAAAAGATGGCGGCCCCAACAACCGGAATTCCTTGATTAATAAGTCCAAGAATCATATGCAATACTTTGATAATACAATACTTGCTAAAAAATTATTATATACTCCGATGATGACACTTTAAGTTTGATTTAATAACAAAAAAGTACTTATAGATTTAAATTTTTTAATTAAAAAATTCAATTTTCAAATATACATGAATTCTTAAAAAAATTGGTATATGAGTAATAAAAGAGAGCCAATTTATATTGATCTCCAATATGATGATCTAATTATATTCAATGCCCATTATTTTTTCTTAAATATATGCATCCACCTTTAAAGTATTTTCATTATTATAAAATGTAACAAGATTAAATTTTTAAACTGCAATTTCTTCTTTAATTATTCATTGTGACTAGAAGATCATTTTCATGCATTGCTATGTACAAATATGCTTTTTCTTTGAAAAATAAAAACACTCTTTTCTTTTATATAAACAATATTGTAATGTTTTTATGAAAATATAAAAAAAATTTTCTAACCACTAGTGATGATGTTAAAAAAGAAATTGTAATTAAAAAATTAACATTATTATATTTTATAAGGAAAAAATTATTTCAAAAGAGACAAAAGGATATAATTTTCAAAAAAAAAAAAGAGTGTAAAATGTAATTAGATTAGATTTCAAGCAATACAATTCAAAAAAAAAATAAAAAATTGAATACTAGTGGCACTGAAGGTCGCATGCTGTAGCTCCATCTAGAAGTAGACTACAATTCTTCCTCGGTTAGTCACCTCATATTCACCTTATATCACAACAAGATATCCAAGACCTTGTGTGAATGGAAAAATGGTGAAGATCACATCTTCTTTCACTGTTGCTCCAAGCAAGTCCACTCCAAAGGTTACTCTGTGGCTCTCCGAGAGTGACCAATTCAGTGCTTGGACTCATGCACCAAATATATGTATTTACACACCACAATCCAACCATAGTGCCATCCCAAACGCCTTTTCGAGTATAAGAGACTCCCTGAGCAACATTTTAATCCACTTCTACCCCCTCGCCGGCGGCCTTTGCTGGATCGGAGGCGGCCGACTAGAAGTCGACTGTAATGAAGCCGGTGTCACGCTGCTTGAAGCCAAATCTTCCAAAAAATTAGACGACTATGGGGATTTTAGACCAGGTGAGAGTGTTCGAGCCATATTACGCTAAACCAATTGAGGAAGTTCCATTGTTACTTGTACAATTGACGAAGTTCAGCTGCGGGGGCATCTCAATCGGGATTTCCCTTTCGCACGCCGTGGCTGACGGTATCGCGGCCATTCACTTCATTAACTTGTGGGCTAAGCTTTCTCGAGGAGAAACGTTGGAGGAAGACGAGCTGCCATTTCTGGACCGAACGGTGGTTCTGAAGTGTCGCGAGCCACTTAGGCCACAGCGCTTCGATCACCCAGAATTCAAGCCAATGCCACTTATGCTTGGTGCCTCCGACAATATAGCCGAGAGGAAGAAGGAAACCGCCGTCGAATTACTTAAACTAACGAGAGAACAAATCGACAAGATAAAGAACAAAACTAACAAAACAATTGTGATCGAAAATCGACGTCCTTTCACTCGATATGAAGCTATCACTGCTCATATCTGGAAAAGTGCTTCTAAGTCTCGCCAAAGTGATTATCATCAACCGACCGCCATTCGAGTCGTAGCTGATTTTCGAAATCGATTGAAAGCGCCATTGCCGAGAAATTATTTGGGAAATGCTGTTTTTCGAACATATCCGGCATACCTTACTGGGGATATCATTTCGAAACCTCTGAGCTACACAGCTCAGAGAATAAGGAAAGGGATTGAGACATTGACGGATGAGTATATAAAATCGCAACGGGATTTTATAGCTTGTCAGTCGGATGCGAATCCACTGAGGATTTCGTTTCACACATTGGATTGCGCGAAATCCCCGTTTATCGGAAACCCCAACCTTAGCGTTACGTGCTGGACAAGCTTGCCTTTGTATGGAGCAGATTTCGGATGGGGGAAGCCTGTTCATATGGGACCGGGTTCTTTGATCGAAGATGGTAAGACATTCATCATGCCAACTCTTGCTGGAGACGGCTCTGTTGTTGTGGCTATCCGCCTGCAGAAAGCTCATATAGAGGATTTCAAGAAGTTCTTCTACAATGATATTTGAATATTGTTGGACAGGCCGTTTTGTGATACGCTCTTTCTTTTCAAAGTCTATGATTTCACGTAGACGTAAATTGTTTCCTCGTAATGGTTGACCATGAAAAAAAATAAAAGATTTGGGTTATTTTTTTCTCTGTTTTAATTATCATTTTTTGGGAAAATAAAGATACATATTTTTATTATCAAACTTATTGATTTTTTTATTGGCATTCATTATTTTAATATAAAATTTTTTTGTACGTGTCTCTCATAGATTCGTCCTTAAAAATCCTTGTTCAAAAATAATTCAAGTAAATAGCTATGGATTTATTTTTTAATTATTTATTAATTTTATTAACAATTACGTTATGGTACGTACTTTAGTTTAACGGTACTTTTATGAGAAATTCAATCTTTTGGGTGGTTGAATTTTCTTACTTTTTTTTTTTCAAATCTTAGATTGAATAAGGTAAAAAAAAAAATAAATCTTAAAAAAAATTATAAAAGTAAAAAAATTCAACCGCCGAAAAAATCAAACTCTCCATATATTTGACCTTATTTTTTGAAAAAGGCCTAGAGATTCACAATTTTTTATTTTGATTATAGTAATAATAGTTAAATTATTAGACAGAAAAATATTGCAAAGATTGAATCAGATGAATACGCAAAA
This sequence comes from Sindora glabra, assembly GCA_020226215.1. NCBI lineage: Eukaryota > Viridiplantae > Streptophyta > Magnoliopsida > Fabales > Fabaceae > Sindora > Sindora glabra. The sequence goes on from CM035233.1 coordinate 50,287,267, forward strand.
CCTAAACTAAAGGCTCTCCCAGATATTCACAAATTTTAAATAAATTGGAATTTAGTATTATCATTGCATATGTACTACATAGGTTATTGCATCGTCCCAGCTGATTCTTCTTGACTCGAGCATGTGGCTAATTTCAATGCTGTAGTGGAGGATAAGCATTTAATTTTTAGGATCATTAATTTTCATTTTCAGCTGCCGTCAAATTTTCGCTGGGGCTCATCTTTTCCATTCAAAATCTTAATCACAGGGATCCGACTTCTCCGGTGCAAGATTAAAGTGAATTATCACAATTATTATAATAAGAAAATTAAAGAAGTTAATATTTATAAATTAAAAAATTAATTTATTTGTGATATTTTATTTATTAAATATTTAATTTTTAATTTTTTATTAATAATTGTGATTTTTTATTTTATCTTTTAAAGTAGAGAAACCAAATTCTAATCATAGAACATGGGTTAGGTGACATATTAGAAGGAGATTAATATTAAAATCATGGATTTTAATTTGACAAAAATGTCTATCTTGTAAGAACTATAAAAATATAATGAAAAGAATAAAGTATGTCATATGATAATATTATTATCGCAAAAAGGAAATATTTCAATTGAAATAAAAAATTGTTTTTAAGCCACATAGTATATACTTGAGTTAAATTAAAATGTAGTTCAATGCAAAGAAATTGGTATTCAATGGACCACTTTTTTTGTCTTATAATAAAATAAAAATACCAACTGTATAAACAATTGTATTTATAATCTCTTTTCTTCTCGATCAATTTAAGACCGTAGTGTTTTTTTAATAATGATAAAAATAGTTAAATTATTAAATACATACATGCAAAATTTGCTAAGATTAAACTTAAAATATAAAAGAAGGCCAAATTTTCAAGTAATATCACATGATACTTGAACCAAAAGCTCATGGCAATTTGACATTGTAACATTGAATTTAGATTTAAATAAAACTTATTAAGATTTGATTTTAGCTTTGCATATATGCACAAAGGGCTATGATGAAAGTATAATATCATATCTGGTAATTTAATTGAAAAATTATTGGCTCATTCTATTATTGTGTTTTTTTTAAAAAAAACTTTATGCTTCTCAAAATCATATTACACGATCGGGTAGAGAATAAAAATAACAAAATATGTATGTTGTTACTAAAACACCACGTGCAATGAAAAAATAAAATAAAACCTCGCTCAACCAGAGAGTAATAAACTTTTCACTATCTCCGGAGACGTACGCATTTTGTGTTGACCTAAGGAATTGATGTCAACACAGTATTTGTTTCATTTGCCTCTGTATTTTTATAAGAGGATTTATTGATGAATAAAAAAATTTGAAACTAGAAAATTTAAGTCGTCTCATACGTTTGTTTTGATCTTTAGTCTTATTGTTTTTATGTTTTAATATTTTCTCAATTTTGTCTCATAACAAGTTTTTATCTTAAATAAAAAACAAAGGTAAGCTTAAATTTGATCCCCATTGTAAAATTTTTAATATTATCATTGGATAAGCAGATAACATGTCATAAAAAAATAATAGTTTTTACCAATAGAAAAATATTTTAATAATTTCTATTAATATGATAATACATGGATGAATAATAGTGTAAAGCTAATTTACATTGATATTGAATCAAGTTTAAATATAAATTGTTATTTCAAAAATGTTTATACTCTGATACATACTAAAAATTTGCATTAGTACATATTTTTGTTGTTATCGTAGAAGAATTCTATACTCGTCTCAACCTTTTAATTAAAAACTATAATTTTTATATAAAATGTTGAAAGTTTTGAAAAAAAAATAGGAAAGTTTATTTTTTTACAAAAATTTTCCGGATCAACAATTATACATTATAGCACAATTTATAAAACAGAAAAAAAGGAGTTTTCAAGAAAATGAGTAGAAGAGATAAATCAAGGCCAGATTAACAACCTGACTCAAGTTCATCTATTTTGTTATTCAATATGAACTGCCTAAGATCCCATTTCACAATTCATTTGTGTGTGAGTCCGCGAGTAATCAATTGCCCAAAAACTACATGAAACAACACAATGCAAACGAAGGGTAAAAGGGAATCTCTCCCTCTGCAAAAACCCTCACCCACATATTTTCAAAAGAAGTTTTCGCGTTTTGATGGCATGAATGTAAATTAGTTAAGGTTAAGGAGCCTTTAAATAAGATTAAATTAGGTTATGAATCTTACCCATTATAAAATTATAACCAATTACTTGACATTGGGTCCAAGTACAAAAAAAAAAAAAATCCATTTGTTTAAGTCTTTTATTGGGTTTGGAAATTATATTAACATTAATAGTTAAATTTATAAATTATAGTAAGGTTCAAGTAAAAAATTCTAATAATTTTTTGCTTTGACCCCTATAATTTATAAATAGCGATCACTTTAATATTAATGTCAAAATCAAATGATACTATTACATCCATAGGTTTAAATTGAGATTATAAATATCCAATAATACAAAATATTATATTTGAAAGGGATATTAACATCAAACATATTGTATGCCTACACCTCATAACTAAAATAATCAAATCTAATAAGGATATTAGTTTAAAACATGCATAATATGATTTACATACTTTAATCTAACTAATATGTAAATCTTTGTACAATGGTCCTAGCTTTTGCTCAAGATGGCCAAAAGAATCAATATTTTTAACACAATGATGAGATGTGGTCTAAATATTTCTAATAACATGCCATAACTCAAAATGTGTACAAAATGTTTAATAATGTCATGAATATTTTATTATGAATGTTTCATTTGAACACATCTCAAGGTAATTAATGAGCTCAAAACAATTGTTTCATCAATAGTCCCATAAATCCAAAACATCAAAATGCTTAGATAAGTCTATACTATTTACATGATTATGATTTATTTCAACTTATAAGCATTTGATTAGTAAATTTATAAGCATACAATTTGTGAAAAAAATACTTAATGCAAGTAATATGCTCATCCATCTTGTCTTACTCAAATTGGTACTTCATATGAAAATCATTTGTATGAGCATATTCTTTATTGATTAGAGGAAAGACCATAGTAGCAATGTTGTTGCAATAAAAAAAAAGTTAAGAATGAAGAGCTTTTAACTAAATAACTTTACAAGCACATTATTATTATACGACATACCCTAGAAGTTACTGTAAATAATTGCTCAATATTTCTACAACATAACCCTTTTTACTATCATAACATGTGTTCAGATACAAATTTATGATCATCTGGATAACTAACAAAAACGAGTTTGAGTTGCCTACAACTTGTAAGTTAGCATGTAATCTTTTATATCACTCAGGAACCTCATAATTCCTTTAGTAGCATTCTGGTATTTTTAACCTAAGCATATATTAGACTATCTATGATTGACACATATGAGACATTCTTTACCTTTTCTTTTTCTTTATTACTTTGAAGACATTGGACTTTCAGAAAAATCTTATCTTTTTGAATTGTCGAATAAAAACAAGAGCACATTAAGATGTTGAACCTTTTCCACACAATTATTGAGACAAGTCAAATACCCTTATGACCTATGATAATGAATCTTAACGGTGCCATGATACAAATGATGGCTATTTTAATAATTAAAAATAAAATAGGAATCATCCTTAATATTTGAAAAGGAACATTATAAAATAGAATACAAATGAGATTAGTCTTTTACCAAATAAAATGGTTCAAAAGCCAAATTATGTATAAGAAAGATGATAGGCATCCTATAGCATTTGTCCAAAAGATAGTTACTATAAAATTAATTATGTAACAAATTATGACCAAAATATATTGTTAATCCCTCAAATAAACAACATCAATATTTTAAAGTAAAGAAAGGAAAAATTAATTTTAAATGTTCTAGTAGTATTCACTCACTACTTTGATATAAGTTGGGAGATAAGTAGACTTATGGAGTGGCCAAAACCATTACTGTTGGACATGAGACAACACACTAAAAATTATTAAAATAAAGAAAAAGGGATCTAGAAAACCTAAATTGATAAAAGATAGAATATTTATAGAAGATGGATTTGACCTATAAGAACAAGGCCTATGTACATTTAAAAGAAGGATTAAAGTCCACATAATCCCTAAAATTTTTTTATTTTATTTATTTTTTAAAAAATAATTTAAAAATGTAAATTGTAGTGATTTAAAACAAAGGTTGTAAAAAAGAATAAGCAGCGATTAACAAAGATTGTAAAAGGCCACGACTTTTTTTTTTAAATTGTTCTATTCTATGAAAACAAAATAAAAAGATTCAGATAAAAAATGTAAAGACAAATATAAAATGTATCTAATTTCAATTTTTATTATAAGAAAGGAACTAAAAAAATGGTAAAATATGCATGTCAATAAAATTGATGCAGGAAGTTCATGTGAATAAAGTTATTTTTCTTTATATTTTTTATTTTTATTAAAATATGAGATGAAATAAGAATTTTATAATAAAAGATAGTCTTAATTGTCCAAAAAAATTATTAATATAAAATAAATATCACAAGTTACATGAAAAATGTATACAATCTTAAAGCATCCTATAATTCTTCTCAAAAGAGTTTTCTCAAAAGAATTAAAAATCCTAATCTTTTAGGACACTATTTTAAAAAGAATATGTATAACCGACTCATATGAATTGAATACCCTACTATTTCACCGTTAGTCAAGAAGTTTAAAACCTTCTAGTAGCATAGATACTTCTTATGCATATATGCTCGAATCTGCTTTTATCACTCGAGTAAAATCGTCGCCAATCAAAAGTGTCAAAGAACACAATTGTGTAAAGCAAATCACAAGTAAATCCTACCAATTACATGTTGTTTTGAGAAGTAGAGAGAAAAAGCAGATGTAGAACAGATCCAATTCAAATATTGTAATAATACTAACAAAATGATATATATTATAATAATAATGAATATAACAAATGAAACCCACACTGCTATATGTGTATGATAATATTAACTATTCCAAACACATACCTCCCTTTATAGTTATATTTTTAGACACAAATAAACAAATTAAAAATTTTGGGTTATACTTAGAATATAAAATAAAATCATAACTATCAGAAATTAAGACTTCATAAGATCAAATATTTACCTTTTTCTTTAATGAATAGTTTCAATCACATGAATTCAAGAACGAATTCGTTTAAATATAATATTTTCTTTGAAATTTGCTCATAATTTGATCGAAGACACAACAAAAATTGTTACCTTCAATTTGATGCAACAAAAAATTTTCACTCAATTTTAACTCTTTTGGCCTCTCCGTTTTAACTCTTCTAATTTTTCTAATTCACTAATCAATCTTTTGTCTCTCCTTTCTCTCTATTTTTTTTCTTTCTCTTCCTTTCTCCCGAATTTTTTAGCTTATGATCTCTTCTACTAAACTGTTGTCTTTTTTCTATGATTTTTTTCTTATTATCTTCTTCGTGTCCCTTTCTTAATCAGGAGGAACCAAAAACTCTTTTCCCCAATATTAATTATTTTTATCAATTTAAAATTATAGACTATAATAACATTAAAATTATATTAATCACAAATGATATTTTATTCCTATTTGGAGAGATATACGAATCCTTTCCCCAATACCAATTTCCAAACAAATTACCAATAAAATATATTCTTGTTAAAAAGAATAGGATGAGAATCCTCTTCTAGATATTAAATACTATCTAAATTAAAATTAGCTTGATTACGAATCACATCTTATTCTATTTAGGAAGGGAAGCAAATTCTCCTTGTAATATTAATCAGATTATATATCTTATTTAATTTAGAAGAAACAAAAATTTTCTCCTTAATATCAATTAATTAAAAAATAAATAAATTACAAAGGAAATATCTTACAAATGTCTATCATTATTTAATTAAAAAAGAGATGATAAAGTTAAAAATTTATGTTAATCAAAATAATAGCCCTGTATGTTTTTCAAAAATATATTTTCAATGCTACAAATAAAAAATAGATATTTTTAAAATTTTCAATAATGCTTATTTTTATTTTTAAAATTTTTTTAATGTGATTGGACAAAATACAATGTTCACACTAATACAAAGTGGGCATTCCTTGAGTCTTTCATTTTAATTACTTTTTCTTAATCAATGTGTTCGAGTCACATTATAACACTAAAATATATTTAATATTATTAATACATCCTCTCCTTTACATATGTTAAAATAATTTTTCTTTCAAAATTTTGAACAAAATTTCATATAATTGATCTCATTAAGGGTGAGAATACAGTTACACAAAATTCCTATAAAATACAATAATACTTAAGAAAATTGTTGCATCATATAAATAATGTCTAAAAATAGGAATGACATTAGAAATTTTTTTACTTAAAATAAATTCAAGTAAATAAAAATTTAAAATTTCAAAAAAATTATGAAAAAAAGCCTATAGAAATATGTTTAGATAGTGAAGTACAGTATAAGTACTACTGTGAAAAACCACATAAAGGATGGCATGTGTGCCTCACTCACAATTTGTGCACGTAAACTATTGTTCATATCATTTCTACCCAATAGGTCTACAATCTGGGTTGAGGTGAGACTGACCTACTTGTTACCTCAGAATAAACCCAACTTATTTCTTTAGGTCTAGACTTCTATACTTTGTTGATTTAGTGGGGCATGCAGCCTTACATGAAACTCTTTGAACCATTAATTTTTTATTAACTTTGCTGCACTCCTTAGTAGAAAATAGTAGAAAAGGATAGATTTAGTTTCTTCAATATTTAAAAATTATAATTTCACCTTTTGACCTTAAATTTAATAAAAATACAATTTAATCCTTCAATCTTTTATTAATAATATAAAAATAATAATATTTATCAAATAATATATAAATAAATAATAATAATTTGTACATTATAATATCATATATTTTATAATATCAAATTAATTTTAATATTACATATATTATTATATTATATTTCATTATTTATATATAAAACTAAAAAAATTTAAATTAATTTATACAATGTTTTGAACATGAGCATTATATTCTCAAGTGAATAAAAGATTTTGGCTTTCTTTTTATATTTTTATTCTTTTTCTTTTTTGGGTAAGTTGGAGCTAAGGTTTTTTTTTTTTTTTGTAATATTTGTGGGTTTTTAACCTTAAGATTTTTTATTTTTTTATTCAGGATGTCTTGACTATTGAATAATATTTTAATGCAATATGTTTTTCCATTTTTTTATTTTGATGTTTTTGATAAATTTTTGAGCATATTCATTAAGTTTAAAGATAATATTTTTTTTAAGCTAATATGAATCATTTGCTATCTTTTTATAGTTCTACTTTTTTCTCAACAAATTAGAGTGGTGATTAATTTTTTGCAATAATAGATTTGGGATTTTGTAATAATACATATTGATTGTTAATGAGACTTAATTTATCTATTTATTTAAAATTTTTTATTGATATTTTTGTTTGAAGACTAAACAGTGATATACTCTTATTTGGTAATTTTCTTGTTAATGAGACTTGATTTATCCATTTATTTAAAATTTTGATTGATGTTACTATTTGGAGATTAAACAGTAACATGTTACTATATGAAGATAAAACACTAACACGTTGTTCTTTGTTAGTTTAGTAGTTAATGAGATTTAATTTATCTATTTATTTAAAATTTTTTATTGATATTATTATTTGAAGACTAAACAGTAACATACTCTTCTTCAGCAATTTATTTATTAATGAAACTTTTAATTTATTTATTTATTTAGAATTTTTTTATCAATGTTACAATTTGAAAACTAAATAGTAACATACTCTTCTTTGGGAATTTGATTGTTATTAATACTTGATTTGTCCATTTATTTAAGATTTTTTATCAATGTTATTATTTGAAGACCAAACAGTAATATATTACTATATGAAGACGAAATAGTAACATGCTATTCTTGGGTAGTTTAGATGTTAATGAGACTTAATTTATCCATTTATTTAAAATTTTTTTTATTGATGCTACTATTTGGAGACTAAATAATAACAAGCTTTCTTTTTAGCAAATTTATTCATTAATGAAATTTTTATTTATTCATTTATTTAGAATTTTTAGTTAATGTTACTATTTGAAAATAAAATAATAATATACTCTTATTTGGCAATTTGATTGTTAATGAGACTTAATTTATCCATTTATTTAAAATTTTAATTGATATTACTATTTGAAGATTAAATAGTAATATGTTATTGTATGAAAATGAAATAGTAACATGCTGTTCTTTAGTAGTTTAACTGTTAATAAGATTTAATTTATCCATTTATTTAAGATTTTTGGTCAATATTATTATTTGAAGACTAAATAATAATATATTTTTATTTGAAAATTTGATTGCTAATGAGATTTGATTTATCTATTTATTTGAAATTTTGATTGATGTTACTATTTAGAGATCAAATAGTAATATGTTACTATATGAAGATGAAACAATAACATGCTATTCTTAGGTAGTTTAGATGTTAATGAGACTTAATTTATCTATTTATTTAAAATTTTTAATTGATGCTATTATTTGGAGACTAAACAATAACAAATTCTTATTTAGCAATTTATTTATTAATAAAATTTTTTATCTATCCATTTATTTAGGATTTTCGGTTGATGTTACTATTTGAAGACCAAATAATAATATATTTTTCTTTGGCAATTTAGTTGTTAATGAGATTTAGTTTATCCATTTATTTAAGGTTTTTAATCGATGTTACTGTTTAGATATCAAATAGTAATATATTACTATATAGAGACGAAATAGTAACATGCTATTCTCTAATAATTTAATGGTTAATAAGACTTAATTTATTCATTTATTTGAGATTTTTTATTGATATTATTATTTAAAAATTGACCAATAACATGCTCTTCTTTAGTAATTTATTTGTTAATGAAACTTTTGATTTATTCATTTATTTATGATTTTTAGTTGTTATTACTATTTGAAAACTAAATAGTAACATATTTTTTTTAACAGTTTAGTTGTTAATGAGATTTGATTTATCCATTTATTCAAGATTTTTGGTTAATATTATTTAGAGACCAAATAGTAACATATCATTGTATGGATATGAAATACTAACATGTTGTTCTTTGGCAGTTTAGTTATTAATGAGATTTGATTTATTTATTTATTTGAGATTTTTTTATTAATGTTATTGTTTGGAGACTAAATTATAACATGCTTTTCTTTAGTAATTTATTTGTTAATGAAACTTTTGATTTATCCATTTATTTAGGATTTTTTATTGATATTATTATTTGAAAATTAAATAGTAACATACTCTTCTTTAGCAGATTTGGTTGTTAATGAGACTTGATTTATCTATTTATTTGAGATTTTTTATCAATGTTACTATTTAATTTGGAGATGAAATAGTAACATATTGTTCTTTAGCAATTTAATTATTAATGATACTTAATCTATCCATTTATTTAATATTTTTTTATTAATGTTACTGTTTGAAGATTGAATAGTAATATACTTTTCTTTAACAATTTATTTATTAATGAAACTGTTGATTTATCCATTTATTTATGATTTTTGATCAATGTTACTATTTAGAGATTAAATAATAATATGTTACTGATTGGAGATGAAATAATAACATGATGTTCTTTAGTAGTTTAGTTGTTAATTAGACTTAATTTATCCATTTATGTAGGATTTTTGGTTGATGTCACTGCTTGAAGATTAAATAGTAATATTCTCTTCTTTAGTAATTTGGTTGTTAATGAAACTTAATTTATCCATTTATTTAGAATTTTCAATTGATGCTACTATATAGAAACTAAATAGTAATATGTTACAATCTGAAAATGAAATAATAACATATTATCCTTTAGCAACTTAGTTGTTAATGAGATTTAATTTATTCATTTATTTGATATTTTTATTTGATATTATTATTTAGAGATAAAATCATAACATATTATTCTTTAGCAGTTTAATTATTAATATGACTTAATTTATCTATTTATTTAAGTTTTTTGGTCAATGTTATTATTTGGAGACGAAATAATAACATGCTGTTCTTTGGCAATTTAATTATTAATGAGAGTTCTTTGTCAGTTTAATTGTTAATGAGACTTGATTTATCTATTTATTTGAGATTTTTGATTGATATTATTGTTTAAAAATGAAATAGTAGCATGTTATTATTTGATCTCCAAACAGTAACATGCTATTCTTTGATAATTTGGTTATTAATAAGACTTGATTTATCTATTTATTTAGAGTTTTTGATCGATGTTATTGTCTAAAGATGAAACAGTAACACATTGTTCTTTAGTAGTTTATTATTAATAAGACTTAATTTATCTCTTTATTTAGAATTTTTAGTTGATATTACTATTTGAAAATCAAATAGTAACATGTTATTATTTTATTGTTTGGAGATGAAATAGTAATATATTATTCTTTAATGGTTTAATTATTAATAAAAGTTGATTTATCTATTTATTTAAGATTTTTAGTTGATATTTCTATTTAGAAACTCAATAGTAACATGTTACTACTTGGAGAAGAAGCACTAACATACTCTTCTTTAGCAGTTTAATTATTAATGAGACTTGATTTATCCATCTATTTGAAATTTTTAGCTAATGTTATTATCTGGAAATAAAACAGTAATACATTACTATTTAGAGACTAAATAGTAATATGTTATTCTTTGACAGTTTAATAATTAATGAGATTTAATTTATTTATTTTAGTAATTTAATTATTATAACACTATTGGACAATAAAAGAATTGAGGATAAAAAGTTTAATATGAGATTTGAATTAATTTAAATTAAGAAAAATGAGATCAAAATTAGTAACATGATAAGAAAATAAAGAAAAATTTAGAAAAATAATTGAAACGGGTTTTTTTTTTCACCAGCTAAAATGGGCAAAATTCCTTTTGCATTTTGCAAACAAGTAGATCTCGAAAAGTTATATGAAATGGATATATAATTTGCCCTAATCGAACAATCGAGAATAAAGTTATGGTTGTTCAAAATTTTAAACTCAATTTACATGTTTTTGATTAGGTGGACTCCATTGAAATTAAATTTTTTTATTTTTTATTGAAAGATCATAGGAAGATGAATGAAAATATGTGGTTTTATTATTGTTTTATAGTTAAAAAATTAGAAAAATAGATTACATTAAAGGTCTATTCGGTTGGGGGAAAAATGAATTTTTGGAATTCATTTTCCAACTTTCCCTTATTTAGACATTAAAAAATTTTGATTAACAGGAAAATAAATTCTAGTTAACCAGAAAGTTGTATTATTTTTAAGGAAAACAACTTCCCATTTTAAAAAATAGAATTCATTTTCCTTGTTACTCAGTATATCCATACCCGAGTCCAAACTTTTTATCTTCTCACCTTATTATGCAATCGTGATCATAAATAAAATTTATTTTTATTTATTAAATATTTTATGATGGATGCTCTATTTTTATTTTTATAAAATCTATTTTTATTTATTAAAATTTAGATATATATTTTTATGCAATATTTACTAAAATATTCTTCTTTTTTTCACATGATGGATACTCTATTATATAGTATTTCATAATAATTAATTAAATTAAATATGTGAATTTATGTATAAAATTTTGTAATGTCTTTAATATATATTTTATTATTAAAAATTAATTATTATTGGACTATTGGGCACTAAAAATAATAAAAATTTTATTAAAAAATTTCTTTTTTAAAATGTAAGTAAAATTATAATAATTTTAAAGTAAATAATTTTTATTTACTTTAAATAAAATTAATTTTTTTATATACTAAACACTAGAAAATATTTTTTCTCTATGCACCAAACAACAAAAAATTAATTCATTTTTCAGAAATATATTTTCTTAAGAAAGCATTAGGAAAGCATTTTCTAAAAATTTTATTTTCCCCTAAACCAAATGAAACCTAAAATAGTATTCAAAAGTCAAGATCTCGTGAATAAAAAATTAAAAAAATTGAGGTAAAAAACTCATAAAAATTACAAAAAAGTAACTTTATCTCTAACTAAAATGAATAAATTAAATTTAATTAATTATTAAACTGTCAAAGAATAATATGTTACTGTTTCATTTCTAGACAGTAATATGTTATTGTTTGGTCTCTAAATAATAATATAAATAAAAAATTTTAAATAAATAGATAAATTAAGTCTTATTAATAATTAAACTGCAAAAAAATAGCATGTTATTGTTTCATATTTAGATAGTGATATGTTATTATTTGGTCTCCAAATAATAACATTTACCAAAACTTCAAATAAATGGATAAATTAAGTCTCATTAACAACTAAACTACTAAAGGAAAGTATGTTATTATTTGATCTCCAAATAGTAACATCGACTAAAAATTCTAAATAAATGGATAAATCAGTCTCATTAATAAATAAATTGTCAAAGAATAGTATGTTATTATTTATTCTCCAAACAGTAATATGTTATTATTTGAAATTTGGTATTCAAATAGGAACATCAATAAAAAATCCTAAATAAATGGATAAATCAAGTTTCATTAATAATCAAACTGTTAAAGAAGAATATGTTATTGTTTAGCCTCCAAACAATAACATTAATAAATTTTTTTAAATAAATGGATAAATCAAGTCTAATTAACAACTAAACTACCAAAGAACATCATGTTATTGTTTCATCTCTAGTCAGTAACCTGTTACTGTTTGCTCCTCAAATAGTGACATCAATAAAAAATCCTAAATAAATGAATAAATTAAAAGTTTTAGTAACAAATAAATTATTAAAGAAGAGCATGTTACTGTTTAGTCTCTAAACAATAACATCAACTAAAAATTTCAAAAAAATGGATAAATTAAGTTTCATTAATAACTAAATTGCTAAAGAATAACATGTTTCTACTTCGTCTCCATATAATAATATATTACTGTTTGGTCTCCAAATAGTAATATCGAACCAAAATCTCAAATAAATAGATAAATTAAGTCTCATTAATAACCAAACTGCTAAAGAAGAGTATTAACAAATAAATTGCTAAAGAAGAGCATGTTGGTATTTAGCTACTGTTTAGTTGCTAAACAGTAATATCAATTAAAAATCTCAAATAAATGGAGAAATTAAGTTTTATTAACAACTAAACTTCCTAAGAATAATATGTTACTATTTCATTTCCATACAGTAACATGTTACTATTTAGAGATTAAATAGTAATATTAATAAAAAATCTTAAATAAATGAATAAATCAAGTCTCATTAACAATCAAACTGCCAAAAAAAAGTATGTTACTGTTTAGTATTCAAATAGTAACATCGACTAAAAATCCTAAATAAATGGATAAATCAAATCTCATTAACAGTCAACATGAATTATTACAAAAGTTTATATGTATTATTGCAAAAAATTAATCACCATTCTAATTTGTCGAGAAAAAAAAGTTGAACTATAAAAACATAGTAAATGATTTATATTAGCTTGGAAAAAACTTTATCTTTAAACTTAATGAATATACTAAAAAATTTATCAAAAACATCAAAATGAAAAATTAGAAAAACATATTGCATTAAAATATTATTCAATAGCCAAGACCTCTTGAATTAAAAATAAAATAAAAAAATCTTGAAGTTAAAAACTCACAAATATTACAAAAAAAAAAAACCTTAGCTCCAACTTACCCGAAAAAGAAAAAGAATAGAAATATAAAAAGAAAGCCAAAATCTTTTATTCACTTGTGAAAATAATGCTTATGCTCAAAATGTTGTATAAATCAATTTAATTTTTTTAATTTTATATATAAATAATGAAATATAATATAATAATATATGTAATATCAAAATCAATTTGATATTATAAAATATATGATATTATTATGTATAAATTATTATTATTTATTTATATATTATTGGGTAAATATTATTATTTATATATTATTAATAAAAGATTGAAAGATTAAATTGTATTTTCATAAAATTGAAGGTTAAAGGGTGAAATTATATTTTTTGAATATTAAAGAAGCTGAATCTATCCTTTTTTGCTATTTTCTACTGAGGAGTGCAGCAAAGTTAATGAGAAATTAATGGTTCAGAGAGTGTCATGTGAGCAGGGCTGCATGCCTTACTAAATCAGTAGGGTATGGAAGTCTACATCTTAGTTTTTATACGTTTTTAATTCTTGACTCGGAACCATTACTTATTTGACCCATTCAGATTTTTATTCAAAATGCGTTTGATTTTGATTTTAAAATTTCCAAAATTTTCCCAAAAAAAAAAAAAAAGGTCCCAATGGACCCGCATCTTCATGCAGATTTTCTCCGCATTTTTATCTCCAAAAAAGTTCGTTCTTTCTGCAGATCTCTTTTCTTAGCTTCCCCATTCAAAGTTTGTCGAAAAAATTAGCTAAAAAATCGCATTTGATAAGCCGTAAGGACAGCCAGAATCGCGATACAATTGGAGAAATGCTCTGACAATTTGATTTAAAAAACCAGCCCAGTAAATCAAAATTGACCCTGCTTCTGTGTTTTCTTCCTAGATCATCGCTAAACAATATTCCCCAGGGAGCAACTCATAGGATTAAAACCAATATTTTGAATCGGAGAAAGAAATTAAATTTGAGAAACGGCTTAATCACTTAAAGCATCCGTATCCACTCTCGATGAATTGATAGTCCATTTATGATCTTTGATCAATTAGAACTCTAAGGGTCCATTTGGTTGGAGGCAAAATTCATTTTTAGAATTCATTTTCTAACTTTCTCTTGTTTGGACATTTAAAAATTTTGGTCAGTAGGAAAATAAATTCTAATCAATCAGAAAATTGTATTATTTTTTAGGAAAATAATTTTCTATTTTAAAAAGCAGAATTCATTTTCCTTATTATTTAATATATCCATATCCGAGCCTCAAATTTTTATCTTCTCACTTTATTACGTAATCGCGATCACAAACAAAATTTATTTTTATTTATTAAATATTTCATGATGGATGCTCTATTTCTATTTTTATAACATTTATTTTTATTTATTAAAGTTCAAGTGCACATTTTTATGTAATATTCACTTAAATATTCTCTCTCTTTTTCTCATGTTGATGCTTTATAATAATTAATTAAACTAACTATGTGAATCTATATATAAAATTTTGTAATACTTTTAATATATATTTTATTATTAGAGACCAATCATTATTGGATTATTGGGTATCAAGAATAGTAAAAATTTTATTAAAAGATTCCTTTTCTAAAAGGTAAGTAAAATTATAATAATTTTGAACTAAATAATTTTGATTTACTTAAAATAAAATTAATTTTTATTTGTGTACCAAACATCAGAAGATATTTTTCTTTATGCATCAAATAATAAAAAATTAAATTATTTTCTAAAAATATGTTTTCTTAGGAAAGTATTTTCTAAAAATTTCATTTTTTCCTAAATTAACTAGACCCTGAATGTCACTTTGAAATCAAACATGGATAAACAAACAATGAAAGGGATTTACTCTCTTTGCAAATCCGCACTCTTTTTTTTTGAAAGAGAGAAATATTGTTTCTATACTCTGATGGGATGAATTTAGAATTGCTTAGGATTAGAGAGGTAAGGAACCTCACAATATAATAATTAAGTTAGCTTATAGATATTACTAATCATAGGATCTATACTTAGCTATATTACTTTGATTTTAAATATTATTTATACTTACAACTTAATAGTCACTTAAATTTGGGTATTAAAAATATTAATATTAATAATTTGTTTATAAATTAATATGAGGTTTAAAATATAAAATTTCTAATATATAACATCAATTAACTATTTGAGCTTAATTACAAATAAGCCACCGGAGGCACCAGTCCAGGCGCCATCTGGACTAGCACCTCCTACCCGAGGACGCCACCCGGCCTGGCACCTCCACCCTTCACGCGTATTTTGGTAATATATTTTCAAACAACGGTAAAACGGAAATAAGTGATTAAAACTTTATGTAATAAATGGAGAGGGCATAAACCATAAAAAATTTAACTATTTTCTAATTATCAATTAAAGTGATTAAAACTTTATGTAATATTCTTTTTTAAACTTGTGATAAATAAATTAAAATTTTATAAAAAAATAAAAAATTAAGATAGCATAATATGTAAAAGAGAAATAGATGGAGTTGCATGAAAAAGAAATGCCTTGTTTAGTTGTTTTATGTTCATTTACATATGGCAAACTGAGGGCGCCATTCAAAATGGCACCCTCAAGGGCCACCGGAGGCGCCATCCGGACTGGCGCCTCCTACCCGAGGACGCCACCCGGCCTGGTGCCTCCACCCTTCACGCGTATTTTAGGTAATATATTTTCAAACAACGGTAAAACAGAAATAAGTTTATGAGAAAATAGTAATATGATATTTTTGCCTTTATTTGATGTTTAACGTTATGACAACTACCATCTACTTAAAAAATGATGATACATAAAATGTTAGTTTTATGTTAATAATCAATGTCTAATTTATTTTAAATTTTCTACTTTTATATGTAAACAAATTATATATAATATAAGAAATATGTATATAACATAATGTATTATTTTATACTATTACTATATGATATATTCATAAAGAAAAAGCAGAAAGATATTGAAAAGAAATAAAAAAAAGAATAAAAGCTTTATCTTTTGCTTTGTTTTGCACACAATTTTATTATAAAATAAAATAAAAAACAAAAAAGAAAATGACAACATAAGCAAATGTCAGAATCTGTAAAGAAATGATGAATTCAATTTTTCACCTAAATGATGAAATATGAGAAATGTTCAAAAAAACATGCTAAGCATTATATTATTAATAAAAAAAATTTATCTCGATTAAATAAAAAATTATTACTATATTATAATAGAAATATTGAACTTTCTATTATAATATAACAATAATTTGAAAAAGTATTAATTTAGGTGTTTGGAAGGTGAATGATAGAAGGATTGACTACATCATCTAATGACTCAATTGGTTTACAAGGGAAGTAAATTTTTGCAAGAAGTTAGATTTTTTAAGAAATAATTTTTTTTATAAATTTTATGAAAAATATTTAAAATTATTTGATTGACACTAAGGAAGTGACACTTTTCAAAAAATAGCTTCTTATATATTATTGAATTCAATTTCGAACATTGTAGAAAATATTAATAAAATTATTACTATATTCTTAATATTATTATAATATATTTTAATAAATTTTAATTATTTTTATATGCAATATCTTTTGCATCATAATTTCTATTAATTAATAATTTTAATTTTTTTCATAAAAAATGAATTAACTCATAACTCATAATTTTATATATTTTTTATCCTGAAAAACTATATTACTAATCTCTCTATTTTTTTTATTCATTCACATACAATATTATGCTTGTTACATAGTTTGATAGAAGTAATATTTTTATGAAAGAATTTATCAATTGTTCCATTGAAGATGTTTACTTCCTATTGAAATATAAGTTATGAATTTTATATTAATGGTGCATGAACTTTAAACTGTAAATTATATAAAAAATTACAAAATTTATATTAACAATTTTTCCATGATTTTAACCAAAAGTTATAGATTTATTATTTAAGGAAAATTTTAAATTTTTTTTGCAACTTTAATAGGCAGAATTACAATTTTGTATATAAACTATAAATAATGTTAGTATAAAATTTTAATATTATTATAAAAAAATGAGAAAGTATAAAATTTTTCGCTAAACTTACAGATCTTCATAAAAAAATTTCAAAAATTTTAAAATTAAAAATATGCATCAAAGCACTACAAATTTAAAAAGATAAAAATTATTTGTTAGGAGAAATTTATGCTATAAATTATATTTGGAATGTGTCATTATAATTTTACATTGAAAACATATTAGATATTAATATCACTACAAAAAAAAGGCCTTCAGCGACAATATTTATTGTCATTGTAGACTTTTCGATCGTCGTTAAATGAAATTATCATTGCAAAAAAAGTCATCAGTAAAAATTCATCGTTGAAGGGATTAACATTGATGACATTATTAAAGTTAGTAAAAACCTGAGTTTTTATGATGATAAAATTATCGCAAAAAGAATTTTCAAAATTCAACATTTTTTGAATTTCACTCTTTAATAATGACTTTATTGTTGTTGTTGAAAATACGAATGTCGTGGCTGAAAATTAAACTTTTAGTTACAATATTTCAACTTCTAATTACAAACTAAAAGTTCAGATAAAATTTAAATTAATTTATAATTTATTAAATTAATTAATAAGTTATAAATTAATTTTTAAAAATATTTAATGTATTAATGTATTAAAAAATTAATTTAACAAGTTATCAATTATTTTAATTTATATATTTATTTTTATTAATATATTTTTATATTACTTTATAATTTTAGATGAATGCCAATGGCCTAACATGACATTCATTTGTAAATACACTTACACCTTATTCTTGGTTTCTCTCATTTTCTTTATTAGAAAGTTAGGTTAATTTGAAACAGAAAATTAATTAAAGTGTAGGTGCAAATACAGATAAAGGAGACATATTGGTCCTTCCAATCAATTTCAGCAATTTACCACAATCTTCCCTATTCAAACAATTTTGTTCTCTACAAAAGAAGAAAGCTGAAGATATTTTAAGCAAGTTGGAAATGAATTCATGATTACATTATAAAATTCAAATGACACTTAGGGGTATTTATAGATGAATCTTTCAATGATGATAAAATTCTCAATCGTCATTAAAAGGTTGTCAGTAAAAATGAAAAACATTCACTAACAACAACATCATCAGTATATGTCATGATATTTATTAATGTAATTTTTTTGCCCCGCTTTAGCAACGACAATATCATTGTTGAAGAGTAGCACCAGAAATGCTTAACTCTTCAATGATGACAATTATCATTGTTGAAAGCTTACACTTTTAATGACGATAAATGTCATTATTAAAGATTGCCTTGAAATATAGAGTGAGAAAATTCATTCTTTAACTTTTAGCAATGATAAATGTCGTTGCTAAAGACTATCATAAAATAGAGTGAAAAAATTCAATCTTTAGCAATGACATTTGTTGTCACTAAAAGTGTCATTATCAAAAGTTAACTTTTAGTGACGACAAATGTCGTCGCTAAATACTACCTTGAAATATAGAGTAAGAAAAGTGGACTTTTAGTGACAACAATGTTATCGCTAAAGATTGCCTTAAAATATAAAGATGGAAAGTTCAGTCTTTAGCGATGACATTTGTTGTTGCTAAAGTTATCGTCACTAAAAAGTTGCATTAGAAATAATGCTTGACTCTTCAGTAATGACAATCATTGTTACTAAAATTATTGAATATTTAGACTTTTAGCGACCACAAATGTTGTCGCTAAAAACTGAAACTACCCCAAAATATAGAGTAGAAAAATTTAGTCTTTAACGATGACATTTATCGTCACTAAAGAATTGCACTAGAAATAGTGCTTGACTCTTTAGCGATGACAATTGTCATTGCTATCATTGTGGAATTTTAGCAACAACAAATGTCTCCATTAAAGACTAAAATTGCTTTAAAATATAGAGCAAAAAAATTCAATTTTCAGTAACATTTGCTATCACTAAAAGTTCAAGCTTTTAGTGACAATGATTGCTCTGAAATATAGAATGGGGAAATTTAGCTTTTAGTAGTGACATTTGTTGTTGCTAAAAGTGTCATTGCTAAAAGTGGCTTTTAGCAACGACAAATATCATTATTAAAGACTATCTAAAAATATAGAGCAAGAAAATTCAATTTAAGCTTTCAGTGATAGTAATTTGTCATTGCTAAAAGTCAATTATTGTCGTTGAAGGGCCTTTTTTTCTTGCTAAAATTTTTTTCACTCAGAAAAATTTGCGCCCATGGGTTTTCAATGTATCATTGATGATTTTGTTGTTAGTAAAAGTCCAAGAATGCATCATCGATGATTGAATTTTGTCATCGCAAAAAATGTCGTTGGTCTTAATATTATTTCTAATAATGTATTTTTCATTAAATTTACTTTTAAGTAAAAAAGAGAAAAATTATAAGTGGGTAAAATGTAATTTTCCTTAATATCCATAATTATATTTACAATTTATATTTGCAATATAATTTTAATTTAATTTTAAATAATTTTATATAATATTTATTTTCTTTATTATATAATCAATAAAATAATTATATTTTATATAATTAACAATTATATTTGAATTGGTATATTTATATTTATTATTAATAAATATTTATTATAATTTTCAACATGTGATAACACTATAACGGGTTAACACTTGTGCCACAAGGATCAAAATTTCCATGAATATGCTATTTAGTCGTAAAAATATCAATTGAGTAGTCCTATGGCACAAGTGTGGCAAGGAAATTGCCATGGAAAAAAAAGTTTTATGGCATAAATGATTTTTTTTTTTTATCATGGATTCACTTGTGACTAATAAATTCTTCTAACCATGAATACAAATATGGCAAGAAAGGTGCATTCGTGGCTAGTAAATCATATTGCTATAAATAAATTAACAGCAAAAAATAAAATAAAATAAAAAAAATTAATATAATTAGATAAAATAATTTTTATATATCCAAATTAAATCAATTATCTAACAATTCAATTAGATGCTATCTTATTATTTTATTTGTACATCTGTTGAAATCTATTAATACTTTTAACTAATATTAAGTTAGGATAAATTTTTGAAACTCTATATGTCTAGAAATTATAATTCACATTTATAGGGAATCAAATCTAAATCTTCAAGCTGAAGAATGTCATACCTTACTATTGTATTAGTTTGCTTCTTTAACATTATAATATAATATATTTTATATAAAATTTTAATTGATCAATTGACTTCAAAAATAAAATTAAACTCACATAACACTAATTATATAATAATAAAATATTACATAAATATATATAATAAAAATGCACTAATACTAAAATATTTTATAATTTTTTTAAAAAATTATTTTTTATAAACTAAATTCTCATTTGTTTTATTACTAATTTTGCTTGTATCAAATTTATCATTTACAAATATCTTATATCAATTTTATCTCTCATCAATAATCAATTAATTAATTTTATCATTTTGTTAATATTTTTTATTAATTATTATTAATTGATTTATTACAAAATAAAAGTAAAATTTTTACATTTTCAATTAAACTTTTTTTATTTTCTACAATTCTTTCAATAAAGATTGAATTATATGAAATAAACATCCATATAAATCATAACTTTAAACTATTATGTATATTTAAATTTTAATTACTTTTAAATTTTTATTTATAATACATATTTTTATCATTCACAAATATAAGTTAAATCATTTGAATATTCACAAATTTATTGTATTAATCTCATCTCATATGTTATTTATATTTAATTTTTATCTTTCCATTTATCAAATCATTAACCTATCAATAAAATTATAAATGAATTAAATTATTATTTAAAATGAAATAAATTAATATAAAATATCTGTTAGAAATAAAATTAATACAATTGGAATTAATAAAGGATGAAAATGAAAATTTAGATTATTCTATATATATCACTCCCTTAAATATAATTTACTTAATAATTTTTAATATAATAATTTAATTACTATTAAATTATACATAATTTTACATAATTATTGTTTTAAATTTTTTAATGAAAGTTTTGTTGATATTACAATGATGAATGTAAAACTTATTATTACATATTTTTATAATAAAACTTATTATAACTTATCTCTCAAATTATACTGTTTATATATAATATAATGATTTTAAAATTTTCATAATATATATCTTCTTTGTTAATATATTTTTTAAGAATAATGTGATGTGATACAAAATAAAATTTTATAATATTTTATACCTTGAATGATTTTTTTGTTTAATCAATATTTTAAAAATCAGATTGAATAATAAATTAAAAAATTGTTGTATGTCTATGTATTATATGTATGTATATGTCAATCCTATTAATTTTTAATTTTAGTATGTATAGAATTTAAATTCATTGAATAAGTATATAATTCAATCTTTAACATATTATAATATTTATTTTATTGATGTATATTAATTTTATTATATAAATTTAATTGATAAAAATTTAAATAATTATTTATTATTTAAAAAAATATTTACATTATAATAGATATTAAATTTGGTACATATGTAAATAAAAATACTTAAGAGTTTAATAATTGAACTTTTTCTTATCTATCTTAAGGTTTGAGGTTCAACTCTTATGTCAATTATTTTAAGAAAAATAATAAAAGTATATAACTATATAATTTATGAGTAGTTCTATCTTTTTATATATATTTTATAAATTAGCTAATTGAAAATATTGTGTTCTACAACTTTTTTATTTTTGTTGATTGGTGCTGATTAGTAGATCAATTATTTAAGTCATAATATATAAATATTTATATTTTTTTATTATCTACCATATTACAATATGTTGCACTTATTATAAATAAATTTTTTGTATGTGTAGTTATAAAACATGATATATTTAACTATGATTTTATTCATAAAATTAATTCATAGCATAAGTAAAACTTTGCTACAAATAATTTTTTTTGACTTGTATAATAGAACAAGTGATACTTTATTATAGGAAATGCGTACTTGTAACTTAATTTATGGTACAAATGATACTTTATCATGAGGAATGTATTTTTATAACTTAGTTTGTGGTATAAGTGATATTTTGCTATGAGTAAAGTTTTTCCATAGCACAAGTGATGCTTTGCCATGAAGATTGTGTTTTCATAGCTTAATTTGTGGCATAAGTGATATTTTTCCATAGGTAAAATTTTTATGTATATAAATTTTTTGATTTTTTGGACATTTGTTTGAATTTTGTATTCTCATAGCAAGAGGTAAAATTACCATATTTTTGAATTTTTGCAGCATAGTTTGTGGTGCAAGTGCTAATTTGTTGTAGTGTGATAACATGCAAAAGTAATCATTTGATAAATTAAGTAGAAATAGTTTTGTATTTTTATTTATCAAAAATATGAGAAGTTGTTCTTACCTAGTAGAGTGACCAAGCAACTTGTGATTTATGAGAAGTAAAATTTATTTTCTAAAAAGTTTAATTCCTCCATTTTAACAGTTAGTAATCAACTAAACTACTTAAGGATTTTTTTACTTGTTAAGAAGTTGCATTTCCCATGCTACTTTCGTGAATTAAGCGACTTCTAAGGTTTAAGAGTTGCCTAATTTATACAAGAATTAAGATCTTGTAGAAAGTGGAACTTCGTAGAAAATAATTTTTTTAAAATTTTTTCAGAAGTACTTAAAGTTATGTAATTGACATTAAAGAATGACACTTCCTAAGAATTAAGTTATTTTTTTATTTGGTTCAACTTATAACTTTTTAAGAAGTATTATTAAAATGATTAATATTATTTTCAAAATTCTAATATGAAAAATATTAATATATTTTAATTATTTTTAATTATATCTTTTGAAACTATATTACTAATTTTTCTTTCCATCATAATCTTTTTAAATTGGTAATTTTTTATTTTTCAATTTACTAAAAAAAGTAAAATAACAATATGTTTATAAAAAAATTAAGTTGTCTCTTTTATTTAAATATATATATATATGTATCTAAAATATTTTAATATAATTAAAATAGAATATAATTTAAATAAATAAAAATATAAAGTAATTATAATTAATGTTTAATATTTATTTTATATAATTTTATATAATACTTATTTTATTTATTATGTCATTAATTAAATAATTATTTTATATAATTATATTTATATTTATAATTAATAAGTTATATGTATTATAATTTTAAATGGTGACTATAAAAAAGTTAAAGTAGTTACTAGTTAAATTAAATATAAATAATTGAATATTTATATCTATAAGAATATGAAAAAATTTTCTTTTTGATAAATGTGAATAAGCAACTTTCCATAACTTTAGAGAGTTATATCTTCTAAAGTACTTCTGTAAATCAAATAATTCTTACTGTAGGGACCTAAAATAGTTGACCGGAACAAAATGGAGTAAACAATTTCTTCCCATAGAAGGAAAAAGTAGCAGCAAATTTAGAAAATTTGATCAGTGGGAAAATGTTTATATATAAAATAAAAATAAAGTATTATAATTTTTATAAAATATTTAAATAAAAATAAATTTTGATTTCGTTGAATTTTTTTATATTTATATTTTTGTGAACGAATTTCAAATATTTTTAAACCTCCATAAATTATTATTTTTTCAAGTGATTTCGGAATAAATTGTCATGAAAAATTTACTCAAATGATGTGAACAATATATGTCATTAATATATATATATATATATATATATATATATATATATATATATATATATATATATATATATATATATATATATATATGCATAAAAATAAATTATTTGTGAGGCAATTTCAATGGATCCGCCATTGAGAAAAACCAAAGTAGTTCAACGGAATAAATTGAGTAGACGAATTGCAAAAGCCTTGAATGAATTCCGAGACAGGAAAAAATTACAATGGACAGAGTTCACAGCATGCTCTATCTCATCGTTTTATTTTCTCTTTTTTAATAATAATATTATGAGCGATCAAATTATTAAATGAATATATGCATAAGCATAATATTATAAAGAGTTTCATCTTTTAAAAAGTTAAGTATTTCTATGTTAGATTATATTTAATATATTAAAATTTATATTTTAAACTTTAATTTACTTATTTTGAAATTTTAAAAAAAAATCAATAATAAAACATTCAATTTTTTAAGAGGTAGAACTCTTCGTAATATAACTTTGGGATCCAACTCTAATATGAAAAAAAAAACTTTTAATTAATATCATATTTCACTTGAATTAAAATGCTATCCGCCGCCCTATTTCATATTTAAAGTGGAAAACAGTGGATATTACTCTCCATGTCATTGAAGAAAATTATTGAGTGAAGAGACTTGCACATGTATTTTTTGTTTATTTTTTTTATAGACTCTATTTTAGATTATGTGTACGTATTACTTTTGGACAAATATAATTTTATAATTTTTTTTGGGGTAAAGCATGAGAAGTGTTCAAAAAACTTGCTGAGCGTTGCATCATTAATAATGAAAATTTGTTTCGATTAAATAAAAATGTTTTTGCTGCATTATAATAGAAATATTATAATTTCTATTTTTTGAACTATATAAAATAACAAGTTCTGATGATTAAAACTATCATTAATTATGTGTACGTAATGTTATTGGACAAACGTATTTTTTGAATTTTTTTTTTTGATAATTCTGATGTTTTAATTGAGATAATAATTATTTGTAAAATTTTAAAACTTGTTAATAATTCTCCTGTTTCAGTAAATAAATCAATTGAGATGATGAAAAATTATAAAATATAATGTAATAGAAAGTTTTATCAATGCTAAGTGCTGATTGCCATAATAACAAGATCTCAATATTATTACTATTGTGTTTAAAAAAAAAAATTAAATAGTTTCCTATCATAGTGAGTTGATATTAAAATTAAAAACAAAACTAATTTTAACAAGTAACATTAACCCTTTTGGCACAGAATTATCTCGAGACAATCTTCATACAAAATGCCATATCTAGGAAAATAAACCATTTTGGCACAGAATTATACCTGGAGGAGATTTATCTCATATTTGTGGTTGAGGAATAACTGCAACAATACATTTTGCGGTATGTACTGGAATATTTGGAGCAAGAAGGTTTCCACTTGCATTATAAAGGTTCATTACATTCTGCATACCCCGCAAAAGCATCTGAACTCAGTATTTCTCTTGTTCCACATGAAACTTTTTCTCGATCCCCCATCGCCTTCTGCTCCTTCAAACAATATACTCATTCGACATATTTCTTAGACCCAACAAAGTAACCTTTGGGGCCGAAGAAAATGGATTTTGTAGGACTCAAAGTATATAGTAAGTGGATGGAACGTGTAGAACTCATTAAGAGACAGGATTGCTCATGAACAAAAGTCTAATTAGAACAGAGAAAATCTAAAATCAGACTATCTTACTTTATAAGGTCTAAAATGAGCACAATCATGGCCAGTAGTGAACTAATAGAACTAAATTCAGTCATCAAATTGGAGCTTTTCAATCTAAGCAGAACCAACTGAATTCTATTTGGTTTTCTGTCAAACATCTTATATGCAACATTGAATATACTAAACTAACAGATACAAAGAACATGTATACATAGTCAGCCCTCAAAATGGAGGTAAAAAGAGAGTCAAAACACAAACAAAATAGAAAACTAAAATAATAACAAAGCAAACAAACAAAATGAATACTTTAACTCAATTCCGATGCACTTTAACAACAGTCAGCCCCGTGCTTCACCACAGCATATTTTAAAGTTCCACATCTATAACAAAACTTAATCTCAAGCTTATGACATATAAGTTGCAGTTGAAAGAAGAACATTAGCAACCAACGTAGAGAAATTGAGAACTAAAATAGTGATAAGAACAAGAAAAAGAATGGTTGTTGTTCAACATGCAAGCTATGAGAGATTGTTTGCATCTCCTAATTGAGTTAAAGAAATATTGCAATTGATTATTGTTTAGGAAATGGATAGCTATGCTAAGATATTAGTGGAAGAGCAAAATACTATGTTCATCACACATGTTAATCCCGAAGTATGTGAAATGCCAATCAAATTTCTTGTGAAGCTAAATGATAATCAAACTAAACCATAACTTAGGCAACATTCTACTCCATTAACCAAAACTTCCTATTGAATTTTCAATTCTAAAAATGGACCATATATCTCAAAGAGAAGTGAACTCAAAATTTTTATTTTATTATTATAGTAAAATTCTAAACATTTATGTTTTCAAAAATTTTAATGAATAAAAAAGGAAGAAGACAACTTACTCTCAATTTGGCTTGATCTTAAATCATTGATCTTTCTTAGTTACAAATAGTGAAAATAGTTGTAATTACAAGTTGGCAATTGTGACAATTTGATAGGTAAATATGCTTGATTTAAGATGAGACTTAGTAAAAAAATTTAGCATGTTATGTGGGCTTGTACTAGAATTTGAGATCAATTTGGCTCGTATATTGTTTTTCTCAAATTTTCTAAGTTTGGGGTCATTTTGGTCATTTTAGCATGGTTTGAAAAGCTTGTATTTGTGATCCTTATATTTTTATCTTCATCCTAGTACATCTTAGTGCTAAACGGGCACTTAGAGCTTTAAGGAAAGGCCTTATAATAGTTCAAAAAAAGTATATCAACTCCTGATGGAAAGGCTTTTGCTCAAAATATTCTTTAAAGGAGGTGGAGTTTTAAAAAGGCTTAGTAAGGTGTTTGGATACTGAGCTAAAGATTCAAGTGTGTTGGCGTGTGTATTGGCTTGTATATTAACTTGTGATCATCCCTTATACACTTAAAATTATAGAATAAAACATATATTAAGTGAATAGGGTATCCTTCTCTCTATTCAATTATTCCTTTCAGTTAGTTGTACTCGAAGACTTCATGTATAAGGAAAACTTGTAGTTTGGTATGCATGAGTACTTTGGTGACATTCAATTGTGACTTTTGGACTTGTGAATTTCATTATCTTTACTAAATGTGCCATTAATAGGTTTAATAGGAAGACTGACATGTTTATCAAGAATGGCAAACATGAGCTATATGATTTTAGTTAGAAAGCTATTGCCTTGTGATAAATGGTGTCAGAGTGAAGGGTTTTTCCAACTCCACAAACTGGATCCTTGGGAAATCTCATATGTGAACAATGGTGAAGTGTGACTCTCTGCCTAAGGGCTTTGTTGCTGCGAAAAGATATTGCAAGGCAGGATGCTCTAGTAAGCACCAATGGTTGCCACCTTCGAATTGGTTCCATGCCAAACACTTATCTCATCAAATGCTCACATCTTGATAAATGCTTAGATGAGTAGGAAAGTTAATTCAATAGGTAGGGTAGATGATAAAAGTGTTGTATTGGTAAAGAGAGCTCCTAGTAGCTAGTCATGATAGATGGTATGAGAGCTTGATTTATGGTAAAGGGCTACGATTGGTAGGCTTCATGTATAGGGCAAACTTGTAGTTTGGAATGCATAACTACTTTGATGACATTTAATTGTGGCTTTTGGACTTATGAATTTCATTATCTTTACCAAGTGTGCCGTTAGTAGGTTTAATAGGAAGACTAACATGTTTGCCAAGAGTGGCAAGCATAAGCTATACGATTTTGATTAGAAAACTAGTGCCTTGTGATAGATGGTATCAGGGTGAAGGGTTTTTCCAACTCCACAAACTCGACTATTGGGAAATCTCATATGTGAACAATGGCAAAGCGTGACTCTTTGCCTAAGGGTTTTGTTGTAACGAAGAGATATTGCAAGACAAAGTACTTTAGTAGGTACCAATGGTTGCCACCTTCGAATTGGTTCCATGCCAAACGCTTATCTCACCAAATGCTCATGTCTCACTAAATGCTTAGATGAGTAGGTAAGTTGACTTAGTAGGTAGGGTGGGTGATAAGAGTGTCGTGTTAGTAAAAGAGCTCCTAACAATTAGTCATGAGAGATGATATAAGAGCTTGATTTATGGCAAAGGGTTAAGATTGGGTAGGTTATAAATGTTTAAATAAGACTTGTTTGATACTATATGAGGAATGTACAAAGCAATCATTCTTAAATTTAGTAAAGTCATTACTAAAAACTTGACTAGAGGGTGCAAGAGATTAGATTAACTTGAAAAGCTAGTGTGTAGGGAGGATGATACATTTGAGTTATTGTGGATTGGTACCTTGGGCCCAAGCATTTATGTCAAAAGGCTATCTTGTTTATTTGCATGAAATATTGGTTATGTGTTTGTTTATAGTAGTGGCATCAAGGGATACAAACCATCTTCTGAAAGGACGAGTGAATTGATGACCTATTTAGTGGAAAAAGCCTCAGTCTTATTAAAGGGCTTGACTATTGCTTGAAGAATCAGTGGAGCCAAAAAGTGAAGTCTTTGGTTGTATAGAAATGTGTGGCCACAGATAGAAGACATGAGTGGATTGCTCTAGAGGAAGTGGTCTATAATCATGTTAAGGTAGTTCGAAGGGATTATTCATTTTGCTCAAAGGAAAATAGATGAAGGGCTTAGTGAAGATTTAGAGGAATCAATGTTATATGCACAACTTGTTGGTTGGATAGAGTATGCATAATTTTTCCACATGACTTTTTGATATATGAGGCTAAGCTACATAGTTACTTTATGGAATAATAACAATGACTTGGAGGAGTGATAGCAGATTAGCACTACATAATTGCATTATTGAGAGACTTTAGGCAATGATAATGAGTTTACATTTTCTCATGCATAGGCAAAGTGGAGCTTGAGCTAGAATAGAAGATGCTCTTTGCTTAACCTCTTTCAAGATATTGAAATGGGGGAGCCATTAGAGGATGTACTTAAAGAAGTCATTAGAGGACGCACTTAAGATAGGACTGCAAAAGCCTAGACGTTGTTAAATGTCACTTGGGATAGAAAAGGTCATAAGGACTGTGATGCTAGAGAGCATCAACTCCAAGAGTGGGCTAGGATGGCTGATAAGATACAAAAGATCTAATTGAGTGTGAAAATGGCATTACGAGATGTTACGATTTGATTGAAAGCAAATAAGTGGACTTAGGAGCAAGGTTATGGGTCTTTGCATTGATTAAGCATAAGTATTATCTCTTACATCGATAATTATGTGACATTAGGTGCAAGACACTTATTAGTAAGTAATTCAAAATGCTAAGTATTGTTGATGAGTTATAGAGTTAGCATATACTTTTGTAGCAGATGTAGCATCCATATAAGCTGTAGAGGTAGTGAGCATAAAATTACAGAGACAACTACCTCTCGGATGAGTTATAGAGATAATGAGTTCGGGAGAGCTAGTAGGTAAATGGCAATAGAAGGTGTCATGACACTTTGAAAGGAGTCTATTGAGGTAGCTCTTTGAGAAATTTATGGAAAATGTATTTTTCTAGGAGAATATTGATATTGCAGAGAGCACAAACCAAACTTTGAGATAGGGAAACTTTTATAGTGCTTAAAGGGACAAGTATGAGCAGTCGAGAGAGTAACTTAGAGGAGTAAGCTAAAGACCACCATGAAGTTTCAAAAGAGTATGTAAATTCTTCATGGAGCTATATCAAATTAAGGCATCAATAAAGGGATTTGCATTTGAAGTGAGAGGGAATGTTAAAAATTGGTTATGATAGTTCAATAGGCAAATATGCTTGATTTAATACAAGACTTAGTGGAAAAATCTAGCATATTATGCTAGGCTTGTAGCTGAAATTTAAGATTAATTTAGTAAGTGTATTATTTTTCCTAATTTTCTAAAGTTTGGGGGTATTTTGATCATTTTTGCATAATTTAAGAAGTTAAAGGAGTTCGAGAAGCCTGTATTTATGATTTTCATATTTTTATCTTCATGCTAGTACATTTTAGTGCTAAACAAACACTTAGAGCTTTAAGAAAAAGCTTTATAATAGTTCGGAAAAAGCATATCGACTCCTGATAGGAAGGCTTTTACTTAAAATGCATTTTAAAAGGGGGTGGAGGGTTAAGAAGGCTAGGTGGAATGCTTGGATATTAAGCTAGGGACTTAAGTGTGTTAACTTGTAACCCTCCCCTACATATTAAAAATTATGAAATGAGGCATATACCAAGTAAATGGAGTGTTTTTCTTTCTATTCAATTGTCTTTTTTAATTTGTTATGCTCAGAAGCTTTATGTGTGAGGCAATCTTGTGGTTCGATATGCATGGGTGCTTTAGTGACATTTAATTATGGGTTATGAACTTGTGAGTTCATTATCTTTACCAAGTGTGCCATGAGTAGGTCTAATAGGAAGGTCAGCATGTTCACTAAGAGTGGCAAGCATGCACTATACAGTTTCAGCTAAAGAGCTGCTAACCTATGATAAATGGCCAATAATAATAGTAGCAATAAAGGTAGTGATAACAATTCTTGTAAAAATATAATAATAATGGTAGAAAGGTAGGAATTTACTTGATTAAGAACCATCTTTCTTTACTAATAATTAAAATTTCATTACATTTCATTCAAGTAAATTATCAAACAAATGGAGTATAAGTAGTATCTTTTAAATTTTAATAGAGCCTTAATCTTCCCTTTAACTTTCAAAGTTATTATTAGGCATGTAAAACAAGCTCTAAACTTGCAGGTATAAGATACCACAAACTTTACATTTCAAGTCTATTTTGATTGTGGGCTCAAATGGATCATTTGTGTAAGTTCGAGCTTATATAGGCTTGCTTGTAGAATTACAAACTTGCCCATAAGCCTTGAGCTTTTTTTTCCTTAATTATTATTTTTTTATTCTTTAAACATTTGAAGATTTTTAATTCAATCCAACTTAATATTTAATGCTATAATATAATTTTTTTAGTTTTACTCAACTTATCTATCAAATTGGACAAAAAAATCCAAATGGATCATTATAATTTTTAAAAAAATGAAAAAACTTATTTTTGTAAGCTATTTACGGACTTATGTGAGCCATTTGTGAGGTGAGATAGGCTTTCATTATTATTTTTGGTTTAAGTATGGGCTTATACGAGCTAGCTTGTGCCTTCCCACCTTGCCTATTTTACATGTATAATTATTATATTGATCTATTTAGGGGTTTTCAATTTTTTTACTCATACAATAATAAAAGCATTAAAAATATGTATAAATTCATAAAGTAAACTACAAAATAAAAAACCATACAATAGATCACATTTAAAGCTCCTAAAGTTAATTTAATCAAATGTTAAGACCTAATTTATAGACCATCGTGATAGGTGTAATGATATCAATTGAATATCTTTACAAATCTTTCTAAACTTAATTGTTTTTTAAAATTAGCTATTTTATTTGAAAAATTACATGATGTAGAAATACAAGGTTGAAAATTTACTAAAAGTTTTTTTCATTCTATATGTACGCAACACTTTTATAAAGGTTTAGTTAGAAATTTTTTTTCTTAGACTGATGAGTTTTAACCTCTTAAATATATTTCTTATAAATAACAAGTAAAACTAATGGACAAAACCTCATCTTTTAAATTAGTGGAATCAACCCAAAATTCTATTTGGAACTAAATAGATTGAATTTTTTTTTGCTATTTTTGTTTATTTTTGAAAGAAATTTTGATGATCTACAAACAATGATTTCTTTTGAAATCAAAATATTGGATAAAACTAAAGAAATTTACTTTTTGGTTTATGAAAGAGTTGAAACATAAAATGGTTAAAAAATAGAAGCTACTAGTGAAATGATTTTAGGAAAATGCCTTTTATCAAAATATAATTACTATTCTTTCAAAAAAATTTCAAATAGACAATTCTATATAAAATGGACGTAGTAATCCTTTTTGAAATTTTTTGTAGAAAACAAGTGTTTTTCTAGTTTCTATTTAAGTCTGATACAAACGAAGCATATTTCCAACATTTCAAAGAAACTATGTCTAAAAACAAAGTAGTAAATTAGTCAAGGGTTCATATCATGAAACGAATACAATAGAATAAAATCAAGATAACAAAACTTAAAAAAATCAAATGATCTTATTCATAGTCTTTGAAAAGTTTAGCAACTAATTTCTTTCCTTGAATCAAATTGAAAAGTACTTTACTAGATATAACCATACTTTTAGAAAATATATTTAAGAAAATATTTATTTATCTTTAGTGTAGATATAAACCATTTTTCTTCTTTTTTGAAATTTCATGCAGGCCATCTTGCTATACAAAACCATTTTTGTAAAATCATCAGATAATATCAAGGCTATATACATATAGAAATACACCTTAAATTTTTGTTAATTATACAAAAATTTACCTAGATTGTGCAGTAACTTAGTTATTAGAATCTCAAAATTGTTATGCAATAAGTAAAAACATAATTTTACAAATATTAAAAATAATTAAACATAATAGTTATCAATAAAACTATTTGTTAGTAAAGTCTATATTAGAGTTAGGGATGTAGGGTCTCTAAGTTAAACATCTTCTATTACTAATGATGTAGTAGTAGGTGCAACAATTACTAATGGAACGTAAGGTGTTATTGCTAGGATAGGTATAACATCTGGTAAAATAGGAGGTGCTACTAGATTTGTACTACCATGGACTCTAGTGGAGGATTAAATCCAATATACTCAACCTTGTTAGCAATAAAAATGAGGTTAACAAATATCTAAACTTAAAGAAATTATCAATTAAAATGGAATTTAAACAAATCCTTGCTAAAGATCAATTACCAAAGGTACCAGCCCCACTACTTAGAGTTGTGTTGACTATAATATACCAATCTCATCAACTGTAATATAAAAATGCAACTTTATATGAAATGTGCCAAATTTGGTGTAACATATCTGCTACTAAGTAATAGAAATCTCTACAAGCATCTCAATGCAAGCACTTAAAAAGATATATCCATAGAAAGAGTGAGTAACGAATTATTCAATAAGACAACTATCATATAAAATTTCTAATTAGTTTTAATTAAGCAAATTAATCATATAATTAGCAAGGAGGTATGAAAGGTTACCTTTGTTACTCCACACTAACCTTATCCCACATATATCACAGCTGTATTCCTTTGAGGTCAACTTTATCCCACTCGACCTTTCATATGACTCAGAAGTTAGGGCATTGGGTCAATCCCAAAAACTTTCCACAAGATCTTATATGTCATATATGGTAATCAAGCCCTATAAGTAAATTACTTTAGCATAGTGGGAATTATTCCTTCTAATTATTAACCCATTAGTCCATAAGGATGGTACACATGAACCTAATGCATGTCTCATAGTCATTAACTTAATAATTAATCAAAGACCACTTATAAGGAAATGTGTGATTTTATTATCAAAATCATATATAGTAAAGATAGCTTTTTGGGCTTTCGACATTATTTCCTTTTTATCGAATATAGACTGTGGTCTTCTAACACTTTCATTAATGAAGATAGATTTATGTAGCTTTCAGATGCTTTTTATCATATTCACAAATTATCAAGATAAGGTTAAAATGCTAACTATCACCAAAGATATCACACAATAATACTAAAATCATTATTAATAATCTAGTAAGATTTATACATCATTAGCTTGTCATTATTCTAGTGACCATAAATAAAGAAAAGATTCATAATGCTTTATCACTTCACAAATGACCATATCAAGCATTCTTGCTTCCATTTTCTCATGCCAAATTATCATACCCCATTTCCAAGCAAGACTTCTTTATTATTCATAGATACCTTTGCATATAAACTCATTAGTGCATAGCATAAGCCATGCACGAATTATTCAATCAACTCATGTTTTATCATTAAAACTAGTTAAACTAGCTTGCAACCTTTTGCAATGCACCATCAAATTTTATACTATCATTTTCATTATCATGCTTATTAGTAAGATTACATATTAATTACCTTATACCACATGATTTCTAAGAAAAAGTATAAAGCATACTAACTTGAATTCTTCCAAGTTCTACTACTTTTGAACTTAACCATATTTGGACATATAATTTATGTATAGTTTCAACATGTATGAAAACCATTTTTTTCACACTTCATGCTGCAATATAATTGTAAAGAAAACTATTCAAAACCAATTACATTTGTACTTAAAAATTTAAGTTTTCAAGCACATATTTCAATACAAGCCATGCATGAATTATTCAATCAACTCATGTTTTATCATGAAAACTAGTTAAACTAGCTCAAAA
This sequence comes from Sindora glabra, assembly GCA_020226215.1. Taxonomy (NCBI): domain Eukaryota; kingdom Viridiplantae; phylum Streptophyta; class Magnoliopsida; order Fabales; family Fabaceae; genus Sindora; species Sindora glabra. Next base: position 50,322,077 of record CM035233.1, read on the forward strand.
CCTTTTGCAATGCACCATCAAATTTTATACTATCATTTTCGTTATCATGCTTATTAGTAAGACTACATATTAATTACCCTATACCACATGATTTCTAACAAAAATTATAAAGCATACTAACTTGAGTTCTTCCAAGTTCTACTACTTCTGAACCTAACCATATTTAGACATATAATTTATGTACAGTTTCAACATTTATGTAAACCAATTTTTTCACACTTCATGTTGCAATATAATTGTAAAGAAAACTATTGAAAACCAATTACATTTGTACTTAAAAATTCAAGTTTTCAAGCATATACTTCAACTAAGCTCTATTGAGCATACAATTTTTGAAAAATTCATTTAAAATATCAAACTTTGATAAAAAAAAATAATAAAAAACTCTAGAATTGAAAAATAATCTTTCAACTTCATTTTTTCTTTATTCAAAACAAGTCATACTAGTTATTATTACACTTGAATATTGAAATAGCTAAAAAAAAGGCATATTTAAATTGAAAATTCCATTTTTAAATACCAAACTTTAATAGAATTTCTACAAAATGTCTAGAATATTTAAGGGGCATAAAATATTATTTTTCAATCATTTTTATACTTAAAACATGTTACATAAATTATCTACAACTTAAACTATCAAAAGAGTTTCGCAAAGAGACATGTTGAGCTTGAAAATACAATTTTTTTCAAATTTTATAGATTTTTTTTCTAAAAATCCAGAATATTTTCAAAGGTTTTAAACATAATTTTTTATTTATCTTCTTGTTCCAAACAAGTTACAAAATTACCCTGATAATTACTGATCAAAATACCTTAGAGGAGATAACATAGTGTTGTAAAACATAATTATTCTGCACTATTTATAATAAAAATTGTGAACCTCCTCACTTGTTTCCAAGTGATTTTTGCTTCAAAAATCTTGATGTAATGTCTTAGAATATAGTATAACAAGTTTTTCTATTAAAAATAGAATTTTTTTTCTTAAGGAAACTTGAGAGCCTTCTAGAAGAATTCCGAGAGGAATTTTGTTTGAAAACCTTGATACAATGTTTGTATAATACTTATAATAGATCCAAAATTAAAGTATACTAGTTTTTAACATAAACATCAAGAACTTGCCAAGTTTCTCTTAGGAATATTTGAATGTTAAACATGTTTTTCACCAAATAAATTATTCAAGTTTTATACGAACTTACTTTCCAATATTCTATATTATATATAGAAAAAATAATTTGCATGCCTCTTTTATAATTATTTTTACACAGATTTCCTTTTCAAAACATTCTTTGTGCCTCTTTTTTAAGAAACTTTACAAACATTCACTTTTCCAAAATAAAAACCAAATAATCAATTTCCAAATCATAGTTTTCAAAACCTTTTATTGCTGTTTAAGGGAAAAACCACTTTTTCAAACTTTTCATCATGGATCTCACAATATCAATACATCACAACACAAATATAATGAATAATCCACCATAATTACTCATGACTTTAGCATAGCAAGCAACAACCATCACAAAATAAATATATATCTCATATATAACTTACAACTTAGATAAATAAATTTGTTTATGCAAAAAAGCTTTTGCATTTAAAGCGCGGAGTTATTCAATTAGATTCGGGCAAAGCTTAACTAAACAATTCTAAGTGAGATAATTAATTAAAGCTAGTGGGGTTAAGAAACTTTTATCTACGGAGTAATGGTGTCAAATGACTGGTCTGTCTTGGATCCATAATGGATTGATGTGTATAACTGGTATTTGAAACAGACTCAATTTTGAGGGATTAAAACTCGTTAAAAGTTGTGACGGATGCAGATCAGCCTGCAGACTTTAATTATGAACTCTTTAATTGGATGAATATGAACTGATTTGTAATTGCTAACCCGTAAAATTTACATTCAAAACAAATTTAATTTTAAAAATTTAAATTTTTCAAAATTTACGATAAACATAGACTGACCCACGGATCTTAAATCCTCTTTAACACCTCTACTATGGAGTTCAATGTACTATGTGATATACATATCTATAAAAAAAATTTACAATTTAGACCCCGCTCAATTGTACCTTTCCTCCGCCTAATTTGATTTGAAGAAGTGTCAAGTTAAATGGTTGGAAGGTGAATGATCTGAAAGGACTGACTTCATTTTCTAAGATTTAGGGACCTAAAGTCAAGATCCTATATGAAAAATTAAATTATTATGTATATTATGGTTGGAGTAGACGGTTTCCAAAAACTTTGAATGGATTCCTTCGGAAAGCAGATGGAAAACGCAAAATTTAGCAAGTCAAGAAATTTTGATCAGTGGGGCAACATTTAAATATAACATAAAAGTAAATTATTATATATATTTTAAAAAAATATTTAAGTAAATATAAATTTAATTTATTTCAATACTTTTATATCTATATTTTTTTATATCATTAATAAGTTTTAAATATTTTTATATTTGTTTAAAATAAATGTTTTTATAAATGATGTTGGAATAAGTTGTGATAAAAATTTTACATAAAATTTGAGAAAATTACTATTCATTTCTTAATAATTGATATGGGGAGACAAAGTAGTTGGACGGAATAAATGAATGATTAATATGGAGACATAAAGTCGTTCGAGGGAATAAATGAAGTGGACCAATTCCAAAAGCCTTGACTGGATTACTAGAGCCATAGGATTGAGGGAGTTCACATCACGCTCTATCTGATCTTTAAAGAGGAAGAAAGTGAACACGAATTATTATTGAAAATTTAGTATCAATTTCATATAAATATTATGAAATATATATTATTCGTTCAATTTAATAATTTAATTTTCTCTGAAACAATTAAATTTCAATTAAAAGATAGATAGTTTTTATTAAATTAAAAAATTATATAATTAACAATATTTATATGAAAATAATATTGAATTTTTAATACTAATATATCAAAAAGACGATTTTTCATATCGTTTATGTTATTGAAGAAGATATTAGAGCGAAGAAATCTTAGACTTACACAGGTATCTTTTATTTATTATTTTTATAGATCTCTATGCTAGATGTCAATTATGTGTACGCATCACTGTTGAACAAATATATTTTTATAATTTATTGGTGAAGAAATATGAGTAGTGTTCAAAAAACTTGCTAAGCATTGCATCATTAATAAAGAAAATTTGCTTCGATTAAATAAAAAAAGGTTATTGCTGCATTATAATAGAAATACTATATATTTTATTTTATTTTAAATGAAAGAGTAATTAAATTACTAGATGCATACATGTAACAATTAAGGATTGAACACTAAATATAATAAAAAAATACAAAATTTTCAAAGAATATTGAATATTACTTGAGTCAAAAACTCCTCTTTAAATTATATTAAATAACAAGTTCTAATGATTAAAAGTTAATCATGTGAACGTAATGGATGCTATTGGACAAATATATTTTTTTGAATTTTTAATAATTCTGATTTTTAATTGAGATAGTAGATATTTGTAAAATTTTATAACATTAAGAATTGTCACGTTTTTAATAAAAAAATCAATTAAGATGATGAAAGACTATAAAATATAATGTAATACAGTTAAAAAGAAAATTCCATGCAATGCAAATTGCTAATTGGCATAATAACAAGATCTCAATATTATTACTACTGTTCTTTAACAAATTAGACAATTTTAAATCATAATGAGTGGAAATTAAAATTTAAAAAACTAATTTTAACAAATAAAAATATTATAAATAGTATTAAAACTAGTTTAACTCTTGTGCGATGAATGATAATTCTTTTAGTAAAAATTAATATATATGTATATATACATCTTATGTTTTACAAATAAATATTATTACACGATTATTAAAAATTAACATAATTTGTATAATTAAGAAAACACAATTAGAAACATAAATATACATACATATTCAAATATATATTATTCTTTTTCTCTAAATTTTCTATAAAAACTTTCTATTTTATGAAAAATTTAATGTCAAATAATGAAATTAATTATCAAATAAAATAAATCAAAGTATAAGAGATTAAATGCTCAATCTTGTCAAACCTACACATTTCAAAATTATTTTGAAAGTATAATAATAACTCCTTTTACTAGCAAATACATTGCGACTTTATTATTCATGAACACTATAACAATTTATAATATGAATATATATAAATAATTCATTAAGAATATGATGTGATATATCATTTTATTTCCTTCCCATTTCATTTTCTATCCTTATCTCTTTTTTTAATTTTTAAGATATATATTAAATATTATTTATTAGTAGATTACAAAAAATTTTATTTATTTAAAAGAGGATAAAAATTAAATTTATAAAGAAAATAAATTAATTTAATAAAATATGAAAATGGTAGACATTTGATTAAATGCTATTTGATTTGAATTTTTTTAGAAATTATTTGGGAAGAAAATTTGTAGGTAAAAGATTTTTAAAGGACGATATAGAATAAAATATAGAAAATTAGTTTGAAAAATAAGAGTTTTAAGACAAATATTATATATAGTATATTAGTATATTACTAAATTTTTTATTTATTTAAAAGAAGATATAAATTTAAGTAATTACAATATATTAAATTTAGAAAAAAAGTAAATTTATGAAATAAAATATAAAAATAGCAGACATTCCATTAGATGTTCTTTGATATGAATTTTTTTTTAAGATTGTTTTGGAATGAATTTGCTTTAGGGAGGGAAATTTGGAGGTGGAATAGTTTTAGAGGAAGACATAAATAGATATAGAACAAAATATAAAGTATAGACTAAAATTACTTTGAAAATAATTATAAGAGTTTTGAGAAAAATATTAAATATGGTTTATTAATAGATTGTGAAATTTTTCATTTTTTAAAAATATTATAAAAATAAATAATTATAATATATTAAATTTAGAAAGAATATAAATTAGTTAAATAAAATATGAAAATAGCAGACATTTTATTAAATGCTCTTTAACATGAATTTTTTTAAAAATTGTTTTGGAAAGGATTTGTTTTTATAGGAAAGAGTTTTAAAGGTGTAAAATAGAATATATAATATGGAAAGTAGTTTGAAAATACTTATACAAAATTTAAGATAAATATTAAGTATGGATTATTAGTAGATTGCAAAATTTTTTTATTTAAAAGATGGTAGAAAATTAAATAATTTTAATATATTAAATTTTAAAAAATTCAATTAATTAAATATAATATAAAAATAATAGACATTTTGTTAAATGCTCTTGCTAAGATAAATTTTGTTAGAAATTATTTTGTAATGAAATTTTGGAGGTAAAATAATTTTAGAGAAAGATATAGAATATGCATAGATTCTTTTCACTCCTTACGTAACGATAAGTTTCTAATTAATAATAATAATAATAATAATAATAATAATAATAATAATAATAATAATAATAATAATAATAATTTCATTTTAAAATTTTAATTAAAAATTATGAGAAATTATAAGGGGTAACAAATCTAAACGTGGTAGCCATAAAATCCGGAGAGGACCGAACCGCATTTAATACAATGCTTGCCCTCCTGCTATCTACATTGAAGAACCATTCAATAACTGAAGAAGTTAAGAAAAAATTATACCAAGCCATAACTTGTATTTTTACTCTAATTTAATAAAATAATGAACTGTTAATTTTATTAATTATCTATGCGTCATTTTTATGAAATTTATATATATCTAAATGATTATATTGTATAATTTTTAAAATAAGAATTATAATTAATTTTTTTGAAAATAATGAATGTAGAAATTAATATTATGTACTTCCTCCATTTCTTATAATTTATTGCATTTTAAAGATATTTTTTCCTTTTTATCAGTTATTTTAGAATTTTAATGAAGTATTTAATATTTTTTAATTTTATTATATTTTATTAATGAATATTTTATTATTTTTCACTTTTGACATACTTGAATTTATTCCATTATATTTTTCTTTTTATTTTTAATTGTCTTAAACTTTGTATATAAAAAATAATCTTAAAAAATTTATTAAAAATAAATAAATAAAATTATTTTATTAATATTTATAAAATTAGTTAAATATCACAGATAATAATAAAACAGATAAAGTACTATCCATGCAATATTTGTACGAATTCAATGTTTCTTACGCGGAAAGCATTCATGAAATGAGTGTTTTGGAAGTCAAATCGGACCTAATGATTCGATTAGATGTAAATTTCACTGATTCATTTGACTTAATAGTTTCATTAGGCAATTGAATTAATAATAAGACCATAGTTCTGTGATTTTAATTCTAATTCATTGTCTAATTTGATTTTTAAAATCACTGATTGAGAAGTAATACTATTAAGTTTTGTTATGTATACTTCAAAATTATTCCCTCTTATTCATTATGAAATTTACAATTTTGTGAACAGTATGATTCGACACCTTAAAAAATGTTGTCGCAAAAAATATCCCTACTTCAAATAACAAATATTGGAAAATTAAATTAACCAAAATATTATAGTAAAGTTCACAAATAATATAATATAAAAAATCTCAAATTCTAGGAGAAAAACTATAGATGAGAAAAGATTTATTATATCATAAAATTATAGGATAATGCATAAGAAAAGATTTTCAATTATAACTCCTTAACTTTCTATTTACTATTCCTACATCTCTTACAAATCTCTCCAAGGGTTCTCCTATAACCCTAATAAATATTCACCTTATATCATTTTTATACCTCAAACCTTTGGTTAATACAAATATTTGTGGCCTAAAAACATTCGTTTAATACAGAATCTCAATCTTATTCTAATACAAAAACATAATTAGAATAGAAAAATAGCTCACACTAAAAAATAATTAATAATTGATAATGATTATCATTTTAATCAGACCTAACAATCTCCACCTGATACAAATTTCATCATCTTCATCAATTTCGTGCTCCACCTATACCAAATAAGACCAATTTTGACGTGCCATTTAATAAGAGTCCTATATCAATGTAATTTCTTCAAATTGGAGTAACTATCTTTGTATTAAGTAGCTCCATCTCAATCAAGTATCATGAGTTTCACTGGAGTTTATCTATGGTCTCCTCATATACAAGAATTTCTTACATTTGCAGGAAAATCAAACTTAAAAGTATCTTCATGAATTGACATAAACTCCTTTCACATCTTCATCTTTATCATCAACCATTATCATCACCATCACAATCAATTTCATCCCTTGTTTTCATCTTGGGCATGTAATCATATCAACCTTTTACTCCCTTAGATTACTTTCTTGTTGGATCGAACCCATTCTAATACCAACTATTGTGAAAATATTCTCTCTCTAAATAACAAATACTAGGTAATTAAATCAATTAGAGTAGTATAATAAAGTACAAAATAAATTTAATATGAAAAATTCCAAATTTTAGGAGAAAAGATCCACTCTATCATCAAAGATTAAAAATAATGTATATGAAGGTTCTTAACCATAATTTTGTAACTTTCTAGCCTGCTATCCCTAAATCTCTCATAAACTTCTATAAGAATTCTCACATAACTCTTATAAACACTCACCTCATTTCTTTCTTATACATCAAGCTTTTGGTCAACACAAAAATTTATAATCCAAAAATACTTGTTTAATAAGGAATCTCAATCTTACTTTAATAAAAAAATACTTAATTTGAATAGGAAAATAACTTACAATAAAAAATAATCAATAATTAACAACAATTAAAATTTGGAACAAATCAATTTAAAAAAATATATATTTCTCATATTAATTTGGATATACAATACAACTACACTACTTTTCATATCTTCAAACTCAATTCACCTTCTCAACTAAAAATAGGTGGAGCCCAAGACCTAATCTTAAATTCAACCGTTTTGAAAGGAAGTGGACATAAGGATGGAAAGTTTGTGGATTTAGTGCTTACTCAGTAGATTTTGTCTCAACGGGACACAAATATGGTAAAAAAAAAATTGTTTTGTGTGGCAGGTTTTTTAACTTGAAGCATATTTCAAAGATAGGACAATATTAGTATGCTTCATGAAGCTCTGCAATTTTTGGAAATATTTTTATTCATATAATTGATGTATGTATGTATTAATATATCTAATTTTTTAAGTAATTCAACTATTAAAAACACTTTCAAAATATTTTTTTATTCTTCTTCAATTTAATTATTATATGTAAATTTTAAAAAGAAAAATATTTGTTTAATTCATTTAGAATAAGAAATATACTCCAACTATATTAGACTTACAAATTAAAATTAATATGTGTGGTGTAATCAACATGAAAGGATGTGATATTTACATGATACATGTAATATTGTGGAGATAAATTATTTTGCAATTTTTTTATCTTTTTGAATTTCCTCATGTAGCATCGAAGTCTCGTGCATCGAAAGAATGAGGCAAATAATAGGGCTGCTAGGAATAAAGATGGTAAAAACACCTATACTTAATAAATCTTACCTTAAATTGATGGATATTTATCCAATAAGTCTTATTTAAATTAGACCCGCTACTTAATAGTTTAGGTTTGAATTTACTCATCAAATATTCAATAAATCTTGGACTCTTTTTTAGTACTTGTTAATATTAATTTGTATAACATATGAGTTTATTTATTATAAATATTTAATAGTTCTTTGATCACTTTTAGATATTATATTAAACAAGTTTGAATAGCATATTCTATAGTTAACTTATTATTATATAAAAATTAATATTATCACATATATAAGGATATTATGATAGTTTTTTAAAATAAGTAATATTAAGAATATTGAAATTTAAATTAAATTATAAATATATTTTAAAATAATATTTTCTTTATTTTATAATATTAATTTGTACAATATAGAAATATTTAATTATAATATAAATGGATAAATAATTATCTATGAGTTAACTTAATATAACATTTATTGGACAAAGTTAATAATGATACAATTCACGTTTACCTTAAAACTAATATGGATATTATGAATGAGCCAAAATGAAAATAAATGTGAATAAAAAATAGATATAATTCATGATTGTCAAAAATAATTATTATTAATAAAAAATAACTTCCTATTTTTGTGAAAAAATTTAAAATTATATTTATATTAATAGGTTCAAATAATTTTTTTGAATTTTTTAATCAAATTTTATCAAATTTTTAAAAAATTTAAATATTTAATAAATTTAAAATTATAATTTTTTAATAGATTTGACTTTAATTGAATTCGGATTGAATTTACTCACATCTAACCCATTGCTGTGGGCTAGCCGGAAGTGGATTAGTATAAGGTTGATATGTTGCGTCCTACCAAATGCCTTCCCTAAGTGGATGAAATGTGTGAAAATATAAAAACGAGTTAGTTTTTTGTCAGACTATAAGAATGGCATGCAACGACGGATCCACGTGACAATGTACCCGTCGGTCCAGACGCAAACGCCAAGCACAATGGTAGGAAAAATTTTCCCTTGCAACTAGAAATAAATAGATAAGAATAAAATTGGTAGTAAAGTCAGATTTAGTTCAAGTAAAATAAACTATACAAAAATACTTATAATACATTTTTATTTGAATATGAGTTTTTTTATATTTTTTAATAAGGAGTGCGGAACCCAAAATGGGATCTTTTTCTCTTTTTTATATGAGAAAATATAGGTAAAAAATGGATAAAAAAAACTATATGTAAATACAAGAATTTTAAGAGCAGTATTGAACTATTGACATACAATATTCATGAAAGGCCAAACTTATACGAAGTTGGGCGATTTTATGCTTGATTTTTCTGGCATTTTAAGGTTATTTTCTTTTTTTAGAAAAGAGAGTAAAGAAAATGTGAATATTTAGAAGTGCAATTAGCTTATTTATTAATTAAATAAAAATACAAATTTTGATTAAAAAAGCAAAAGAAACCAACCTATAAAGCAGTTAATCCCTTTTAAACTTCAACTTCCCCTTGCTACACATTTAGTAATCACTGTGGATTTTGAAAGATGAAACTTTCTTTATCCAAGTCATCATGAATCCCGCAGTTGGCAACTTCAGATGGTTGTTGAAAAGGAAAAAAACAAATATATATATATATATATATATATATATATATATATATATATATATATATATATATATATATATATATATATATATATATCCTTTTAAGAATAAATTATGGCATTGATCCTTAAAATATAAAAATTATATTAATTTTTCTTGAAAGTATATTTCTCATACATAAGTACATTAATTAATCTTACATTTCTATGTTAAAGACATCCTCGGAGTCTGATATAATATCTGTTTTAAGAACCAATGATGGTATACTTTTCTTTTAAGAAGAAATTATAGCACATAGTAGTGTATGGGTGTATTGTTATCACATATCAAATTTAGTTTTTCTTAAAAATCAAATTTCATACCTTATACATACCAATGATTGAATTTAATATTGTATAATTATGTTATTATATTAGTGATGTATGATATATCTTCTTTTAATATATGCCATTTTGACAATCAATTTCTATAAATATATCTTATTTCTTCTCCACCTAGAGTCTCCGTGTATTCCCAACTTCACAGACAGAACTTTTTGTGAGGGTAAAAATGGTGAGCATCACATCTTCTTTCACCGTTGTTCCAAGTCAATCCACTCCAAAGGACACTTTGTGGCTCTCTGAGAGTGATCAATTCGGTGCTTGGACTCATCAACCAACTATCTACATCTACAAACCGCAATCCAGTCACATTGCTATACCAAACGCCATTGAAAGAATGAGACACTCTCTAAGCAACGTCTTAGTCCACTTCTACCCACTTGCCGGCCGCCTCTGCTGGATTGGAGGTGGCCGGCTGGAAGTTGACTGCAATGAAGCCGGCGTCATGTTGGTTGAAGCCGAATCATCGAAAAAACTGGATGATTATGGTGACTTTAGACCAAATGGGAGTATTGGAGAGCTTGTTCCCAAGGCAGATTACACTAAACCAATTGAGGATGTGCCATTGTTACTTGTACAATTGACGAAGTTCAGCTGCGGCGGCGTTTCAATTGGGATTTCAATTTCGCACTCTCTGGTCGACGGCATCGCGGCCATTCACTTCATCAACTCGTGGGCTAAGGTTTCTCGAGGAGAAACATTAGAGGAAGACGACCTGCCATTTTTGGACCGGACGGTAGTTCTGAAGTGTCGCGAGCCGCTCAAGCCACCGTGCTTGGACCACCCGGAATTCAAGCCTGTCCCACTTTTGCTCGGTGCCTCCGATCACATAGCCGAGAGGAAGAAAGAAACTGCCTCGGAGTTACTTAAATTGACCAAAGAACAAGTCGACAAGCTAAAGAAAAAAACTAATCAAATAATGATGATTGAAAATCGCCGTCCTTTCTCTAGGTACGAGGCTATCACTGCTCATATCTGGAAATGTGTTTCTAAATCCCGCCGTAATGATTATCATCAACCGACGGCGATTCGGATCGCGGCTGATTTCCGAAACCGAATGAATCCACCATTGCCGAGAAACTATTTCGGAAACGCTATCGCTAGAACATATCCCAGATGCCTTACTGGGGATATCATTTCGAAGCCACTGAGCAACACAGCTCAAGTAATAAAGGAAGGGATTGAGATGTTGTCGGATGAGTATATAAAATCGCAGCTGGATTTTATAGCGAGTCAGTCAGACGTGAATCCACTAAGGGGTTCGCATTATACAGTGGATTGCGAGAAATCCCCGTTTGTCGGGAACCCTAATCTTCTCGTTACGTGCTGGACGAGCTTGCCTTTGTATGAAGCAGACTTTGGGTGGGGGAAACCTGTTTACGTGGGACCTGGATCTTTCAGTGAAGATGGTAAGACATTGATCATGCCAACTCTTGCTGGAGATGGCTCTGTTCTCGTGGCTATTCGTCTACAGAAAGCTCATATAGAGGATTTTAAGAAGTTCTTCTACGATGATATTTGAATATTTTTGGAGAGTCCCTCTTGTGATGTGCTTATTGTTTTCAAAATTTTATGATTTAGCAGAAGTAAATTGTTTTGTCATAAAAGATTTGAATTTGAATTTCCGTATGATTGAGAGTAAAATCTCTAAAGTAGTATTAAATATTACTACGCTTTTGACATGTTGGCGTTTTGGCATAATAGTTGATGATGAAAAAATAGTAATTATAAATTTAAAAGTTCAATTTTTTCAGTTGTTTGTGATTTATTAATTTCTTAATTAATAGTTATAATATAATACTTTATTTTAAAGGCAATTTTACAAGAAATTCAGTCTTTTACGTGGTTGAGTTATTTTATTGCTAGATTATCTCTATTTCTCCAAATTTTAGATTGATTGAATCAAATAAAAAATACATTTTGTTGCTAACAAGATAGTCTGAGGATAAGGAACTCAACTTTGCAAAGAGTCAAACTTTGCAAAAATTTATCTTTATTTTTTAAATTACATTCCACGCTTCATAAAAATTTCACAAATTTTGTAATTTAGCTTCTAAAAAACAATACTTTATTATTTAATTATGCCTGTTATTAATCATTCCGGTCTTTAAGTGATTAACTTGTTGATTGAAATTGAGAATTGCCTTTATACAAGTAGCATGCAGTATTTAACTTAATAAACAAAAGTTTTATTCCTTAAAATAACCAAGAGGAACTTTTATTTATGCATTACACTATCTAGTTATACTATTTAATAAGTTGGCCATGGTGTGGTTTGCAACCCCAGTTATTTTGTTTAAAAAATGAAATTTCAAATATATAGCTGCAGTTCGCTAATTTTTTAAATTTTTTGTAAAAATTTAGGAGTAACTTAAAACCGCCGCTATTTGTTTCTCGAATGACTACCACGGTTAATTGGATCCGCTGCTAATGGCAAACCAACGGCACATTTTTTGACGGTTTTGCTAATCGCCACTAAATACATGAGAAACGATTAAAATCGTCGAGAAATAGTATGCAGCGCTACGACCATTTTCAATTTTTTTAGTGGTACTAAAATTACTTATTTGGATGGATATTACCGATATAATTTTTAACTTAAATTTTGAATCACAGAAGATTTCATATTGTCAAAAAATGGTGTTATTAGTATCATATATTGTGATCTCCATTTTGAAGAGTCTGCCAATAAATGGTCAAGATTCATGACGTTCATAACAACATTCTATTGGTGGTAAAAAAAACTCTTCACTTTTTTAAAAAATTAAAGGACTTATAACTTAAAATTTAGATTAATAAGTTTATTTTATACAAATATAGCTTTTGTATTTAAAGTGCGGAGTAATTCAATTAGATTCAAGCAAGCTATAACCAAACAATTCAAGTGAGATAATTAATTAAGGTCAAGAAACTTTATTCAAGTGAGATAATTAATTAAGGTCAAGAAGCTTTTATCTACTGTCACAATGTACTATGAAATGTACATGTGTATGAAAATTTTTATAATTTAGGGGCGTCAGACCCCACTTAATTGTACAGTTTGTGCCTCTCTCTGCCCTTGTTAATTTGATTTTAAGAAGTATTAATTTAGGTGGTTGGACGGTGAATGATATAAAACTATAAAAGTACTAACATCATTTTCAAAGATATAATATCCCATAGAGTGGTTGAGCGGAATAAATGGACTAGACGGTTTCTAAAAAATTTGGACTCCTTTGGTTCGTATAGGATTGGTATAAGAAGTAATTTGAAATTTTTAAGAAATAATTTTTTATATAAATTTTTGGAAAAATATTTAAAATTATTTGGTTAATGTATAAAAAGTTTTGTTTAATATAAATTTGAATATTTTAAAAAATATTAATAAAATAATTATTATATTCTCAATAATATTATAATATAAATTAATAAATTTTAATTATTATTAATTAAATTTAATAAAAATAATTTTATTATTATATTCATAAATAGTATAAAAAGTAAAACTTACTTGGACTTACTTGGGGGAGATAGGCAAGCAACTTCCTATATTTCATAAGAAGTAAAAAATTTTAAAAAATTTTATTTCTCTAAATTTGTTAAATAAATAACTTATATTTTTCCTATTTTTTTAGGAATGGATCTTTCCATATTATTAAAGTGAAGTAAATGACTCCTTTGAATGGATTCCTAGAGCACAAGGAAAATGCAATAACAAATCCAGAATTTTTTATTAGTGGGGCAATTTTTATATATAAATTAAAAATAAATTTTCATATTTTTTAAAAAATTTAATTAAAAATAAATTTTAATTTTTTATATTTATATTTTTATATATTATGAATGAATTTTAAATATTTTTATATTTATTTAAAATAAAAAATTCTTTTATAAGTGATGTAGGAATAAGTAGTTGAGATGAAATTTTTATATATAATTTTTCACGATAAACACTAACTGGATCTGCCATCGAGAGAAAAGTACTACTCATTTCTTAATAATGAAGATGGGGTGCTTGCTATGGTGCTCCCTAGGGGTTTGGTGCCCGGGGTGGTGTGGCAAAATACAAGCTACTAGATGAGATTACAAAAATCTTAGCATTGACTTAGAAATCTCATCTAATGGCCTGTATTTTGCCACACCACTCCGGGTACTAAACCCCTAGGGACACCTTAGAATTCAACTGAAGATAGGGACATATAGTAGTTCAACGGAATAAATAGAGCACACGAATTCCAAGGATCTTGAGGGCCTGTTTGGTTTGATTAGGAAAAGAAAAAGAAATTAAGAAATAGAGGAAAAAGGAGAATAAAAATTTTATGATTATTTATTTTATTTCATTCAAATAAAAAAAGGAATTAAGTACTTTTAGAGATTATTTGGTTCGTCTTAATAGTATAAGAAGCTTTATTTTCTAAAAAATATAAATAAAATAGGTTATTTAACTGGTTATTTTCTAATAAATTAAGAGAAATAAAATTTATTGAGGAGTCTTCTTTTCTACCATAGGAAGTTGCTTATCCCTTCTCTATTAATAAGTTCTACATCTTATATTATTTATAAATATAATAATAAAATTATTCTTAATAAATTTACTTAATAATAATTAAAATTTATTAATTTATATTATAATAATATTGAGAATATAATAGTCATTTCATTAACATCCTAGGATATTTAATATTGAACTAAATAAAATATAAGAAGTTACTTCCTAAGAAGTGTTACTTCTTAAATAATATATATTTACTTAAATTATTATTTTTATAATTATTTGATATTAATTATTAATATTTTACTACTATTATTTTCAATTTTACATTTATTATTATTAAAAATTATTATTTTTATTACTATATTAGTATTTAAAAATATTATTTGATTAATTTTATTAATTAGTTTTATGTTATTAAATGTTTTAGTATATTTATTATAATTATTATGTGATTATTTTTTATTATTTTATAATTATTTTTATTTTTACTTTTATTTCATTATTGTTATTGTAATACGATAAACTTAAAATTTAGAATAAAGAAATCGATTCCACTAAGGAATTGATGAAAATTTCTATTTTCTCATTTGAAGTAATCTCATTAAGAAATGAAAAAATAAAATTTATTTTTTTGAGCTAAACACAAATAAAGAGAATGAAAATTTATCATTTCTTTTTTTTTATTACCCCTATAAAATAGTATTGAATTTTTAATGTTAATGTCGTACTAGATAATTTTTCATGTCATTGAAAAGGATAATAGAGTGAAAAAACCTTAAGATTTATTTGACACTGCAATATTTTTTCAATTAATTTCATTTCATTCTAATAAAAATAATTTCAATTCATTTATAAATGAATTATATTATTGGTAACTTTGTTAAAAATAATAATTTCAATTTATTTGTAAATAAATTATTTCATTTGAAATGTATTAAAAAATATATGAAATTTAATTAAAAAATAGCTTTTGTTAGTATCAAGACAAATATAATATTCAAAAGAAGGTAAAATTTTTATATAAAATATTTTTTAGACCAATTAAAATAATTCTAATGAAATCTTTACTAAATTGGAAGAATTTCATAATGAAATAAATATAATTAAAATAATAATTATAAATGAAATGAAATCTTTTTTATTTAAAGCTAAGAGCCTATTTAAAAAAATATATTTTGAAATGAAATAAAATCTTATTTTTGGTTATACTAAAAGGGGTTTAAATTTCACATGTATTTTTTATTTATTATTTTGGTAGATCTTTATGTTAGATAGATGTTAGATTATAGGTGCCCATATTGGACAAATATGTTTTTATAATTTATTAGTAAAGAAATATAAATGGTGTTCAAAAATTGGCTAGGCATTAATAACGATGATTAGTTCAAGTGGTTAGGAATTTTATCTCCTTAAGTAAGGTTTCAGATTTGATTCTTGTAAATAGAGAAAATTATCGTTGGACGAGCTTTATTCCCATATTGGGTTTATCTAACTCGAATCCGTATTAGTCAAAAGCCCAATGTCACTTGTCAAATACTGGATGGTTAATAGCAAAAAGAAAAAAGAAAAAAAAACTTATTTAGCATTGCATCATTAATAAAGAAAAATTATTTCGATTAAATAAAAATGTTAATTGCCACATCCCAATAGAAATATTATAATTTCTATATTTTTCAAACTATACAAAATAACAAGTTCTGATGATTTAAACTATCATTAATTATGCATATGAAATGCATGTTATTGGATAAAAACAATTTTTGAATCTTTATATAATTCTGAATTTTAATTTAAATAGTAATTATTTGAAAATTTGATAACATTAATAATTCTCACTTTTTAATAAAAAAACCAATTAAGATGATGAAAAATTATAAAATATAATGTAATACGGTTAAAAAGAAAGTTCCATGCAATGCAAACTGCTAATTTCCATAATAACAAGATCTCAATATTATTACTATTGCGTTTTAACAAATTAGATAATTTCCTGTGATAATGAGCAGATATTAAAATTAAAAAAATAATTTTAACAAGTAAAAGTATTATAAATAGTATTAAAAAATTTTCACTGATTGCATAAAGATAAGTTTTTAATTAATAATAAACAATAAATATAAAAATTTAAATTTAAAATTTTAACATATAAAAATTAAAATAAAAATTATGAGAAATTATAGGAAGTAAAAAATCTAAACGTTGTTGCGATAAAATCCTGAAAAGATCGAACCGCATTTAATACAATGCTTGCCCTCGTGCTATGTAGATTGAAGAACCATTCAAGAAGTTCAGAAAAATTATACCAAGCCATAACTTGTATTTTTATTCTAATTTAATAAAAGAATGAATTGTTAATTTTATTATCTATCTGTCATTTTTATGAAATTTATATATATCTAAAAGATTATAAATATTAGCAATTATAACTAATATTTTAAAATTAATTAAAAGTGTAATTCATGTATTATGTACAATCCATACAAATACAAACTCAATATTTTCTCATGCGGAAAGCATTCATGCAATATTGGTGTGTGTCTTGGAAATTAAATCGGACCTAATGAAATGGATTAGATATTGAACAAAATTAATAAAGAAATGACTTTTTTTTCTTAAAGCTATTAACTATATATTAATTATATTTTTATTTAATTCTTTTTATAAATAATTAATATATAATTATAATATTATGTTATTAAAATAAATATTTATTCGTGCAATATACAAAGTGACACTCGGTGTGTGTGTGTGTATAAATAGAGAGAGAGAGAGAGACGTGACGTTCTAATAATTAAGCTTTGTATAAATTCCTCAGAATTCAGATACATGGTTGTTTTGGAGACAAATACCTTGATAGTAAAGTTCAGACAGTACCTCTTGGGTTCACCTATAGAAGAACAAAGCTAAATAGAAGGAAACATGGGAACAGGCTGTTTCAGGAGGTGGCTTTGATGGAGGGAGCAGGAAGCTTCATGATGAAGAGATTGAAAGCTGGATGAAGGATTTAAATTGCAATCATAGCTTTACTATGATTTGAAAAATGACAGAAAAATGTGGCCGTTGCCATGCAGAATTGTGAAAAATCACTGATGCAGTGTAATTTGCAACCGTAATAATATTACGCGCAATATTGTCTTTTTGGTGGTTGCTATGATGCCCCTAAGGGTTTGATACTCAAGGTGGTGTGGCAAAATACAAGCCACTGGATGAGATTACAAAAATCTTAACATTGACTTAGTAATCTCATCCAATGACCTGTATTTTGTCACACCACCCCGAGTACCAAACCTCTAGGAGCACCTTAGAATTCACCTATTTTTTTTTAAATCCCTACGGCGAGCTGATCAATTTCTGGGCTAGGTGGTGCACTGCAGACATAAATGTCATATATGTTTAATTCAAGGATTTAAATTGCGGTCGGGTCGCGATGCATTTTTTGCAGTTGTGGTTAATACGTTCTTCAAAATGCGGATTGCGGTCATTGCAGACGTGAATTTTTTTACAATTTGCACAATTCTTTAAAATAGTTTTCAAATTGTGATATTATTGTAATTTTTGTTAATATTATACTTTTAAATGCATAAAATAAATTAATAACTATTTTATTATGAAAAACTTTAAAATTTAAAATTAGTTTATATTGGTAATACATAAACAATATACTACATAAGATATTACATAAAACAAAAATATAAATAGCAATGCCAACAATATGTTCTCAACATAAATATTACATAATACATATAAATCTGTGACAATCCCAATATGTTTTCACATAAAAAATAAGAAGACAAACAAGATAAAGCTTGATATTGTTTTGATTACCACACAGTAGAATGACATGGAGAATCATAACCCCTACCTTCATTTTGATCATAATTATATGTCATTTGCCCAAATACATGTCCAAAAAAATCAGCAGCTGTATCATTCCCTTGATGATAAGAAGGCTCATGTTGAGGATATAATTGAGAATATGATTGGCCTTGATAATAAGATGGAGCCATTACAGGTAAATAATGATCATGAGATGGGTAATTAGGATATTGATAAGATGGAGGATAATAACCATGGCTGCTTTGAGTTGAAGTGCCAATACCAAAATCACTAAAATTTAAGGACATACCAGCAGAGGAGGAATCTTCTAATATTTCTTGTTGTTGTCTCCTATTTATTCTTTGCTGAGGTATATTTCTACTATTATCACCAATGTGACATGCTTGAAAATTTGTCATATCAACATAAAAGTCATTACCTCTAAAATGTGGCATTTCACCATAAGAGTTATATGACCTTTGTTCATCCCTATCTTCATGGGCTAATTCATTTGCACCTCCATCACCACTCTCACTTGGTGGACTTAAGCCGCCATCTCCACTTTATGAATGTCTTTCACTAGAATTTGAATCATTCTCATCCATCATGACATTTTCATCATCTGAGTCAATCCTAGGTAGCCATTCAAAATTTTGAGGACCATCTAACAATGGTGATTCTCTCTCTTCAAGCCATGGATTTAATGGATCATCTTCCCGAAATATGTGGTCAAGATTTATAGGATTGAAACTGTTCTCTATGTCCTTTTGACTTCTTCTCATCATGTGTCTCATCTTTAACTTCATGTTATAGAAGGTAAAGACAAGTTTTTGTAGCTTTGCATACTTCAATCTATTCCTTGTCTTTGTGTGTATATAGCTAAAGGTGCTCCAATTTCGCTCACAGTTTGATGCAGAAGTTGTTTGACTAAGCACCTTGATAGCTATGCTTTGAAGTTCAGGAGTACACTTCCCATATATTAGCCACCATTGAGCTGTTACAAAAATGGGAAATACAAATATAAGTTATTACCTAACAATCATTTGTATAATACCAAGGAAATACTGTTATTATTATCTTACCAGGATCCATTTGAAAAGAAGCCCTCTGAGCTTGTGGTATTCCAAATGTCTCATACTTATCTTGGAAAAGTAACAACTACACCATTAAATATATTTTTTATAAGTTCTTTGTGATAATAATGGTCACAAATTATACATTAAGCTATAAACTATAAGACATATAACTAACCTGATTGATTGCTTTTATTTGAATATCAACATTAGGTTCTAATCTTGAAATCACCTTTGTAGTTCCATCAAGTGTTTCTTTTGCTACATCTTCACCATGCTCCAAACTAAATTGAAACTGTGGATTAAGAAAATAACCTTGCAAAAAGGAACTTTGATTAATAATCATGGTTAAGATTTAATAAGCGATACACAATAAATTAATAAATGAAATTGTGTTATAAGTTGACTAACCTGCAGAATGCAAATCTAAATGCATAAATCTCCATCTTTTATCAATGATGTCGTTATATTGTGTGTGATAACGACATTTTTGTTGAATGGATTGCTTTGCTCTATCTATAGCTTCGTACAAAAAGCCCATTGTTAGCTTTTCATCACCATCAACTAATCTTAGAACTTTCACAATAGGTTCAATGACCTTTATTATGTCACTTGCCTTGCTCCAAAACTCTTTTCCCAAAATAATTTTCTTTGATTCATATGCAGGTCCTGATTTTTCCTTTCTATATTTGGACTTTTTATATTCTTCTGAATTAAACATTTTTTTCAAAGCTTCTTGTTGCTTGAAAATCGACTCAAGTTGAATGAATTGTGTTGCAAAATGAGTGATAGCAGGACGTATATTATCCCTAACCCCGGTAAACTTTTTCGTGTGGTTTACTGTCCAAATGTGATTGTAAATAAATGAAGTCACTAATTTTGCATCTTCTAACACTTTTTGAACATTTGATTTCTTTCCAATATCCTCCAAGCATAAGTCCAAACAATGAGCCGCGCAAGATGACCAAAAGAGATGTGGTCGTTTTTCCATCAACTTTTGTCCAGCAACTTTTAATGCTCTTTCATTATCAGTGACCACTTGCACCACATATTGCTCTCCAATCTCTTCAACAACTTAATCAAGCAACTTAAAGTAGTAATCAGTGTTCCTACTAGGCACAGAAGAAGCATCAATGGATTTTAAGAAAATAGTTCCCTTACTGCTGTGAACAAGAAAGTTCATTATGTGCGTGTGATTTATACTATCAGTCCAACCATCACACATTATTGTAACACCTATCTCTTTCCACGTGCCTTTTAATTCTTCAATCCATGTTTTCATAGATTGAAATTCTGATTCTAAATACACCTCTGAAATCTCATAAGGAGTAGGGTACTTAACACCTGGCCTAATGTCAGCTGCCACAGTAAGTAAATTATGCAACTATGGAGAATTAACTAATTGCATAGGTAAGCGCTCTTACAAAATAAATTTAGAGAGAGCTTCTCCTAACTTTTTTCTTAATGACTTCATCATGCCACCTTTAATTTTACTCTACTTCATGCTTTTACTTCTTACTAAATCAGGTTCTAAGGATCTCAATCTGAAAGTTGGATCATCAAATTATTGGGCACTAACTCTACTTCTAGTAGTTGAATGAGAACTCCCACCTTCCTCATATACATTATCATACCTCCCAGTAGTTTGCTTAAATCTTTGTCGGTCTTCCCATTCTTGATATGTCCTCCTACTTTCTCGCATGGCTTGTTTTAAGGACCTTTGTTCATCCATAATGATATCATCATCATCACTTTCATCATCATAGTCATCATCCCCCTTCAACGTACTTCAAATTCTTCTTTCCTTCTTTTAGAATCCCTTTTTCTTCACACTATTATCTTGTAAGATCTTCATCATATTCTTTCTAATAAAAGAAGTAACTCTTGGACAACTTGCCACGTCTCCTTTTTTGTGTGCTATATGCTGCTTCAGTCGTGTAATTCCACCTTTCACAACTTTTTCACAAAGTTTACAAACTATGTTATTTCAAGTTCCAGGAACAGGAGTACCAAAATGCCAACCTATATCATCACTTGGTGCACCTTCTAATCTTCCTGATGGAAAAGTTTCTCTGGGTGGCATATCTATTTAAAAAACATATCAACAATTAATTAATGGAAGTATTTTACGATAATAGTAATGATAATGATAAAAATAAATACTATTTATGAAATATTTATATATAAAAGAAATTAATGATAATAACATTTTCATTATTGAATTGCTTTCTATATATTCTAATTTTTGTTTTTATTTTGTTTATTAATTTATTTTGAGATTTTTTTAAAAAAATAAGAATATGTAAAGATATTCCACCTCTTTAATTTTTGGATTATCCTAATCAATTAACTTAATCAATTAACAATAATTATATATTAACCTAATCAATTAATAATTATTATTTATTAAGAATTTAAGATAATCATATTATATCTAAAATTAATCCTAATATCTTTCTATAAATATATCAATTGATAATAATTAGTTATGAACCTAATTAATTAATAATTAAGAAAAATTTTAAATTATACTATTCCTAAATTAACTTAATCAATTAACAACAATTATTTATTAACCTAATCAATTAACAATTATTATCTATTAAGAATTTAAGATAATCATATTATATATGAAATTAATCCTAATATCTTTCTATAAATATATTAATTAATAATAATTAGTTATTAACCTAATTAATTAATAATTAAGAAAAATTTTAAATTATACTATTCCTAAATTAACTTAATCAATTAACAATAATTATTTATTAACCTAATCAATTAATGATTATTATCTATTAAGAATTTAAGATAATCATATTATATCTAAAATTAATCCTAATATCTTTCTATAAATATATCAATTAATAATAATTAGTTATTAACCTAATTAATTAACCTAATTAATAGTCTAATCCCACATCACACCCTTAACAGACAGTCAGACACGTAAATGCTTACAATTTCTAGAAAAATCAGAGTCCCACATAAATCATCTGCAGTTCTGCACCTTTCTTTGGTTTTCTAAAAAAATTAGAAAATTCATCTCTACTTCATCTCTGGTTCTCTTCGGTTTCATCTCTGTTTCTCTTTTTCTAGAAAATAAAAAACTCATCTTTATTTTTCTTCAGATCTCTGTTTCTATTCAGAAAACTCATCACTCATCTCTGTTTCTCTTCAATTTTATAGAAAAATCAGAAAGCTCCTTTGGGTTTCTCTAAAAAATCAAAAAAATGACAGCCTCATTTGCATTTTTTGTTCGATTTTCTTTTAGAAAAATCAGTTTGCATTTCTCTTCAATCTTTTGGAAAAATCACAGCCCCCTCCCCTTACCAAATTTTCATGAATCACACTACACTCATCTACATTTCTAACTCTATTTTTTTTTTCAAAAAGAAGAAAGAAGGATGAAATTAAAAAATTTACTTTCTATTGTGGCATTGCCCAGAAGAGGAGACGATATGCGATGCGAGGGTTGGAATCGTTGGATGGTGGGATTTGAGTCGGGTTTGTGTCTGCCGTTCAAAGGGTTGATTTGCAGATCCGTTCGACTTTTCAGGTTTTTAGTTTTGTTTGAGATTGAGTTTGCTTCTTTAGTTCTTTTCTTCTGCTTTTTAAGTTTCAATTTCTTTTTTTTTTTATGTTTATTAATCATCAATAATGGATGGTTGAAGAATCTCTCCTGTGTTGTTTGTATTGTCGTTACTGTGTTTCTGAATAGATTCCCTCCTTGTTCTTCTTTTTTGCTTCTTTTTGGTACTGAAATCTGAAGTTTGAAATGACAGAATGGGTTGCGGTAAAATGCGGAGATGCAGTCCGTTATTACTGCATCAGACCGCAACACCGTTTTGTATCGCCGTTATCGACCGCAAAGCATGTGAATTACAATCACACCGCAAAATCGGCGAATTTCGGATGTGGTTCCTTCCGCAACCGCAATTTTGCGGCCGTTTTTTGTGTAATGGTCCATTTTTTAAATCCATGGTTTAATTCCGAAGCTCATAATGAAATTATGTAATAGTAAATACATATATAATTAAGTAGTGCAATGAACTACCGAAAGTTTCTTGCAGACTATTTCACTGATATATTATATTGATGATGCATCCTGCATTTCTTATTTGCTTTCTATATTATCCAAATTCTTTATGTTAGAGTTGAAAAAATAATTTAATTTTTTTTCAAAAAGATCAAATTAGATTATTAGGTTGAAAAAAATAGTACATTTAATAAAAATTATATAAAAATAGCACTAAATTTTTAATGCTGTCGTGTAACATTAGAAAATTTCACCTAATTTGAATGCTATAGTGGAGGAAAGCGCATTTAATTTATGGGATCATTAATTTCCATTTTCAGCTGCTGTTAAATTTCTGCGGAGGCTCATGCCTCTTAATCATGGAAAAAATTTTAATATTATGTTAATATTGAAAATTCAGTTATGCTTCATTTTTTTTATAAGTATATTAATTTTTTGAATTTTAGTATTAAATTTTATTCATATTTTCTAAAATAGACTAAGATGTATCTTGCTGTTGATTTTTATAAGAAAATTAATATATATATCAAAATTTATATGAAATTAGCACTAAGTTTTATTGTTATCTTAGCATTAAAAAATTTTCTCTTGAACATAGAGTATGGGTCAGCCAGCATATCCGAGGAATGAGATTTTGGTACTTTTTTTTTTAATTTATCAAAACTTTCTTATAGATTAAAAATAAAAATCGTGAATTTTAATATGACAAGAATGTCTATCTTATAAAAAATAAATATATACATATATATATAGATATAGATGTAATTAATGAAAAAATGAAGTTTGTCATATGATAAATTTTTTTATCACAAAAAGACAATATTCCAATTGAAATATTTTTTATTTAAGCTGCATAGTACTTGAGTTAAATTAAAAAGCAGTTCAATTCGAAGAAGTTGATTTTCACTCGATCTTTCTTTCTCTTATAATAATATAAAAATACAAACAATTTCACGTAGAGTCTCTTTTCTTTCTCATATTCACACTGTAACATTGAATTTTAGTTTACACAAAATATATTAAGATTTAATTTTAGCTTTGCATGCAGAGAGGCGACGATGTTTAAAATTTTAACTAAAAAATTATTGGCTCATTTTATTATTGTGTTTTCCCCCTTTTATAAAAGACTTATACTTCTAAAAATCATCCTACAAAAGTCACTCAGTACATATAAGATCTCTCCACTACATATATTACACATAGCTTCGTTCAATTGATATACAATATTCTTGGAAAGTTTTACCCTTTCCAATATCTTAGATTGATTCTAGTGTTATAAATGAGCTTATAAAACCATGTAATTTTTTGTGAGTTATTTGATTTTAATAAAAATAATTATAAGTATTTTTGAAATACTATTTTACATATAAATTGAAAAAGGTCCAATTAATTATATAATAAGTACTCATGTGATCATAATATGAATTTACTAAAGAAATAAGTACAAATTAGTTATAATTAATAAAACTATTATTCGCAATATATTAATAAAGTTGGGCACTTTATTAATATTGTTATAAATTTTGGAATATGTAACTTATCTTGATCATATAAAGTTTACAAATGTATTTGATATATTGAATAGGATTGCAAATGAAATGCATATAACTATTATCAAAATAAATAAAATTTTATAGGCACTAATTTGCTTTACCCTAAATCTTGAGTTATATATAAATTATACTCTTATAAGTATAACTGCATTTGAATTGCAAATGGATGTGTCTTAGTTAAGGGTCAATATACTCTATAATTTGATGTTGATATATTTATTAAGAATATAATACAATTATAATATGATAATATAAAAGTTGGTGATATAACAGTTCTAGTGGATTTTAGCACTTGCTTATAAGTCTTAGACCTAATTACATCTTCTTTAATTAAAATACAAGAAAGAAAACCAATAATTATTAAATAAATTAATAAGTATTAAGATAAGTTAAATTAATTTTATGAATTTAATTGAATGTTATGTAAAGGGGTATAAGAAAAGAATTAATGTAGCATGAAAATATAGTTTAAGAAAACTATCAAATTGTTTAGATTTTATCTAAACAAATATGTATATAATTGGAGTGTGTGATATCAGTTCTATAGTGGAAGGATCATTAAAATTAAATGATTAAAATATTTAATTGTTTAAGAACTAATTATATTTATGCTCATGCACTACCAAAAAAAGTTAATTAATGATGGAAAAATCCATCATTATTAAGGGAAATTCCATTACAACTATTTAGTGATGCTAAATTATTAAAGGAATTCCATTGCTAAATTATTTAGCGATGAAACTAGCAATAGATTACACATCACTAAATAGCACGTTGGTGAAAATATCAGTGATGAAACAATGAAATTCCTCACTAATTTCCATCATTATATTCGTCTCTATATCATAAAATGAGAAAGAAATTGATGAGCAATGGATTGGAATTAATGATGGGTGTTTTCATTGCTAATTTTGGAATTACTGAAAGAAACTTTGTCCTTGAAATTCAAATTAGCAATGGATTTTTCCATCCCTAAACTAAGTTCACTGCCAATTTTGTTTAAAAATATAATTTTAGTGATGAAATTATCTATCTCTAATTTTAACTCATTAATAAATCCACTATTAAACCCTAATCCTTAATTTTTTTTAAAATATACAATTAATTTGTATAAGAATCCAAATAGTGTAAACCTACTTTATTAAATTTCATAAAGTGCAAAACCTTTTCAACAATTAAATATTGCAATCAAATTTCATGAAATAAAATTTATCCATAAACAAAATTAAAGGTGTATATTTAATTCATATTAAGTAAAAATATAATAAAATCAATAATTTCTAACATAAAACATAAAATTGGCATCCAAGTCATACACATATGCAAAGCTAAAATAAAAACCTATATCATTGTAGCTTGAACAACATGTAAGGCTATATCTTGAACAATATGCAGATGTTGTGCTTATGCTACATGATCATCAACTATTGAGTTGTAAATTATTTCTCCTAAGTTATTATCCTCTCAAACGACTTATGTTAAAATATTGAATTGAAAAGGATAAAGATAATCTTATTTCAATTCAATTACTAACAACTTAATGAAGTAAATCTAAAAGTACAATTGCAAAGAATGAATAGATATTTCTATAAAGGCTTGCTAAAACTAACCTTAAGAATTGAAATGGTTACTATTTTTTCAACAAACTATGTTAACCCTTGGGGCCATTTTTAGTGAATTCTCATAAAATTACCTATTCATTCTTGCTAATAATACTCTTAGGTTCACTATATTGAGTTTCTAAAAAATGAATTAAAATAGGATTATCTTTATCTCTTTTGATTCATTTACTGCTAACGCAATAGAATGAATCTTTGAATACCAATAGGAATAGAATATTACTCATATTTCAATAAAAGTTTGATAATATGACTTTAGGAGTGAATTGAATGCAATGGATATGGAAGCTAGGAACATGCTTCGAGTATACCATAGTGTAGGATATTTTAAATGATTATTCGTTTCTTCCATTATATGGTTATCTCTAAATACCCAATTCCTACACCTTCTCTTCAAAGTCATAAGACCCACGTCAAATTCCTTAACTGTTTCTATTATAAGCATGTAGAAGTGACTCCTCTTCACATATTTAGGAAATCATTCAATAATCCTAGTGTAGTAAAATAAAAAATTACTAAGGTAATTATACTATTTATCGACTATGACTTACATATAGTGTAGAGGATCTCTAATCCACAAAAGCATCATTTCTTGTTTCCTAACTTGAATGCATTATTCTACATCAAGTAATGAATCATTTCATTCATTATTGCTTCACTCACTTCCTCATTTTTGCTTAAAGAAATTGTGTAAAAAATTCCTAATTTTCTCACATATAATGATACTATTTCTTTTTGATTTAGTTCTTATGAAAAAAAGATAGTAATAATAAAAAGAAGAACTAACCTAAGATCCTCTTTAGATCGCTTTGGCATTGCACTTGGTAGCCAATGATATAGTCTTTGTTGCATTGTTGAAACTAAATGTAATCCCAAATCAATGCAAAAAGGATCTAGGGTTAGCCTTTATCCTTACTACCATTAAGTTAGTACAAATGCAACATTTTTTTAGAAGAATCAATTAGGAGTAGCAAAAGGGAGGGAGTGAGGGAAGTAATAGTGAATGAGGTGACTCATTACTTAATGTGGTACATTCATGCAAAGAAAAAAGAGATGATGCTTTTATGAGCTAGAGATTTTCTATACTATATGTAAGTCATAGATGAAATATTTTTTAATTACCTTACAAGTTTTTTTTTTCTAATTTTACTTCACTATAATAAAGTAACAATTTTCCTAATTGTAGGAGGAAAAGTTATTTTTACATGCCTATAACACAAGCAATTATAGAATTTGGTGTGAGTCTTACGGCTTAGAAAAGAAGGTATAGGGAACTAAGTATTCAAAAGTGGCCACATAATGGAAGAAATGCATGGTAATTCAAATTTCCCTACATTATGGTATACTTGAAGCAGTTTCTAGTTTTTATATCCATTGCAAATAGTTTAATTTCTAAAGTTATTACCATTAACCTTTATTGAAACATGAGTTTGTGAGATTTTTTTTATTGAGTTGGTAATGCAGGATTTGAACTAGAAACCATCAATAGAAAAGCATATGATATCAATGCTAATAAGGGATTTATCGTAGTTCTTATCATGGGGAATTGAATTTATAAATTACTATAAACACAAGTAATTTAGATATTCCTTAATCTACAAATTAGAAAAAAGTATGCTTCCATATTTATAAAAATTTTGACAATTTTCACAAGTTACATAGCAACTCATTCACTAAAGCAAGTAATTTAAAAGATGACACTAAATAGACATTGGCAAATAACAATTTTAGAATGTTATGTTATTGTAAGTGATTGTATAAAAAAGATGATTAACATATCATAAACTAAGTTTGTGAGAACATTATTAACCATACAATCATATATGTGAATTTTTGAAAATTTTTAATTTTACCATTACATTACCCATAAATATCTCTTATATTCTTGAGACACTCATTCACAAGTTTAATGAGCTTAACAATACAAAACTTTAATAGGCAAAAAAAGAGTCAACAACAATAATGCTAATTTAATGGACAACACAAACTTGGAAAGCCATTATCATAAGTAATTTCTATAATGAAAAATTCTATCTAGTCAAGAAGGAATCTAATTAAAAGGAGGCAAGAAGGAAATTGCAAGTAAAAAATAAATATTTACTTAGCAAATTTAAATTGATCCCAAAAGAAGAAGGATAGAAAAATTTTAGCAAACACAAAAGTAAGGGTTATTAAATTTTTAAATTAAAACCTAAACTAAAAAATACAATTATATAATAAAAATTTTTTAAATTAACTTAGATAAATATTATATAGTTTTATTAATTTATAAATAATATAAATATAATTCAAAAGTGTCAGACTGATTATTTGTGATTATATACCATCATCCAATCTAAAAATTTTTAAAATAAATATTTAACACAAAATTTTAAAAAAATATAAATACAACTAATATAATAAGTTAATTTAAATTTAATTAAAATAGTAAATCTTGTTTTAGCCCTATGTTATGATCAAATGTATTAATATTTTGATTTTTCTACTTAAAAATATTAATAATTGTAAAATATTATTATCATATTTTACTAAAATGGAATAGGAAAATAAATTCTTTATTATTAAAATATATGTATATAGATATGAACAAATGAGGAAATATTAAGTTTTTTGCAAAAATAAAATGCTAAATACACTACTAAGAATCATATAAAACTAATTAAAAATTACAGAGAAAATAAGAAATAAATTATAGTACAAATGAAATAAAAAATAATAAAATCATAAGATGAGATTACATAAATGAGGCATTACAACATTCTATAAAATAATAATAAAAATAATAATATTATAGCAAAAATAATAAAAAATATTGAAAAAATGCAAAATATACAATTCAGAAAAGAAAAATCCTACAATCACATAATAAGATTATAGAAAAAATAATAAAAAATATAAAAAATAATAAGATTAGAGTAAAAATAATAAAAAATAAAAAATATACAACTTAGAATATATAAAAAAAAATGCAAACCATACAAATTAGAATATGTAACATCCTATCAAAATTAGGAAGAAAAATATAATACATTCACATAATAAGAACATTAAAGAAGAAAATCAATAGAATCAGATATGAAATATAGGAAGAATATTCATGAAAATATCAAAATCAAGAAAAGGAAAAACCACATTCACTATTTGTGCTTCAAATATATTTAAAAAAATTTCATTATACATATCTATGGTAGTGGCGGTGACAAAGAACAGTGGAGAAGCGTGGTGCAATTGCGGGAGAATGTTCAAGAAAATATCAAAGTCAGGAAAGGGAAAAACTACATTTACTATCCGTGCTTCAAATACATTGAAAAGAAATTACATAAAGCATGCCTATGGCGGCGGTGGCACTTGACAGCGGTGATGGATGGCAAAGAAGCACAACACAATGATGGAAGATGGAGGAGAAGAGGAGGAAAGCACGCCGTTCCTATAGGGGAGAAATGTGAGGGTTTAGCTGCCTAAACCTACAGTGGATTTAGTGATCAATTAGTAATAAATTTTTCCATTGCCAAAATCTTCCAATGAATGATTTGTTTAACGAAATTATGGATAAATCTATTGTTAGTTTTAAAATTAAATTTTTTACTGCCAAATAAAATTTTAAATTTTTCATGCAAAATTTCGTTGCTATTCTATCAGTAGATCTATAGGTGATTTGAAAAACCTAAATTCTTTGCTTGTCATTAAATCTATTAGTAAAATTTACAAATGAAATTAGTCACAAACAAGGATTTACCTAAAGAAAATTTCGAAAACTTCACTTTTAATAATGGAATTAGTGACAAGATGAAAAAAAAATCGTTAATTTTATTGATAAATATAAAAGGCAATGATGACTCCTTGTATCCCTTTTATCAATAGAAAAATTGTCTCAAAATCCATTACTAATTGTTCATCATTAATTAAGGATTTTCTTTAGTGATAAGATTTCTGTACTAACTCAAAGATCTATACATATTACTATTAGATTAGGTTGATTAAGAAAAGATTATTAGGCTAATATATGACAACACATTCATGGCCAATCATTGACTCCATGCATGTGGTCTAGTATTATTAGATAATGGGAATCAATTTTCAAAAACATTGATTTCTGGAATATTCTTCTTCACAATTATAAAAAAATTAAAGATATTATTTAAAAAAAATCTTATAAGATATGAATTGAATTATTTAATTTATTAAATGATATCATATAAGAAATTAGATAGAGATAATATTTGATTTTTAAAATTTATTAGAGATATATTCTAAATTAAAATTTTTTGATAAATAAGTTTTAAATAAATCAAATATACTTTAAATATTAATTGGAGATATATTTTCAAATATGAAATATCTAATTACGAGCATCTAAAGTTTGGAAATTAGAAACTCTAGGACATACCATAGACCTTAATAAGGCATTATGTGCCTTAACAAGACATCACAAGCTTTGATGAGATATTATGAATTTTAATGGGATATTATTGACCTTAATGAGACATTATGAGTTTTAATATGACATTATGAATGAGAATATTTTGAGATATAAAAAAATAGAGCTTTTTGTCTTGATCCTCCTCTATAAATAAAATCCTAAGGTTTCAATTTTTAAAGAGGAAAAATAGAGTGAGTTTCAAACTTATTGAAATTCCATTAATTTTTAGAGAAAAATTAAAAAAGTTAAATAAATAATTTATTTTTAAATTATTTTTATTACTTAAATTTGAATTTATTAGTTCTAATAATTTTTTTATTCTTCTTGTATATTATTTAAAGATTCACACCTTATATGTTTATCATTAAGACACAATTTGAAAAATCCTGCCAACAACAACTTGAAGCTTTAGTGTTGGCATATCTTCTCCAAAAAAACACTAAGTAATCTTCTTAACTTATATATATATATATATATATCATAAATGTTGAATCCTTTTTATTTTCATTGAGTTATATTTTGGAAAAATTGATTGAAGGTTTTAAAAGAATAATTTTTTAAAATTTGTTTTCTAATCAAACTAGTTTTCAGAACTATTTTTTTAAATGGAAAATAATATTCAAGACCTTGCATACATGGATAGTGGTCAACTACTTATATCATTACAAAAATAAATAAATAAAACACTACATGCAATTAAAAAAAACCTCACAGTAACTAAATTTTGACTATCTCTATGCATTTTATATTGTACTAATGAATTGATGTCAATACAATATTTTGTTTCATTTGCCTTGTATTTTTTTTTTTATAAAAGTATTGATTAATAAAAAATTTTGAAACCACAAATTGTGAGTCATCTCATATGTTTGTTTTGATTTTTAGTCTTACTTATTGTTTTTATTTAATTTTAATATTTTTCTCATAGTATGTCTTTGTCTTAAAAAATAAAAAGAAAGGAGAAACTGTAATTCCAGAAATGTGATTATGCTTTAGTAAATTTGTAATAGTAGATATTTTCTATAGTTTTATAGAAGAATTTTACTTTTTTTAACTTTTTAATTAAAATCAATCATATTTATAAAAAATGCTGAAAATTTTGAAAACAAATATTGATGCGATTTTGGTTAATGGAGTGGTAACTTTGTATAGTCCAGTTGTTGACGGTAAAGCCGCTGAAACAGATTTGAATTTGCTTCGTAATTTCAAAAATGAAAAATACAAATGAGACTTTGTAAAATGTAAATCTGTTTAAATATGAATTTAAAGCATTTTGGTTTATCGGATTTGTAAATCAAACTAGATGGTCAGCGGATGGATCAGCATTTTTCATTTAATTATTTTTTTCTATATTTTTACATTCAAATTAAATTAATATAATATATAAATCTTCACTCAATCAATTCAATATTCACTTCTAAATTTAATTCTTTATCTCTCAAATTAACCTAACCTAAATAAACTATTTCTAAATTAATTATTTTATTTTAAATTAATAATTTTAAAATTAAATTATTTTTATTATAATTTATTCACTTTTAAATTGTTAGTTTAAATTAAGAATGCATTAAATATATGATTTTTGAATTTACTATTATTATTGAAAATTTAAAATTATTTTAAAAGATTTAAAATTATTTTTTTGAAAAATAAAAAGTAAAGTTTATGGCCCGTAAACTTTAAAATCCATACTCTAATTTAACAAATTTGTAATTTTATGAGCTAAATTTGATCCAATTTATTTATGATTAATTTATGCAAATGAATCAGCAAACAAACTAGATAGATTTGTTTAGTAGCTATGAATGATATTGATGCAAATTGATGCCTATGAAACATTTCGCAAAAAAATGGATGAAATTAATGGGACTGATGCAATTTTAAGGAAATTAAAGTTTCATGATTTATACTTTTGAGGATTGAAATTATATTTAAATAAAAGGAAAAAAGCGCTGTTGTCCTTCGCTCTTTGTCACACAACGGGAACCGTTTACATGGGCTTGGGCTGTTGAATGTGATCCAGCTGCTTGTTTTCGGTTTTGGTCGGAAGTTTGTAGTCAAATTTGGACTGCATTACTTGAAAATGGATTTTCTTGCTAAGGCCCGTAAAGTGTTAGCCTCCTCTATTCAATTTTTTTAAATTTTATATATTATATATATAATCTAAAATATTTTTATTAAATTTAAAATTTTATTTTATTAAAATACTAAAATATAAATAAATTATTTGTTTCATTATTTTTAATTAAATTTAATTACATCTTTTTTAATCCTTTTATATTGTTATAATCATCGAAGAAAATACTAACTAAAATAGTAAATATAATAAAATATATTCAAGACTAATAGAGTATAGTAAAATTAGCCGTATTGATTTTTTTTTGTAAATAAAAATTGGAAAGCCCTAATAATAATGTGACCTTAATTTTATATGTAGTTACAACAATTGTAAAAAAATATTATTATAATAAACATCGTAAAAGATCAATTAATAACTGCTTAGTCATATATATCAAGAAATATATATTTAACATTTTTAGTAATTAATTGATTATGTGATAATTTCAAAATATGAAATTACATATGAGGTAATTATGTAATGTAATGATATTTTTTTTAATTAGAATACTTATAATTTTATATGTATTGTAATTTAAATTTATATATTAATGAAAATAATATACAATTATTTTTTAATTATATATTTTGGTGTTCCCATTGAGTTTCTAGGCAAGGCTGAGTTGGGTTTGTTTCGGATTTGGACCATTGTGACAATGGGAGAAAGGCAACAACCCTAAGTTTTTATTTATTTATTTAAGTGTAAAAAAGTAATGAATTTTTTAAGGGATAATACTTTGATACTTATACAAAATAAAATTAATGATTTCATCCTAAAAATTATAAAGTGTTGACATAATATTCTTATATTACATAAAATTATAATTTTATTCTTAAATAAGAGTTAGTATAATGACATTCCACCAAATAAATAATTTTGTTCCTAAATAATATAATTGATGGATAAAATTGTATGTATATACGGATAATTATTATACAAGGAAAAATTGTAATTTTATGTAATTTAGAGATTATTTTTATTCAATATTTTACAATTTTAAGAACAAAAAAATTATTTAATGTAAAAAATTTGATAAATTAATTTTTATGCTTTATTATAGAAATTTTTTTATTAATTATAATTTTAATAATTAAAATTAAAATATAACAATTTTTTTTATTATCAATAATATCAATTTTTTATTTAATATATGTTGTTATTTTACTATTTAATATACATGCTCAACTATATTCAATTATAAAAAAGTTATAAATAAACAAAAAATAAATCAGGTTGTCTTTGTTATACATATAGTTCTAATTTTACACTTTCTTTTTATTTTAAAGGATATTATTATAATTGATGTTTTTATTATATTCCTATAATATTTATTATTTCAAATATAATTATGGAATAAAAGATTCATTCTATTGTTAATTATATCAAATATGATTATAAAATAATCACCCATTTCATTTAATTCATTTCTATTTTACTTTATTCTATCCTATCATACCAAAGGCAAACGTTAGTATGTACCAAAGCATATTCACATTTTGTCTTGAAATAACTCTTTTATATATTTTAAGAAAAACATGTCATAAGAGAAAATTTGAGAAAATGTTGTAATTAGAATAAAAACAAGAAAGTAGGACTATAAGTCAAAAGAATCATATACATATATTGAAGGAAAAATTTATGAATTAAATAAATTGCTGAAAATATACATACTTATTTTGTCTCTTAATTTAATATTATATTCTACATAGTAGTAAAAAATTATCAAGAACTCTTACTTTCTGTCCATGGTAATTTTCACTAAAAATCACACTTCAAAAGGGAAGGTTTTGCTCTTTGTAATTTTTCTCATTATATTCTCTTTTTTTGTTTTTTAGGATAGTTATTTCTCTTTTATCCACTTTGTTATCAGTTATTTTTAGTTATAAAAAATAACTGATTTGTTTCTTTTAAATTTAAATTATAATGATGTAGGTTACCTATTATGGATATCCCCATATTCATCATCTCCTACTTGTACATAATGGGATGACCTATATTATATAACCTTCATCTTTCTTTGGGTTTTCATACTTAGTGTATTATCATGACCGTGTGAGCATGACGTCATCTTAAGTATTTTTGTACTAGAAATTCTTACACGAAATCAGCACAAAAAAACCCATCTTCTATTTATTTATATTATTCCTGGGATGCCCTAGATTTTCCCATATATAATTTTCATTTGCAAATCTAATCACTTGCGAGCTTTGTTGCAAGATTAGATTGTCATTCACACATGCGTAGCATCCATACTTATGATGTTACCAAAATTAACTTCATAATAAACATGTCTTAGACACCAGCATAAATGCATATATGTTAGGAAATCTTCCTCTAGCTCACATATTATTTTGATTTGAAACAGTAGCTTTCCTAGCATTTTACGTCTTGGACCATATATATCATGATCATAGGATCCATACTAAAGTAGCGAACACTATATCATTTCTTTGTGATATCGTCAAAGTCAAAAGGTATCCATGAAAAGAATTTTCTTTTCTGAGACTCACACAGTAATGAACCAGAGATTTTTCATTCACTTCCTATTTACGGTTCTTTTGCACATGTGGTATAAATCATATGCTACAGTGTTTCCCTTTACAACACAAGAGTGTATGTTAATTTTTATTAATAACACCATACAGACTTTAGTTCAGACATACATAATACCTAACCTAAATTCTTCCACATCATTTGACTCCTGTTGATGTTAGTATTTAAAGAATTCATTGTCTAGCTATAGGTATTGTGGAAGGTGGGAGAATCCACAAGTCGATCTATATTTGTCTCTCGGATCTCATCTCAACTTTACCTTATTGAGGAGACATATTTTATTTTGTATTACTTCTCTACCAAAATATAACATTTTTCATCATTATGTTAGTGAACACATATCTTATCTCTACCTACTCTTCATGAGCATCAAAGATAGTTGTTCATGTGAGAGAATCAATTTTATCAATCTGTACGACATACTAGACATTTATATACTCATACACATATTATAACATTTGTAATTTGAATAAAGCATGCTTCATTCATCTCAATTTGGAAATTATTCGATTACATTCTATGCATACTAAGAGATTTTACATGTTTAATATACATATCTTTATGTATCAGCTTAGTAAAAGGATCTACTATCATCTTTTGTATAGGAATATGTTGAATGATGACCTTTTTCTGCATAATAGCATTTCTCACAAAATGGTACTTTATGTCAATATGTTTAGTCTTGCTATGATACTTTGGATCCTTTGTATAGGCAATGGCCATGTAACTATCACAGTATATCAGGATGAAGTTTGAATTTTCACCATAAATCCCCAAATGCTCTATAAACCTTTTTAGCCATGTAACCTTTTGTACTGCTACAAAACATGCTATAAACTCTGCTTCCATTATTGATAATGCAATGTATGTCTACTTCTTACTATACTAGGATATGACACCATTATTTACAAAGAATAAGTATTCTGATGTGAATTTTTGCTCATATAGGTCTCCTACCTAATCTGCATCAAAATATTCGACTAAGCACAACTTATTTCCTTAATAGCATAACGCATAATCAACTGTACATTTCAAATATCTTAATATTCTCTTGATAGCTTTTCAATATTTCTATTCGAGATTTGATTAGTATCTACTTATGAGTCCAACAGCATGACAAATATACAATCTATTACATATTATTACGAATATAAGATTACCAACCGCACTAGAATAAGAGATTCTTTCCATTGATTTCTTCTCATATTTATTTTAAAGGCACATTTCTTAACTCAATGGTTCATTCTTATTTACAGGGGAATCCATGAATTTGCAATCTTTCATATTAAAATTTTTAAATATTTTCTATATATAATTTTCTTAAGAAAAAGAAACAAGTTTCTTGAAGCGATCTCTAAAGATTTTAACTCTAAAGATATAATCTGCTTCACCCATATCTTTCATCTTGAAATTCAAGGATAACTATTCCTTAATAGCTATAATTGAATTCAAGTTATTTCTAACCAATACTATATTTTTCACATAAAGGGATAATATCATAAGATTACCTTCCTACCACTTGATGCAAACACAATGGTCTTCCTCAATCATTTGGAAGTCATATGAGGTTATAACTCAATGAAATCTCAAATACCATTGTCTAGATGACTGTTTGAATCCATAAATAGAATTTTAAAGTTTATAAACTTTCTTTTCCTTTCCCTTTTATATAAAATCTACTGGTTATTCCATATAGATTTCTTCATCCAGTTCTCTATTGAGAAAAGTGATTTTCACATCCATTTGATGTAATTTTAAATTTAGATTTGCTATTATGGCTAGGAGCAATCTTATTGAATTGAAACGTATAACAAGTAAGAATATGTCCTCATAATCTATTCCTTCATATTGTGTATACCCTTTTGCAACTAGCTGAGCCTTATACCTTTCAATTGATCCATTTGCCTTTCTTTTAATTTAAAGAACTTACTTATTCCCAATTGCCTTTCGCCCAGATGGTAGGTTAACTAGCTCTTAACTTTGGTTAGTTTTCATTGAATCTATTTCTTCCTCCATCGTTTTCTTCCAATGTTCCTTAGCAGGGTAAGCTAGAGCCTCTTGAACTATTCTTGACTTTTCTTTATCTTGAAGAGTAACCATAAGAGTTAATCCCTCAATTGAAAAACATCTTTTGGATATACTTCCTCTTTTACTCTTCCATAATGGGGTTCCTTATATCACATCATCCCTGAATACAGGGTTCTCACTTGCTCTCTCAAAGCTCCCCACTAGTATTAGCAAGTTTTCTTTGAGAACTCCCACTTAGATAAGATTCAATATTATCCATTTGATTTTATAGCTTATAAAATGATACAGTGCGATCAATTTCTCTTCTATTAGGAAATTCACTTTTTAAAAAAATGACATCCCTTCGTTCAAGTTTTATCATTGTTCCATTCTTGTTTTCACTAATGAAAATATATCCCTTAGATAGTTTCAAATATCTTATAAAGATACATTTCTTCCATTTTATACCTAATTTTTCATATTTATGGGAAGTATCATGGACATATGCAATAGACCCCATGGTCTAAGAATGCTCAAATCAAGTTTGCATTTTGTCCATAATTCATAAGATGTGAATGCAATAGAATTTGAAGGCACATGATTAAGTATGAAGGTGGCTATCAATGTGACATCTCTCCAATATGAAAATGGTAGATTAGCATGTGTCATCATTGACCTAACCATGTCTAGAAGTATTTTATTTCTTCTTTTAACTACTCTATTTTATTATGGAGTACTAGGAATTATTAATTGTCTTATTATCCCTTTTTCTTCGTAAAGCTCTTTAAATTATTTAGATAAATATTCATATCCACAATTAGTTCTAAGCGTTTTAACCTTCTTATCCATTTGATTTTCAACTTCATTTAAATAACATCTAAAACATTCTAATGCTTCTGATTTATGTGAAATTAAATAGATATGATCATATCGTGAGTAATCATCAATAAAAGGGATGAAGTAATAAGTTCTATGTCTTGCCCTCACATTTAAAGGACCATATATATCAAAGTGAATTAATTGTAATGGAGTTTCTATCCTAGTCCTTTTTTCGAATGATTTTCTGGTTGCTTTACCAATTAGACAATATTCATATAAGAACATCTCCAATTTTGAAATTGAACCTAGCAATCCTTCTTTTGCTAGTTTAATTATTCTATTTTAATTTATATATCCTAACCTAGTATGCCAAATGTCCATATTAGCATTTAAATTGAAACTAGAAGTGGCAAAGTAATCATAAGCAACATTTTTAATAACATAAAAAATGATAAATCCATCAGAAATAAAGTCAGAACCATAAAGTACATTATCCTTAAAAATGTTAGCAATATTGTCATGAAAATTAATTAAAAATCCAAATTGAAGTAAGGAACAAACAGAAACTAAATTCTATCGAATATCAAGTGCATAAAGTACATCATGTAGGACTAAGGTTCTTCTGCCATGCAAATTCAATTTGTATGTATCAATGCCCTTGACCTCAATCCTTGTATTATTTCTAACATAAAACTATCTACTTTGACTTGAGAATTAACGGTATTCTATGTAGGATCCTCGATCCTTACTCACATGGTCTGTGGCACCTTGTTCTTTTCATTTTGCCAAGCCTAATCTTAAGCAAAATGGTTCATTTTCTAGTAGGCATAACATTTTATCTTCTTAAGTCAAAGTTCTTTGCCCCATGCTTTCCCTTCTTCTTTTTAAAGGTTTTCTTACCCTTAAAATTGGGCCCAAGTTTTTTCTTTTGAAACTTTTTACATTTCTTGAACTTAGGCTTAGAATTAGAGGGTCCTGCTCTCTCTGCTATCTATGCTTGTCCAAAGGACCTATAAGCCTCCACACATTCATCCTCAAGTTTCAAATGTCTCACCATATTATTGAAAGTAACAACACTTTCATTATGAGTTAGGTTAACCTTCATATGTTTCTAACTTGTAGGAAGTGACCTAATTATAGCTTGTACTTGCTGCTAATTAGAAAGTGTATGTCCTATAATTTTTAGCTCATGAATTATATTTAATATTTCACATAAATGTTATTTCATTAGTGTATTAGGCCAAAGTTTATAAGTGTCAAATTTGATTGTGAGTTTCCTCAGTTTGGTAATAAAAGTACTGCCAAAATTTTCTTTTAGGGTAATCCACATACCCTGGGCAGTTAGGTAACTCTCATACTCATATATATGGTTATCCACTATTGCACTTAAAAGTGTAATGCGAGCGATATTATTCTTTTTCTTTCGAACAATATATGCCTTAACATCCCTTTTATGCTGGGTTGTGTTCCCATGCTCAGGTTCCATCATGATATAGTTCAAGGTTTCAAGAGCATCTTTCTTTTCTAAGATATAGGATATTTTCCAATGCCATATATCCCAATAATCCTTATTTAATTTGTCACCTTTGTTTAGTTCGATAATTATATTCTTTCTAGCCATTCTGCTAAATCATAATATATGAACATTTCTTATGAGTATACAATATCATTTATTTGTATAGTTCTCACGTAAAATAATAATAACATGACTTGATTCATGGTTGGGAGTTTACATTTGTTATAATCCTATTGCATGTTTGCCTAAATACTATCATTATTTCATATCGAGATCATTTTCATGTAGATCTCATATGTTATATTGCTCTCAGAAAAAATCATAGTCTAAGAGTTTCCACTCAAATGTACGATTCCACAAAATAAATATATATGAAATAAAGAGATTAAACATTCACCAAGTAATAAATAAGTTCAACAAATCATGTCAAGTTTAGAAAGCAATCTCAACAAACAAAATATATAAAGACATGTGAAAAGTTTGTAAATTTAATAGTTAATGTTCCTATCCTAGCATCTTAATATGAATTCAGACCTGTCATCTCTTTAAAAGTATTGAATAATTTTGGTGAATTTTTTATGGAGTGAATTGGTCCAAATTTGTGCACATTCATAATTTTTATTAGACCCTTCAGGTGTATCCTTTCCTCTAGAGTGATGTACCCAAAATGTCTTACATTTTTCATGTTTAGGAATTATGACAACAAGATTATTTTACTCTAATTCACTTTGACATAGCGAACTTCCTGTAGCCTCAATTTTTCTATGCATTTTTCAAAGTCAATGTATTTGGCGATTCCTAGCTTATAATCTTTACATTATCATAGAGTCTTTTTAATTGGTATTTAGAAATTATCGTCTAAAATTTGTTTCAACAGGGTATGAATCCAAAAATGATTGGGAAACACTTTTCCTCTATGGTTGAGGTCTGCTTTTAGGGCTTTGACTTTGTGTAAGAAGGCTTCCATGAGATATATTGTACGTGTGTTTCTTTAATATAATAAGTGCACCATTTCTTTAAGGTCTTTAGGGGTATTTACACAATCTAAGTTTTTAGGGTCTTCTTTTACACTTTTCACAAAGCCATATGAACTATATTTCTCCATGAACCATTGTTTCATGTTTATTTTCCAAAAATAAACATAAAGTACAGTCAAAATATATCATTATTGCCACTTTTTAAATAAAAATTATGTCATAAAAACTTTAAAAATATACAAATTATATACTAATATGTAGATCTTGAATTTAGAGGTTTTTTTTTGGATTAAATCGTGCTTCAAAAGGACATTACATGCACCTATACGTTCCACCACAATGGCTTATTATAAAAAATTTAGAAAAAATAGAAAAAAAAAAGCTATCCCACTCTTACCATTAGCGCATGACTTCCTCCCCGCCATGTGGGACTTTCTCGATCACTGGAACCAGCTATTTAAGGAGAACTTTTTTTCCTCTTTCCATTAGTATATGACATGTGACATTTAGGTAAGGGGTGGCCTACACGCGCGCTTCCTAAGAGTGAGGAAAGAGATTTTTTTTTTGTTGAAATGACATGTTATTTTTGCAATGTGCAAAATGATATGTTATTTTGGTTCTGGTTCAAATGGCTCTAATGCAAAATGATGTGTCATTTACCGATGGGCCAAAATAACCTGTTGTTTAGGTCATCCCTGACTTCAAATGGGTCAATCAGGTTAACCCGACCTGATTTGTAGACCCAATTGGATTTGTATAGCCTAAAATGATTTTTTAGTCATCACTTTTGATCTAGAGCTCCGTTTTAGGTGATTCAAAAACTTATTTTTTCAAAATTTTATGCTCTACAATTTTATAGTAATTTTATGGCTTCAAAAATTCATTATCTAAAGGACTCATTATTTTATGGTTATGGACATTATGAAATCTTTTGGTGTTCTTGGTATTTTCTATCGTTTTACAAGTGTCTTATAGATGTTTTATGTGTTCTCATTAATGTGGAATTTATCTCTAACATTGTTTTGCCAGGAATAATAGAATAGTAGAATAAAAAAAATTTACATTCAATGGTTATATTCCATACAATAAAAGCAAAAATAAAAAGCATACTTCTTACAAAAAATTACCAATCATATATAATTAACAACAAATCCGTATAATCCATCTCATATAATACATGCCTTGCATTCAATTGCATTTAATACATGTAGGGAATTATAGACACCGAATCAACCAAACTCTGATACTAATGAATGAAAAATTTATGAATTAAATAAATTATGAAAAATATATATATGCTTATTTTGTCTCTTGATTTGATGCTATATTCTACACGGTAGTTAAGAATCACTAGAAACTCTTACTTTCTATCCATGACAATTTTCACCGAAAACCACACTTCAGGAGGGGAGGTTTTGCTTTCTATTATTCTTTTGATTGTATTCTCTTTTTTTATTTTTAGGGTAGTTATCTCTTTTTTACCTAGTTTATTATTAGTTATAAAAAATAACTGATTTGTTTCTTTTAAATTTAAATTCAAAATTTAAATCATACTAATTTGGGTTACCTATTTTAGGTGTCCACACATTCATCATATATATATATATATTTGAGATGATTCACAATCATGGTTTCAAAATTCTTTATTTTCAAAATGTTTTTGACATCAATTTATTATTATATCCAAATAATCATGATTAAATCACCTAGCCTTATACTTCTTCATAACCCAAAATGAATTAGCAAATAGAACTAGACAAAGTATGATTCATAAGAATAAATATAAATGATTAGATTTAATATCAATTAATGTTTGAATTTAAATATAAATGATTTAAAGTTATAGAATTTGATTACATGAAATAAAATTATAAGGACTAAATTATAAATTTAATGAAATTAAAGAAAATAATACCTTGAATAATCTATCTTTTATTTCAACATAGCCACCATGCAAAGCTAATAAAATTGAATGTTATGTCATGTCAAATTGAGAAAGAAAAGAGGTTACACGTAACACCATGTTTATAACAATTTGTATTTTTACATTATAAAACAAAAATTAAACTAGTGCTATATGTTAGAGAAATGAAGGGCGTATTTGGATATGTTTTTATTTTTTTTTAAGTTTAGAAATTGTTTTTATTTATTATTTTCAAATATTATTTTAGAATTTAAGAAGAATAAAAAAAATAGGGTGGTTGATGTTATAAATAATGAAAGATTTCTTTAAATAAAAAAATTGACATTAAATACAAAAAATTAAGTTAATAAAATATTTAAAAGTTATTTCTATTTTTACATTATATATTTTAAATTAAATTTTTTTAAAAATAGATTGTAAAAATAGTTAATAAATGAAAAAATAGAAAAAATTTTTTCAAGATAGTAAATAATCATGTCCCAACTTATTTTACTCAAGTACTATATGTAAGCTTTCTTAATTTCTATCTAATCTTGATTATAGAATTCATCAATTATCTATAATGTATAGGATCTTGGAAACTTAAAAGTTTCCATAAACTTATTATAAATTTCATATTATCAAATTAAGGGTAAACTATATACCTTGATCCATATCTTGATAGCCTAAATCCTAAAATATACCCTTTGAATCTTAAAATAAAAAAGAACTATGTGAGAAAGAAAACTGTATTTCTATATCTTAGCTTCTTTTAATTTTTAAGCTTACATTGGTGATGGAAAAAGAGAGAGCATAGAATCTTATAAAGAGAGATAGGAACTAATTTTCTAGATAAATCTTTATTTACCTATTAGATAACTATTTATTATTTAATAACTCCCCATTAATCATTCCAATCAACTATTTAGTTACTTCAAGAAAACCACATCTTAAACTTATCAATTAGAAATTAACACATTTAATATTTATTTCTTTAACCATAATAACCACTTATCAATATTACTTGGGCCATTTAAATCTTACATTCTTTCACTTAGTTCATGTGATATTGGTTTACTTTATGGTGAAATAAATAAATCAACATAATGTGCATTAATAAGGCTAATTTTCTATCTATTGGTTACATTATTCATTATATATATGAGTAAGAATTAATACAAGTCATCGTGATTAGATACCATTTATTAGATATATTCCTTTCCATATACAATTATGCTAGTCCTTTTCCCTTATTATAACCTATAAGTGATAAGTGTATAATTGGTCTAACATTATGCCTTTAGCAAAGACAAAACATGTTATTATGATTTAACATGTATACAATACTTAATTAATAAGATCATCAGAAACATATTCATTAAAGAGCTTATAGTGTTAAAATACATTAACATAAAACCAACAATAATGTTCAACAATCCTTGTTAGTAAT
The DNA here is from genome assembly GCA_020226215.1 of Sindora glabra. NCBI lineage: Eukaryota > Viridiplantae > Streptophyta > Magnoliopsida > Fabales > Fabaceae > Sindora > Sindora glabra. The sequence goes on from CM035233.1 coordinate 50,366,836, forward strand.
GATGTCCATATTTATGACATCATCATTAAATGTTTTAGGTAGTAACCTTTCTATCAAAGGTTAGCTATCATAAAATTGGTGCTAATATACTCCATTAAGACTATATATTTTCCAACTTCTTTTCTAAGGTCAAAATATTTCAATTCTATATGTTTAGCATCTTTAGAGTACTTGTCATTCTTAAAGAAGAAAACCACTACAAAATTATCACAATAAAATTTTAATAGCCTAGTAATGTTGTTGATTACCCGAAGTTCTGAAATAAAGTTTTACAACCACTTAGCAAGAACCATGGCTTCAAAGCATGCCACAAATTCAACTTTTATGGTGGATGCAACAATTATTGATTGCTTTATACTCTTTTATGACATGACTCCTCTAGCTAAAAGATATAGATAATCAAAAGTAAACTTTCTTATATTCATACAGCTAGCAAAGTTTGAATTTAAATATCTGATCACCTTAAGATGATTAGATCTTTTATAAGTAAGCATATGATCTTTATTTCTTTGCAAGTATCTAAGAAATTTCTTTGCAGTTTCTAGTGATATACTCTTGGATTACTTTGGTACCTACCCATTATTCTAACTACAAAGTTAACATTTGGTCTAGTATATGTTTGAACATACATTAAACTCCCAACCACAGATGTATAAGGAATATCTTTCATCTATTTTCACTCTAAATCATTCTTTGGATATTAGTTGAGACTAAACTTGTCTCTTTTATGAATTGGAATAGGAGATGTTGAATAGTTTTCCATCATGAATCTCTCTAAAACTTTATTGATATACACTTTTAAGACAAACCTAACAATCCTTATGACCTATCCTAGAATATTTCTATTCTAATCACATAATTTGCCTCTGCTATATCCTTCATTTAAGAGCTATTAGAGAGAAAATTCTTAGTCTCATGTATTGGACTATTAGCTACAAGTAAGATATCATCAACATACAAAATTAAAAATATAAATTTACTTCCATTGACCTTAGATATATGCATTAGTTAATAATGTTTTCTTTAAATCCAATGGCAATAATAGTATTATTAAACATGAGGTACCATTTCCTGGAAGCTTGTTTAAGTCTATATATTAATTTTTTTAATTTGCACATTGTGTTCTTTTTCTTTAACTAAAAACCTAATTGATTGATCTATATAAACTTTTTCCACTAAATCCTTATTAAGAAATGCTATTTTCACATCTATTTGATATAGTTCTAGATCATAATGAGCTACCAATGTCATAATAATTCTAAAAGAATCTTTCTTAGAGACTGGTGAAAAGGTCTCATTATAGTTAATGCCATTTTCCTAAGTAAAATCTTTGGCAACAAGTCTAGTATTGTAACATTTAAAGCTACCATAAGAGTCACGTTTAGTCTTAAAGACCTATTTACATCTAATTCTTTTACAACCTTTAGGCAATTTTACAAGGTCCTATACTTTATTACGTTCTATAGAAAATGAAATTAGATCATTATCAATTCCTAAGTCAACTTCTAACTCCTATATATAAATCATATAATCATTCAAGATAGTTGTTTTCTTTCCTTTTAGGATGCTATCTCTTATGGTTCTTCTATAATAGGTTCATTATGAGTTATGGGATCAATAATTTGTTATTCATTTTTATTGTTTTATAGTTTAATAATTTAAGGAACAACTACTTTAGAAGAATTACAAGCTAATGGAACTTGCATTCTCATTTCCTTAATTTCCACATTTTGTGGAACTTCACTTCCACTAATTTCACTATTTTCAATGAACTTAGTATTTCTAGTTTCAATAATTCTCATGCTATGGTTAGAATAGTAAAATATATATCCCTTATATTCTTTTGGATAACCAATGAAATATCCATTAATTGTTCTTGCATCTAGTTTCTTTTCTTATGGATTATATACCTACACTTCTACTTGGCATCCCCAAATATGTAGGTGCCTTAAACTGGGCTTCCTACTAGTCCATAATCCAAAAGATGTTTTTGAAACTACTTTATTAGGAACTCTATTCAGTAAATACATAGCAGTTTTCAATGCATACATCTACAATGAAATAAGTAAAGATAAGTTACTTATCATGCTCCTAACCATATCCATTAATGTTCTATTATATCTTTCTAATACATCATTTTGTTGTATGTACCTGGCATTGTATATTATGCATGTATGCCATTTTTTTCAAGGAATTTAGCAAATAGACCTAGGTTTTATTCAGTTTTACCATATCTTGCATAGTATCCACCACCTCTATTTAGTCGAACAAACTTTACTTTTCTATCCAATTACCTTTTAACTTTATTTATGAATATTTCTAAGGCATTCACTATTAAGGATTTCTTATATGACAAATAGAGGCATCCATAATGTGAATGGTCATCAATAAAGGTAATGAAGTACTTTTCTTTATTGAAAAAATTAATATCAAAAGGTTTACATATGTTAGTGTGTATAATTTTACGAAGTTATGTGTTTCTTATGGCTTCTTTCTTTGTATGTTCTATTTGTTTTCCCTTTATATAATCCACACAAATTTTTAGATCAATAAAATCCAAATCTAGAAGAGTTTCATTGTTTACTAATTTTTCTAGTCTTTCCTTTGAAATATAATCCAAATGCTTATGTAATAAGTTAGTGGAATGTTCATTTACTAAACTACATTTAGTATTAACATTATGATGCAAAGTCAAAAGCATTTCAGCATAAAGATTATCAGGAGTCAATTTGTATAATCCATTATAAAGAATACTAGAACTAATAAGATATTTATGCTTAATAAAACTTAAACATCTATTACCAAAATTAATAGAACATCCAGTTACATCAAGTTTAGAAAATGAAATTAAATTTCTAGAAATATTAGGTATATAATAGGTTTCCAACAAGTCTAAATGATGTCTGGTGTCTAGGATTAAATGATAAGTCTTGATAGCTTCCACTAGAACTTTCATTTTGTTTCTTATGAAAATAAACTTCTCATTTAGGTTTATAGCCCAGATTGTAAGGAACTTTAGTTAAGTTTAATTTAAAATATACATAAGTATTAGGCTTACCTTTTTTTTCAAACCAAGCTCTACGTTTCAAGCAATTCTTTTGGAAGTGTCCAGTTTTCTTATAAAAATTACATTTGTTATTCCCCTATTCCTTTTTATGGATTTGAGAGGAGGATTCATTTAACTTCAGTGATTCTCTTTTTTTACCATGTTTATTTCTTGATTTATTTCTAGCTTCTTAATGGTTCGCATAATGGACAGAATGATTCCTTTGATTCTTGAGCTCCATTTCCTCTTGAACTAACAAATTCTGCAATTCATGTACATTCCATTTGTCTTTCATGGTGTTATAGTCCATTTAGAAAAGGGCATACTCAAGTAGTAATGAGTTAATAATGAACTGTATAGGAAATTTTCATCCATATTTATTCCTAAGAACTTAAGTCTTACTACTATATTTGTCATCTCAATGACATGTTCATGCATGGTATGCAAACCATCAAATTTTATGGTGGTTAAGGTACCTATTAATGTCCCAGTAAGAGACTTATTAGCAATTTGGGAGCGTTCCTCCACAAACTTTATAAATTCTTTAACATTTTTAGTTTTGGGAAAAGTTGACGTAATATTATTTATTATGCTCATCCATATAATCATTAGGCTTAGTTTGTGTGACTTTTCCCAATTCTTACAATAAGCTTCCTTTTCATCACTACTTGCATCAGTAATAGCAGCATGTTTATTAACTTAGAGTGCCAAATCAAGATCCAATATACTAAGGTAAAATTAGATTTGTTTGCTTTAATTAGAAAAATTCAACCTATTAAAGATTAAGATAGATAAAGCATGCTAATGAAGTAAATTTGGAATAGATATTGCAAGAAATTATGCAACTTTAATGCTTTAAGTCATAATTAACATATACACATATTCAAAAAAATAATTTATTAAACAATCAAATGCATATTAATATTCTTCTTTGGGTGATACACAAATATACAACTATAAAACATAATTGATGCTAAATTTCAATTGCACATAATTGGCAATTATGTTGCTCTAATTAGATATATTTTTTATTTTTGGATATACTAAACATATCTAATTGAGTACATTAATTAACCATAATTATGTTCATAATTATAAAATGATTAATTAACCTTTAAGCGATCCTTAAATATTTTATAATCAATGAACTTCAATATACCCACAAACAATAATCATTACATCTTTCATAACATCACACAATCATAGGTAATTGAATTGTTATTTAATTTGATATTTATTATAACCTTCTAATTTCACCACTAATAAATTATTCATAGTATGGATATCAAAATAAATAAATGAATAATAACATCATAAAATTTGATAATATGAGACTTGGTTGCCATTACTTAATATTATAATACAACATGCCTTACATCCAATCATGCAATTAAGTTATATATAAGAGATAAAATACATATTCATATATATATATGGCCAGTTCTCATGATATCCAAGTAAATGCAATTATGCAATAATTCATAAGAGACAATTCATTTGCAATCATGCAGTAAGTGACAAAATGTATGAAAAACAATAATTATTTCCTAGATCATATAAATTTTATGAAATCTCATTTTTTCTTCAAAAATTAAGGTTCCTTAGTGGAGAATTTTCAGTTCCTGAATCAGACTTTGATGCTACATGCAAGTTTTCTTAATTTCTATCTAATCTTGATGATAGAATTCATTAATTATTTATAATGCATAGGATATTAGAAACCCATAAGTTTTTACAAACTTATTATAAATTTCATATTATCAAATTAGGGATTGACTACATACCTTGATCCATAACTTGATAACTTAAATATTGAAATATACCCTTTGATCTTTAAAATCAAAAGAGAACTGTGTGAAAAGAAAAGTGTGTTTCTATCTCTTGATCTCTCTTAATTTTCATGCTTATGTTAGTGATAGAGAATGAGAGAGTGTAAAACTTTATAGGTAGAAATAAGGACCAATTTTTTAGATAAATATTTATTTATCTATCAAATAACTATTTATTATCTAATAACTCTTCATTAACTACTCCCATTAAGTAATTAGTTACTTTAGAAAAATCACATCTTAAACTTACCAATAAAAAATTAATCTATTTAATATTTATTTATTTAACTATAATTATCACTTATTAATATCACTTGAGTCACTTAAGTCTTAAACTATATAACTTAAAAATAATTTTCTAATTCACTAAATATTTTCTTTATGATAAAAAAATTATCATATGACAGACTTCATTTCCTTTCATTATAACAATATTCAAAATTTTCAGCCAAATAATTATATTGAAAAGTAATTAATGGTATTGAAAAGTAATTAATGGAATGGGTACTTAAAGAATATGAGCCAAAGTTAGTGGCAAATCAATTCAATAAAGAAATGATTTTTTCCACATTGTGAATTGGATTTTAGTATATGAAAAAAAGCCAACAAGTAAAGTGATTATAATAGAAAACAGTCTTTAATTGGTTATATCCATAGTTGTTAAACCTAGCGGTCCTAATCGATTTAATCAATAAATTGATAGATGGTGGTTACTTTGATTTAAGTCATATCATCAAATTAATTTTACATATAAATTGGTAAAAAAATTAGTTTAACCGATAATTTTTTGATTAAATTAGTTGAATTATTGTATTATATTGAATTGATAGCCTTTAAAAATTTTTAATTTATTTGATTATGAGATTTTATATGACCTTAAGTCATTTCCTTTCTATTATCATATTTTAGTGAATTATGAACTTATTATTATTTTACTTATTGAATGTGTATTTTTTATTATTTTTATATAAATTTATATTTTTTATATGTTTATATTATAAGTGATTGAATCAATAACCCACTGTTGAACAATGATCCGGCAAACCAAATTCTTGTTCAGTTTAATGTTTGGTCCAATTTTAATAAGTATGAATAAACCTAAATAGTTACAAAAAGTTATATATCTTATATCATTTAGTTATTGAGGTTGTTACTCAAGGTAATTTTAAATAGTTTTCATCAATAATTGCTTGGCTTTGCAGTATAAGTAGAGGTAAAAGATGCCCTTCACTATTATCATAAATCAATCATGCACTTTGCATCTACCTTTTGGCATTTAGGCATTTTAGTTTTTATTTGTAATTTCTTCTTTATTGTAAGTTTGCCATTAAAGTTACAGTGCACCCTTTTGTACTTTCCTTATATTTACAATAAAGATTTGCAATTCTATCCTTTCTTATATACAATTATCTTCAATATTATGAGTCTCCCTATTTAATTCTCATGTGAGCCTTTGTAAATTTTTTTGTATTTCATCTTGATTTATAATAGGAATTGTAATTGTACTTTATAGTTCATGAATAGTGGTGTTGAAAAGTCAAACCATTCATGAATAGTTTGAAATTTACTTGTTAAAAGTTCAATTTAAATTCAACTTAAAATAAGTTGAGCTTAATTAATATGAGTTAAGTTGAGTTTTATATTACTCGATTTGAATTATTTGTGAGGCTAAATGAACTTAACACACGACCAGAAAATAACTATTTTACAGCGGTTTTCTAGTGGCGGTTACATCATGCGTTGCTTAATACAAAAAGTTGAAGTCGTTCATTCGGGCGCATAATGGCAGTTTATTGATGGCGGTTAACAACCGCCGTTAATTGCTTGTTAATTAACGTGCCGTTTATTGGTTTGGCGCGAAAGGGAAAGTTATAAAATTCATATCTCGCAATTTGGGCTTTTAGCGCCATACAGAGCGAAATACAACTGGGATTTATACCAAAATGCACAAATCTCACAGAAAGTGAGCACCACAAAATCGCAATTCAGGGGCTCAAGGTTTTACTTGGGGTTTTGCAAGTTTATGTTTATTCTGCACAATTTAGGTTAGTTCCTCTCCGATTTCCCTTTTGTCTGCCCTTTAATTTTTATTCTCGTTTTGTTTGATTTGTGCAATTTGTGCTATTTATTTATCTTCGTCTTCGAGTGTTTGATTTTGTCATCCTAAGTTTGATTTCATCTTCGGCGAGCTGTGTTTGTTCTATTTCCTTATTACTTCTTTTTTTTCAATTCCATACAGTAAGTTTTTAAAGGTACATGCGGTGCATAGTTGCTTCCACTTTTCCTACAACAACCTGTGGAGCCAGCCTTTTGCAGTGAGGTTAGTCTTCAATTTGCCTTTAAGGTTAACTTTTACAGTGTGATTATGACTGTGATTGTGAATTTTATGCTCTGTTGTTCTCAATCATGATTACTCAAATACGAAAGAACATAAAACAATTTAGTAATGGTGATGTTGCCCTGTCCCAGTGATTGTTACTATTGTTCTTGTAATGGTAATGTTAGTGGTTCTTGTTGCGACTTTAGTTGCCGCTGTTCATCCAGAGGAGGTAGTAGTACTTGTTCTCGTAATATTTGTGGAATTTCAGGATTGTCTTGTTTTCCATAATTTTGATTGTTTGATTTGGTCTTCATCAAATAGGGTATAATCTTAGTCAAAACAATAATCCCTACTGATTTTAAGAAAGATTCCTTTGCACCTTCCTCTAAACATATGTTAAAATTTTGGTTTAAAAGGAGTGAAGTAATGTCTATAATTGCTTCTGATCAAATTAACGTCTATGTAAGACTCACAAATAGGGTCACTTTCAATAACTGCAGATAATGAGACTTTAAAATAGTCAATTACATTAAAATTCAATGATCATGGTTCAAATTGAGGTTTATCAAATCTAATATGGAAAATTCCCATAATTTTGGAAAACAATACTTTGTCGAATGAAAGAAAGAAAAGGAAAAAAAAGGTATTGTAGATGGGTCAAAAAACTACTGATGCAGGCTTTACTTTTGCCCATAGAAGAAAAAATAGCTTTTACCCAGCTTGTAGTATAACTCCAGGGGCTCTGTATCACCTGGTTTGAATTTCTTTAGATGAAGTTTTGTGTCTTCATCTCAAATACAATGTATTCCTATATTATTTAGGGAAAATCATATTGACTTTTTTGCCAACTAAGAAGGAATATTCAGCTTGTAGTATAACTTTAGGGGTGCTGTATCACTTAGTTTGAATTGCTTTAGAAAATTGCTTATCAGCCCAATAAGCATTCTCAAAGTTCACTTTTATGCGCCTTGCATCAATACCATCAAGATATAACATTATATCTAATATATAATTTTTTGCTTTGACTATGTAATAAGTGCTTTTGCAAGATATAACATAGGTTACATCAAAACATATAGAAAACAGTTCATGTGAATGGAATATTTCATGATATATATGAGTTTATGAACATTATATCTAATTTTAAATATTTTAATCGAGTTAAAACTTAGGAGGGGTATATTAGGTATCCCTTAAGGCCTTTATACCAAATTTTCATAATTTAGGTATTGGTTGTAAGAAATTATTATTTTCCCAATTGATTTATAATTTATGTTTCTATTACTATTAAGAATTTGTTATTTCATTATTATTAAAAAATTAGTGCAATAATTAACTTTTCAACTACATTCTTCAAATTTATCTCCATACAAATTATATATTTATTGAATAACCAACAATTTCTTATTAGTCTTTGAAAATGAGGATTTAATAGTTTCAGCTCTGATGTGTGTATGATCCAATAGCAAGTGACAGATCTTTGATAATTTAAAGTTAACCTACAGAAACATGTTGCCTAGCGAGGTAAGCAAAGCTACTTTGATAAGCATAATATGAATTTAGTGATCTATGCTCTAACAAATCAAAGTACCTCATTTTCTTCTTTTTCAAGAATTAACTTTTTATTAAAACCATAGTGGAAAATAACTCAAATCCCACTTTCAATTCCCGCTTTGCTCATATATTCATTGTGTGATGTCCATGTTTCTTACAAGTGTTTTACATGAAATAAAAATCTCAATTTTATTTTATTTATTGATATCGGCTGATTAACCCTGTTTGATTCCATAACACTAACACATTGGAAAGAGATAACCATAACATAAAGTTGGTTCTCTCCTTCCTCAATGTTCATACCTTTCTGATCCCTTGCCCTCACACGCTTTTGTTTTAAGCTTTGGTGCGGATCATTTTTGTACAGAACTAGTAAAATTCAAGCCAACGGAATAAGAAAAATAGAAAGGTTTGAGAGAAAAAGGAGAAATCCAAATCTTCTCACTTCTCATTTATTTGTAATTTACTTGAAAAGAGGATATTCTCTTCTTATCACCGACTATTCAATGGTGGCTGTTGAAAATTTTCCAAATTTTTTATATATAAATTTCATTATCTTATCCAAGGGAAGGAATACGGAGTTAGAAATGATTGATTGCATTTGAATGTTAAACCATTAACAATGGGAAGATTGGAGAAAAGAATCGACAATCTCTTCCTCTGCCTCTACAATATATTGTGTTTATGATCATTTTATTTGTTTCAAGCTAATCTCATTATCATATAGTTATTGATATTATTTGTTTTGTTTCAATTTTCTTTTAACTTTGCTAGTAACAAATTCAAGAATATATGAGCCAGCAACTCACTTTGCAGTTTGAACAACTAATATTTATAGATGATTCTTATGCTAAGGTATTTAGGAAAAAACACTCAAGTTGAGTAAGAGGTGTTAGATTTGGTCCATCTCCATCATTAGTATTTGGAATGCCAACTCAATGATTTAAGGGCATGTCAACTGTACCCAACAGTGGAGGTTGCACTATTAATCAACCACAAATGGATGAAAGAGTCCAGTATTTAGAGTCTAATTTAGAGTTGGAACGTCAGAAGTGTCACATGATGGAAACTGGTTGGCAAACTAAATTACAAAATGAGCGTTCTAAAAGATTGGCTTTGGAAAGTGCAATAGCATTGGCCTTTGAAGAAATCTTTGGAATAGTTCCATAACACATTCCCAATCTAATATCCAACCCTTCAGTGGTTAATACATTTTTTGCATAAATCCATATTTTCTAAAGCTTACATGATGCTTCTTCCTTCCTCTAGTTCTTGTTTTTATATAATTTATGACATTTCCATTTATTATTATTTTTCTTGGATATGTTGTTAAAGTGACATCTTTCTAGTTTTGGTTTATTGTAATATGTTAATGTATCTTATAACCAAGTAAGAATGTTTGACATCTAGCTTCATTTGTGAGATTATTAATTACTTATTAATCTATATTCTTAAACATGAGTGCAGATTAATTATTGGTGGCTGCACAAAGTTATAGAAATGCTAAATTTTCTAACTATGGTTATTTTGGAAATTTTGTAGGTTGTTGATGCTAGAAGTCCCAATTTTTCAGATGGAAGACTTTCTTTAACTAGTCATGATCCTATCTAACCAGAAAATAGATATGATTAAAATTAGTGTTTATCTTTGTAATGAAATTTGGGATTCTAGTGTATAGTAGTTATTATTTGGTGCACAATACTTGGATTTTGATATTTGGGATTCTAGGATTTTAGAATATCTTAGTTATAGTTTAGTGCACAATGCTTGGATTTTGATATTTGGGATTTTAGAATACCTCAATTATGTTTTGATGCACAATGATGCATTATTTTGGAGCAAATATTTGAATATATGTTAATAGAATTTTATCACTTTCAATGATAATACTAGTTATATTTTCTTTTTTCCTTGAATTTGTGGCTTTTTTTTTTGTTTTTGCTTTGATTTGCCATTAGTTTAAGATTTCTAATTTAATTTATACATGTATATATATAATTATAGTGTCCTGTTTTGACTATTTAAAAAAAAGGAAAAATAAATAAATTAGCAACGGTTCATATGAATTACAACCGCCAGTAAAAACATTCAAAAGCAGGGGGTAGTGTTATTCAGTGGTTTAAAAAACCGCCACAAAATGCAAAGAAAACTGCCACCTTAAACAATAAACTGACATTATAAAACCGCCATTGAAACTTGCATTTCGCATCGGACAATTCCGGCGCTTGCTAATGAATGCCACTGCATACTTAACGACGCATGAAAAGGCGGTTCTGGAAACCGTCGGTAATTGTATAGATGGTGGTTAAAACTGCCACCAATAGCACAAATAACTGCCGTTATATGCATTTTCTATTGTAGTGGTAATGAGAAAATACCTAAACAAGCTTAATAATAAGAAAAATATATCTTTAATTTTATACTTTACATAAAAAATTTACTCGTATAAATAATTATTAAGGTTGAATGAAGAAGTATAGTATTCTGATTGGAAGAACTATCTAATATAATTGTTAATGTTATATGACAATTGTGCATATTTTTTTAATAAATTTGACAATTATAAAAAATTTATATTGATAAGTAAAATGAGATAAAAAATCTAGATAAAATATCAATATAAATTTATGATCCCCTAAAAATCAAATCCTTGTCGTCCACAAAAGCATCCAAACTGCCACCTAAGAATCAGCATGGATGATGCGTGTAAGCTATGTTCTGATATACTGAATCCCAATTTATTTAAAATTCGTCCATGCCTTAAATTTCCATAAATTCTTGAGTACATTCAATATTATAAATTTCCATAAATTCTTAAGTACATTCAATATTATATATTAAGTCATTGAATAAAGGGAAGTATTTTTCTTCACAATCAAGTAAATAATACTCCATCCATTTCCCTTTTTATGTCATTTTGAAGAGTTCTCTATTCCTTTTTATTTGTAACATTAAAAAATTAAGAATTTTTTTAACTTTTATCATTGTTATCCTAATAAATGTTCAACCACTTCACAAATCAAAACCTACTTTTAATAAGAAGTAAATTTATAAAACACATCTTTTATCTTTCAAAATTGAAGCTATTTTTTAGCCTATTTAATCTATTTATATTAAATGGCATATAAAAAGAAATAATAATGTTATATACATAAAAAATGAGATTTAATTAGATACTGAAACCAAATATATACTATCATTAAATACATAATATTTAATAAATATAAAAAAATTGAAATTCACTTTCAAATCCCATTTTTAGTAACAATAATATTTTTGAAAAAGAAATGCAGAAATACTAATATACATTTAATGCAGTACATTACATCATTTAATATAACCTCCTAAGTGTGAAAACAATTAGCTTTCTGGGTTGCGTTGAAATTTCTTGAGGGAATTTTTAATTTCCGTTAACAACCAAACAATTATAAACCTTAGAAATTTCATGGGATAACTTGGTTCGGATTAAATCCAACTTCCTATAACAACTTACTCTATACGACGCTACCCGATCCTTATTTATTCATACACATATCTTAAGATAATACCTGACAATTTTTTGACAGAAGTTTTTAGGCTATTGCTTTTGTATGTTAATATATATAGTATGTTAATATATATATATATATATATATATATATATATATATATATATATATATATATATAAGAAGAATACAAAAAAATTAATTTTTTTATAAAATTGCATTTTTAATAAAAATATTTATGTAAAAATTAAAGTACATACAAAACATTATATTATAATCTATCTTGAAGATTTATTATTTTTAATTAATTTTATAAATTTTCTAGTGCTTTTATAAAAAAAAAAATTAATAAGTTTATGATAGTTAGGGCGAAATTGATATTAAAAGGGGAGAGAAGATATCGTCAACTGTCAAGGAGATTTGGAGAATTTCTGAAACTAGAGAAGAGTTCAATGATTTTTGCTTAAATCTAAGATGTAAATGAAATTGATCCTATATTAATTTATAATTTAGTGAATTATATTTTATGACATTGCAAACTTATATATTTGCTTATTTTTTATTTAAATATATTAAATTAATAAGGATATGATAAATATATTTATTTACATAATTAGAATGTAAATTATTATCTAATTAAAATAAGATGGATAAATTTTCAAAAAAATTGAAAAATTATTAATTTATAAATTTTACATTATTTTATAAAATTTACAAGTTACTAATTTTTAATATACCAAATATTATTAAAAATTAAGTTATAAATTATTAATTAAATTAATAAGTGAAAAAATTAAGCCAGTGTTGTTTGTTATAATTTATTACAGCGAGGTACTCAAAGGCCACTTTCTTTCATTTAAGTACATCCGTATACGAAAATTTACTGTAATATCCAGAAAATAAAATGACTCATTTACTGTACATTTCAAGAAGATAAAAAGTATCAAAATAGAAACATCTTTTTTGCTACATATTAAAATTGAAAAAATTTTAATTTAATACAAATAAAAAATAAAGACTAAAAACTTATAAGAATTAAAATTGGAGAATTTTTAAATTACAAAAAATTAAATTAATATAAAATTTTAATTATAAGTAAAATTAATAAAAATTTAATTTTTTAGGAATTAAAATAAATTTTTAGTTAAGGTAAAAATAAAAATAAATAAGAACTTAAAGAGTTAGTAATATGTTATTATTTGGTAATTTGGTTATTAATTAAACTTAATTTATCTATTTATTTAAAATTTTTTATTGATGTTATTATTTTGGAATGAAATAATAACATGTTATTATTTTGGAATGAAATAGTAATATGTTACTGTCTGGAGAACAAACAGTAACATGCTGTAATTTTGTAGTTTAGTGATTAATTAAATTTAATTTATCCATTTATTTGAAATCTTTGGTTAATGTTACTATTTTAGAATGAAACAGTAATATCTTCTTCTTCTTTAATAGGTTGATTATTAATTAGACTTAATTTATCCATTTATTTGAAATTTTTTGTTGGTGTTATTGTTTTGATACGAAACAGTAACATCCTCTTCTTTGACAGTTTAGTTATTAATTAAACTTAATTTATCCATTTATTTGAGATTTTTTATTAGTGTTACTATTTTAAAATAAAATAGTAACAAGTTATTGTTTGAAGAACAAAATTAATATGCACTTTTTTGATAGTTTAGTTGTTAATTAAACATGCTTTATGTATTTATTTGAAGTTTTTGATTGGTGTTATTATTTTGGAATGAAATAGTAATATCATTTTCTTTTGTAGTTTAGTTGTTAATTAGACTTAATTTATCTATTTATTTATATTTTTTGTTGGTGTTATTATTTTGGAATGAAATAATAACATGTTACTATTTTGAGAACAAACAATAACATGATGTTATTTGATAATTTTATTACTAATTAGACTTAATTTATACATCTGTTTGAAGTTTTTTATTAGTATTATTATTTTGAAATGAAATAGTAATATCATCTTCTTTGACAATTTGATTATTAATTAAATTTAATTTATTCATTTATTTAAATTTTTTTGTTAGTGTTATTATTTTGAAATGAAATAGTAATATGTTATTATCTCAAGAATAAATAGTAACATATTACTGACTCAAGAATAAAGAGTAACATGCACTTCTTTGATAGTTTGGATGTTAATTAGACTTAATTTATTTATTTATTTAACATTTTTTATTACTGTTACTATTTTATAATGAAATAGTAATATATTACTGTCTTGAGAACAAACAGTAACATTGTATTATTTGATAATTTTATTATTAATTAAACTTAATTTATGCATTTATTTAGGATTTTTAGTTGGTGTTATTGTTTTAAAATGAAATAGTAATATCTTTTTCTTTAGTTGTTAATTAGATTTGATTTATCCATTTATTTGAAATTTTTTTATTAATGTTATTATTTTGAAATGAAATAGTAATATGTTACCGTCTTGAAAATAAACAGTAATATACTACTGTATTGAAAATAAACAGTAACATGGTGTTATTTAATAATTTAGTTATTAATTAGACTTAATTTATTCATTTATTTAAAATTTTTTATTGGTGTTACTATTTTCAAATGAAATAATAACATCATCTTCTTTAGTAGTTTAGTTATTAATTAGACATGATTCATTCATTTATTTTGAATTTTTTTGTTGGTGTTACTATCTTAAAAATAAATAGTAGCATGTTACTGTCTTGAGAACAAACAGTAATATGATGTTATTTGACAATTTAATTATTAATTAGATTTGATTTATTCATTTATTTAGAATTTTTTATTAGTATTACTATTTTCAAATGAAATAGTAACATCATCTTCTTTAGCAATTTAATTATTAATTAGACATAATTATACATTTATTTTAAAATTTTTATTGGTGTTACTATTTTAAAATAAAATAGTAATATATTACTGTTTTGAGAACAAATAGTAACATGGTGTTATTTGCTAATTTTATTATTAATTAGACTTGATTTATCTAATTATTTAGGATTTTTTTGTTAGTGTTGCTGTTTTGAAACAAAATAGTAATATTATCTTCTTTAATAGTTTAGTTATTAATTAAACTTAATTTATCTATTTATTTAATTTTTTGGTTAGTGTTACTATTTTCAAATGAAACAGTAAAATGTTATTATTTGTTCTTAAGATAGTAACATATTACTATTTTATTTTAAAACATATTACTATCTTAAAAATAACTAATAACATGTTACTGTCTTGAGAACAAATAGTAACATGGTGTTATTTGACAATTTTATTGTTAATTAAAGTTGATTTATGCATTATTTAGGATTTTTAATTGATATTACTATTTTAAAACAAAACAGTAATATATTACTATTTAGTCTATAAACAATAATATATTATTCTTTAGTAGTTTTATTTTTTAAGAAAATTATTATGGCACTACTATATACCAAAAGAGTTAAGGAGCAAAAGTTTAATATGAAATTTGAAAGAATTTGAATTAATAAAATAAAGTTAAAGTTAAAAAAAATAAGAAAATGAAGAAAAATTAAGAAAAGTTATTAAAAAAAAGCCTTTTTTTTTTTTACCAACTAGAGCAAGCAAAATGCTAAGCTTGTAAATCTTGAAAAATTACATGGAATAAAAAAAAATCGTCTAAAATGAACAATCGAGCACAAAGTTACAATTATTCAAAGTTTTGAGCTCAATTTATACATTTCTAACTAGGTGAGCCATGTCAAACCTAAATTTTCTTATTTTCTATCAAAAGATTATAGGAAGATGAATAAAAATAAGTAGTTATATGTAAAAATTAGTTAACTAATCATAAAGTTATGCCTTTATGAAATTTCTAATTTATAACCGTATTTTTATAATTAAAAAAGAGTATTTTAGAAATATAATAGTAATAATTTATAAAATTAGTACCTATTTGAAATAAAGATCAACGCTAGCACCTTATTGAAAAGAAGTTTAGGAAGCGGTACTACGGTGCAATTTACTGAATCAATAAATTGTAGATTATCTTAAATGCTATGTCAAGGATACACTTAATGGTGGTAATAGGGATTTAAATTGTAGTCACAGTCACAGTTGTATTGTAATGTAGACAAATGCAGAAAAATGCGGCCATAACGATCTAAAATTGTGAAAAATCACAGATGTGGTATGCCCTAAAAACTCAATATTGCGGTCGCATACCATATTTTAAATCCTAGTGGCACTATCATGGGCTGTCTACCTACACAATCCCACGTTGAGGCAACCACAATACACTCGTTTGTACACAAACCCCGCGTTGTACCTTCTGTCACTTCAGCAATTTATACTATATGTTAGAAGCCGTTTAATTTGAATAGAAAATAATTTTTTGTAAAAAAAATTAAATTTTAAGGAAATAAATTATTATATAAATTTTTTGAGAAGCATTTAAAATTATTTAGTTAATACATAGAAAGTAACACTTCCTAAAAAATAATTTCTTATATTTTGTTTAGTTTAATTTTGAATATTTTAGGAAGTATTAATAAAATAATTAATATACCCTCAATATTATTATAACACAAATTAATAAATTTTAATTATTATTAATTAAATTTAATGAGGATAATTTTTTTATTATATCCATAAATAATACAAGAAGTAAAACTTAGAGGAAAGTGGATAATTTAACTTTGAATATCCCATAATTTATATGAAGTAAGACTTTTCAGAAAGTTATATTTTCTTCAATTTATTAGATAGTAACCAACTAAACAACTTACATCTTTCCTATTATCAAAAAATAAAACTTTTCATGCTATTGATATCAACTAAACAATTTCTTAATTGTCAGTCATGCAATTTTATCCACCCTCCTACGATCATTTTATCCATGGCTACGAATTTATATAAAAACATTAAGATATATATATATATATATATATATATATATATATATATATATATATATATATATATATATATATATATATTAGAGTCTAATTAAAACTGTAGAAAATTATTCTTAATTTATTATATATAATTAAATGTTATCAATAAAAATATTGAATCTGATGGCAAATAGTGTTTCTTCCTTTACGGCAGGTTCAAATCTAGTTTAAACACAAAATGAATTATATCGCACTAAATGAATAAATTGATTGTAAAATGTTCACTATCAAAATAAATAATTCAATTTTTTACCAAAATAAAGAAATAATTCAATCAAAGTGTTATAAATACTATATATATGTGGGTGTTTATAAAACTTCATTAATTTCTTTATTATAAGCTATTGTGAGTTAAATTAATTGATTTTGATCCAATTTCTAATTATAACCAACTGATAGTTTTCTATGCAAACTTTCATAGTCAATTAGTGATTATTTTCTTTCATTGATTTCTTCATAAATTACTATGAATTACTTTGATTAACTGTGACCCAATTTTTAGATATAATCGGTCAGTGATAATTCTTTATTGAGATGAATCATCATTGAACAATGACAGTCTCTTATTGCGAGTTTTTTTCAATCCAATTTTGCATTACGAACTAATTTTTGAAAGTTTTTGCCATTTCTTTTCACATGTAATTTGAAGAGCTTTTTATTTGTAACATTAAAGAAATTAAGAATATATTTATTTATTTATTTGACTTTTATCATTGTTATCCTAATAAATACTCGGCCACTTCACAAATCAAAATCGACTTGTAATAAGAAAAAAATTCGTGAAATATAGGTTTTATTTTCTAAAATTAAATTTATTTATTAGTCTATTTAATTTTTATGCATTTATAAATAATAGATAAAAAGAAATAACAATGCTATATACATTGAAAAAAAATTTTTAAATTGGGTATCAAATATAAATTAAGGGTTGCATTAAAAACATAATGTTGGGATAAATTAATTTGTCAAATTCAATTCAATGAATATAAAAAATTTAAAATTTAATTTAAAATTTTATTTTTAATACTTATAGCATTTTTGAAAAAGAAACTCGGGAATTCTAATTACATTTAATGCAGTAAATTACGTCATTTAATATAATCCCTTAAGTATGAAAACAACTAGCTTTGATGGTTGAGTTGAAATTTCTACAAGGAATTTTTAATTGAGTAATGTTACGAGTAACTCCACCTCTTAAGAAGTTTAGTATTTTCACTGTGTGGTCGCATTTAATATAATGAAATGTGTAGTTTTAATTTTAGTGGACTTATTTTGAGGTTCAAGAAAAGATAATCCAATATTCCTTCTATTTATTATTATCCATCATATTTTGAAATTTTTTTTATCTTTTCTATCTGTAATTTTAGAATTTCATTGAAATATTATTTTTTTTAATTTTATATTTTTTATTAATAAATACTTTATTTTTCTATATTCTCAATTCACTTGTATTTATTTTATCACATTTCTTTCTTTATTTTTAATTATCTTAAACTTGTATAAAGGACAGTTTTGAAAAGCCCATTGACAATAAACAAGATAAACTATATTTTTAATATATATGTGAAATTAGTTAACTATGATAAATACTCCTTTTATTATTTTTTATTTGTCGCACTTTGAAAAAATTTTGTTTCTTTTTTATCTATTACTTTAAAATTTTAATAAAATATTAAATATATTTTTCTCAATTTTATTTTTCTGTTTCATTAATAAACATTTTATTATCTTTCTTGAGATATCTTAATATATTTATTTTATCGTATTTCTCTCTTTATTTTTAATTATCTTGCATTTTGTGCATAATAAATTACTAAAAAGTAGTTTTGGAAAGTCTAGTAAGAATAAATATATTAAATTATTTTTTCAATATCTACAAAATTAGTTAATTATGACAAATAATAAAGAATGAAGAAAATATATAATAATAAAATATTCAACTTCTTAAGAAATGGAACTTTTCATAACATTATCCTTTTTAATTACCATTAACAATCAAATAATTATAAACACTTGAAATTCCCATAGGATAACTTAGGCTTTATTTGTTTCATAAGAAAGTATTTTTTATAAAATATAATTATAAAATATTAAATTAAAAAAATATTGTATTTATTTAATGTTAAATATAAAGAATTTGGAGAAAGCAACTTTTCCTTTTCCAAAAAGAAATTTATTTTTTTCTATTTCTAAGTTTTTAGATATCATTTTTATTAGTCACTAATGTAAATAATATATCATCGCTCTATTAATATATATACAAATAATATTTTTTTATAAAAAATATTTTCAATTTCCTACAAGAACTTACTCTATATGACACAAATGGATCCTTTTTTAATTCATACACATATCTTAAGGTAATACCTGACAATTTTTTGACAAAAGTGTTTTAACTCTAGGGTCCATGACAAGATTAATCCCACTGACGTGCCTATTTCAAAATTAAGACCACACAAAAAGTAATTATTTATAATATTAATATTAAATGAATTAAATTTTAATTTCTCTTCTTAAAATATAAACCAAGAGTAAAAACATTGCATATCCCCTAGTCAAATAGTAAGATATGTTTATTACAGGAAATCCTAAACTTCAGAAAACATAAACAGAGAGGATCACAAAAGGGAATGTCCAGCATCCAACACTACTCAAATATCATGGTGGAAGAACTTCTTCAAATCCTCCATGTGAGCTTTTTGCTGGCGAAGGGCCACAAGAATAGAGCCATCTCCAGCAAGAGTTGGCATGATGAATATCTTCCCATCTTCAATCAAAGATCCAGGTCCCAAATAAACAGGCTTTCCCCATCCAAAGTCTGCCCCGCTTACAAAGGCAAACTTGTCCAGCACGTAATGCTAACGTTAGGGTTTCCGACAAAAGGGGATTCCACGCAATCCAATGTGTGAAACGAAGTCCTTTAATGGATTCACATCAGGCTGACACGCTATAAAATCGAGCTGCGATCTTATATGCTCGTCGCTCAGCATCTCAATCCCTTCTCTTATCATCTGAGCAGTACAGTATAGCTCAGTGGCTTCGAAATGATATCCCCAGCAAGGGATGTGGGATATGTTCGAATCACAGCGTTTCCCCAGCAACCTCGAAATGATCTTATTCTTTTACTGCCACTTTGTCCATACGGGTTTAAACTTTAACTATTGCTACGAGGAATCGCTTTGCAGTAATTAAATCAATTTTCGATAATAAAATTTTTTATTATATTTTTATAATTTTTACAGGTTAGAGCTTTTTCACATTAAAGTTCATAATTTTAAATTACATCAGTTAAAAAGGTTTTCATCAATTTCAAAGAAAACCAAAATATTATTGGAAAGTTGCCGGATAAAAGTGACTATTATTTTCCACTTATTAATTATGATTATGGACACATGATCTAATTGAAATATATAAAAATTTCTTTGGCAAGGGTGTATGAATTATTTGATAAGCATTCGAGATTGATCCGAATATCATGCTTAAACGTCTTCATATATGGATGAATTATTTGTGAAATATAAATTGTCTATTTGAGATGTCTTGTGTTGATAAACATGTGTCATAACCTAGGATTTAAAAAACGGTCCGCGACCACAATATTGCCCGCAATATTGCATTTTTGGGGGAGACCGCATCTGCGATTTTCCGCAATTTTAAACCGTTATAGCCGCATTTTTCCACATTCATCCGCATCGCGACGCAACCGCGATCGCGACCGCAACCGCAATTTAAATCCCCAGTCATAACTTCCATTTTAAGGATTTTTAGTGATGTGGTGGTATCTAATGTTGCTTTATGCTTCATTTGCGATGTAATATTTTTAAAATTGATTTCATTTCATTTCAATAGAAATTATTTCAATTCATTTACAAATGAATTCTATTATTTAAAAATTTTATAAAAAATAATGATTTCAATTCATTTATAAATTAATTATTCTATTTGAAATGCATTAAAAATATATGAAATTCAATTAAAAAGTAAGTTTTAATAGTATTATGGTAAATATAATGCTAGAAAGAGGGCAAAACTTTTATATAAAATATTTTTTATCAAATGAAATGAATTTTAGTAAAATTTTTGATAAATTGGATGGATTTCATAATGACACAAATATAATTAAAATAAGAATTGTAAATGAAATGAAATCCTTTTTAATTTAAAGCCAAATACTATTTTTTTAAAAAAAATATTTGAAAATGAAATGAAATCTTTTTTTTTTAATCTTGCCAGCAATTAGCGATTTTATTTTTCACATTTTGAGTTCGAATCTTTGACTTTATAAGTGGGTTAAGTGAGTTACAATTTTTAAAAAAATGGTGGTTGAAAGTAGTTGAGATAGAGGGGTTAATTGTACCAATGGAAACGAAGCTGATGTTTCATCGTCTGTGGGGTCAATGTAACGCTGACATAACTCCATTACCTTTAAGATTTATGCTCTGAGTTATCAATTTCTTCTTTCACAGGAAATCAATATCTTTTAATTCAATGCTTATATGCTTTTTAAGCTTCAAGCAATTGTTAATTTTGTGTTTGATTTTAAGCAAAATATTTATTAAATGATTTTTTGTTTTTTCTGGTGAAGAAATTCTTTATCTTCATTCACTTCTCCAGATCAATAGTCTCAAAATAAATAAATAAATAACTAAATAAAGTGTTTGACAGCATGATTTGATTGAGGTGAGTCAACTATACCATGTATTCTTTACCATAGCCAATATATGAAAAACAATTGGCAAGTTTTATACTTCTATTATTCAAATTACTCTCATTACTATCTTAATAACTTGACTGATGGAATGTTCTCTGAGGATTCATTTGAAATTCAAATATTCTAGAATTAATTTATTTCATTTTAATAGGAATGATTTTAATTTATTAGCAAATAAATTCTATTATTTAGAAATTATGTTAAAATAATGATTTCAATTTATTTACAAATGAGTTCCTTTATTTGGAACATATTAAAAAAAATTTTATGCAATTCAATTAAAAAATAAAATTTGATAATGTTATAATAAATCCAATATTAGGAAAATCATAAAACATTTGATATAGCATGTGTTTTGGAATAAATGAAATGAATTCTAGTAAAATTGTTGATAAATTCAATGAATTTCATTATGAAACAAAGGTAATTAAAACATGAATTATAAATAAAATAAAACATTTCTTTATTTAAAACTAAGTATCATTTAAAATTGAAATTCATTTCAAAATGAAATGAAATTTTATTTTTTGCTACTCACACGAGGTAAAGCTCCAACTCCCATCATCACTTTTCTATTTTGCAGCAATCAATTGACTTTTAATAAGAAATAAATTAGTAAAATGCTTTTCTTATTATCTAAAATTTAAATTTAAGTTATTTGTTAGCTTATTTAATTCGTGTGCATTTACATTGAACAGCAGATAAAGTAAAACAAAGGAAATATTAATATACATTTAATGTACTACATTACATCATTTAATATAATTTTTTTAGGTATAAAATCAACGAGCTTTGAGGTGGGAGTTGAAATTTCTGCAGGGAAATTTCAATTTTCATTTACAACTAAATAATTCTAAATATTTCAAAATACAGAGGATAACCTAGTTCCTGTTAAATCCAACTTCCTATAAGAGCTTGCTTTGTACGAAGCAAACCAATCCTTATATATTCATATACATACTCATATCTTAAGGTAATACCTGACAATTTTATATGACAGAAGCGTTTAACTCTTACTTGGGTCCATGACGAGATTAATCCCCCTGAGATTAATCCCACTGAGGTACCTATTTCAAAATTAAATCTCATAAAAATTAATTATTTATAATTTTAATATTGAATGAATTAAATTTTTTCTTCTTAAATATAAACAAAGAGTAAAAACATTCCACATTCCCTAGTCAAATTGTAAGATATGTTTATGTTTATTATAGAAAATCATAAACTTCAGAAAACATATGCAGAGAGAATCACAAAAGGAACTGTCCAACACTATTCAAATATCATGGTAGAAGAACTTCTTGAAATCCTCCATGTGAGCTTTTTGCAGGCGAATAGCCACAAGAACAGAGCCATCTCCAGCAAGAGTTGGCATGATAAATATCTTACCATCTTCATTCAAAGATCGAGGTCCCACATAAACAGGTTTTCCCCATCCAAAATATGCTCCGTACAAAGGCAAGCTTGTTCAGGACGTAACGCTGAGGTTAGGGTTTCCGACGAACGGGGATTCCACGCAATCTAATGTGTGAAACGAAGTCCATAATGAATTCACATCCGGCTGACAAGCTATAAAATCGAGCTGCGATCTTATATACTCATTGCTCAATATCTCAATCCCTTCTCTTATCCTCTGAGCAGAATAGCTCAGTGGCTTCGAAATGATATCCCCAGCAAGGGATGTGGGATATGTTCGAACCACAGCGTTTCCGAAATAATATCTCGGCAATGGTGGATTCAATCGGTTTCGAAAATCAGCTGCTATTCGAATCGCCGTTGGCTGAAGATAATCACTTCGGCGTGACTTAGAAGCACTTTTCCAGATGTGAGCAGTGATAGCTTCATATCTTGTGAAAGGACGATGATTTTCGATCATCATTATTTCCGTAGTTTTGTTCTTTATCATGTGGACTTGTTCTTCGGTCAGTTTAAGCAATTCGACGGCAGTTTCCTTCTTCCTCTCGGCTATGTGGTCAGAGGCACCAAGCAAAAGTGGCATTGGCTGGAATTCCGGGTGGTCGAAGCGCGGCGGCTTAAGCGGTTCGCGACACTTCCGAACTACCGTGCGGTCTAAAAACGGCATGTCTTCTTGCTTCAATATTTCTCCTCGAGAAAGTTTAGCCCACGAGTTGATGAAGTGAATGGCTGCGATTCCATCGGCCATGGTGTGCGAAATGGAAATCCCGATTGAAACGCCGCCGCAGCTGAACTTGGTCAGTTGTACAAGTAACAGTGGCACTTCATCAATTGGTTTAGCGCAATCTGCCATGGGAACAAGCTCTCCAATGCTCTCGTTTGGTCTGAAATCACCATAATCCTCCAGTTTTTTGGAAGATTTGGCTTCAAGCAATGTGACTCCAGCTTCATTACAGTGAAGTTCCAGTCGGCCACCTCTGATCCAGCGGAGGCGGCCGGCGAGTGGGTAGAAGTGGACAAGGATATTGCTTAGAGAGCGTCTGATTCTTTCAATGGCGTTTGGTACGGCGCTATGGTTGGATTGTGGTGTGTAGACGTAGATAGTTGGTGCATGCGTCCAAGCACTGAATTGGTCACTCTCAGAGAGCCACAAAGTGCCCTTCGGAGTGGACTTGCTTGGAACAACAGTGAAACAAGATGTAATGCTCACCATTTTTGCACTGACTGTCGGCTCTCTCTCCCTTTCGACAATGTGAACAAAGTTACTTACCTCAAAAGAAGTAAGGTCTATTTATTGTAAGTCTTAGATTAAATGAAATGATGAGTAGATAAGATATTTAACCCCTTAGTGATAAAGATAATGATTGTTGTATCTTTTAATTTTATAATTAATACTTTTAATTTTTTATTTTTATATATATTTTTATTATAAGTTTTCATCTCTTCCTTCATATGTAATATTAAAATAAATGATAAAAAAATATAATTAAAAAGCAAGCATATATTTAATATTGTTAAAGTGAAATTTAATAACTAATTTCAATTTTTTTTCACTTATTTTAACATTGTAAGTGAATGGAAGGATGAATAATTATAACAAAAATAAAAATAAAAGAAAATTTGAAGGAAATGTAATAGACGCCGTGATGTTTACTCTTAAATGAATTTTGGACTTATTAGAAGCAATATTATATGTATTGAAAATAAAATTTAAAATTAAATTTTTAATATAAATTAAAAGTTATCATTGAATACAAGAGGATGATGAGGCAGATTTATAAAACTCAATTTAATATATATAAAAATTTAAAATTCAATTTTGGATCTCATTTTTGTATTAAGACGACAACAACAATATACATATGTATATGAGAACTTATTTTTCATTTTTTGTTGAAAAGCTTTTCTTATTTACGTTTATATTGTAATTATTGAGATCTAGTTGCCACTAGTTTTATCGATCTTACCATTAAACAAATGCTTCATCATCATTTGTTTCTTCATCTCGTCAAGCAAACCAAGGGTCCACTTTTCTTCTTGCTTCGTACTGTTTTATTCCTTTTCTGGGCTTAAGATTAAGATCTTTACTTTCTTATTTTTTTATTTTGAAGAGAAACTATCAATATTTAAATCGAACGACCGTGTCAAAGACTTACACCTTGGACAAGCTATAGCGTTTGTTTTGTAGCTAGCAAGTTGCAGCATGAGCTTCCTTTGTTATACAGCCATCTTGCATTGGTTATCTATTTGACAATTTTGTTTCAGAGTTGTAATTAAATTAAATTATAGATTGATTTTTGATCGCGTAACCTCCACTTATTTTGTCAGATGACTTTTTTTTTTGTAAAAAATGCTATTTAGTTTCATATAAATAAAGGAGTTTCATATCTTTTATATATCTCATGATTAAAAAAATAATGCATGCTGGTGAGAATATTAATCTCCTCTTTAAAATAAAAAATGTTATTTTCATCTACACTATCCAAATTTAACATTAAATTAATAAATTTTTTATTATCTTAATTATTGTATAAGTATAAATATAAATAAATTTAAAAAAATCACTATAGAAGATGTTTTTCATTACAACAGACGAGCACTATATTCTAGCTCATTTAGCATAGATTTGCAAAGATGGAATTTAAAAAAAAGAGAGTTTAAACTCAAATTGAATATATTCAAATAATTTGAACTTGAACTTAAGCCTAATTTGAATATGAGCTTAAATGAATTTACACGAACTGATTCGAATAATATATTATTAGACCTTGATTTTCCATTTGACTTAAAATATTTGAATTTGAGTTTGAGCTTTTAATGAAAATGAGGAGAATTCTATGGTGCCTCGAGAGTTCCAAAACCCGGGATGACGTGGCACATCTTAAGCATTGGATGAAATTACTAAAATTCTTGATAATCTCATCCAAGGGTTTGTGTTGTGTCATGTCACTTCTGGTTTGAAACCCCCGGGGTACCATAGCAATGCCTTGAAAATGAATTTAAATGAGCTTTTACAACTTTATTCGAATGGTTTGTCATTTTATTTAAATTTAAGTATATAAATTTTTTTCTATTACACAATATCAAGCACCAAGTTTTTTTTTATCCCATTTTACTTACCAATATAATTTTTTTAACCATCAAAATCAATAAAAAATGTTTGCAAAATCATCATATAATGCTAATAATTAGATTTAATAAAAAAATAATACTAGAAAGCAATTACAAAGCATTGCACTTTTTTCATGTAACCTTAACAATTAATAATTGAATTAATTTTTTATGTATTATGTTATTTATATATAATATAAAAATAAAAATATATTTTTTATCATTAGGACTCATTTAAGCTTAAAAATACTTTAACCCGAATAATATAAAACCTAAGCTCAATCCATTTAGGTTCAACTTGTTTAAAGTTGAATTCAAATCAAACTTTTTACAAGTTAATCTCAAACTACTCATGAGTCTCTTAACTTATTTGTACCACTTATGCATTTGAATTGGTTTTCAATTTCAGGTAATTTAGTACAAAAGAAAACAACTATCCTCAGTTGTCAAAGGTAAGCAATTACACAATAGGCATCTATATCTATACCCATATATTGGTGCATGTTATGATGTATTTGAAATGAATGTGTTATGTGGAAAAAATAATTATTCAAAATAATTTTGTCATGATCCAACGACAATCGTGACTGGCATGGAATTTGATATCTAATTTCCATTAACCTAACCTACACTCTATACCCATATATTAAGGCATATAAGAAAATTAAGGGATAACTTTATGCATCAAGGGGCAATAGATGGAATTTCATTTAGTAAGTATGATTCAATTACAAAAGAAGTTAAGTTTACTTATAATTCGTTTAAACTTGAGGATAAGTAGTCTAATTAGCCTGAACAAACATGTTTCTATTCCTCTACTTGTAACCTATACAAGATAAGTATCTAATTTCATCAAAATATCATATGCTACCCAAATTATATCGAAGAGTCTCCGAGAAGCTCAACTTTAAGGTAGTGGAGGGAGCTCAACCTATATGAGTCTAAAAAATAAAACTTGGAGTGTCAAGTCTAGAGTTTAGTAAGCAAACATTCTTTACTATTTATGCATGTATCAAGTACATAGAAAAGGATTATTATTAGTTTATGTTGAAAGTTTCCTTTTATTTTTTGTTGTTAAATTACTTTGATACTTAAAATTTCTTTCTCTATCTATATTAGATCTTATAGTATGGAAGTTTGAATTTTTTTCTATTGGATGCATTTTATTTTATTATTTCTTAAGGCCCTTTTATTTTCTCATAAGAGATATTCTTAATTAGTCAATGGGCACATAACTTTTATACCTACTACCAATAAGAATTAAGATAAATGCAAAAATATTGAGATAAATACAAGAATTTTTTAATAATTAACCTCCAACAACCTTTAGACATTTGTTATTTCTAAAACCAATGTCTTAAGTTTCCTTATTTTCCCAACAAATTTTAAATATAATAAATTATGATGTAGATTAAGTAAAAAATAATCATCTTAAATTTCTTAAAAATTTTAAAAATGCCATCGCATGAAAATATATGTTAGTTGTATTTACTAATAATCATTTTATTAGTCCCAATAATTTCAAAAATGTATCGAATTATTATAGACATTAGTTTTGCCTTTTACTGACATTTATCCACCAATGTAAAATCATAATTTTGTAGTAATAAGTCTCTACGAAGTCACCTTGGGAGTAGGAGCGCATTAATACACATTGAAATGTGTGGTTAGAAACTTTAGGTGCTATTGCTTTTGCTTATGCTCAAAGAGACAATGTTGGATATTAGGAAGAATTGTAGAAAATTAAAGCCTAATGGCAGTAAATTGTTACAAATTGCTATTAGAATGCTAAAATGAGCACAGAGTTTGTATAATGTTGAATCTAGAAAAAAGAGCTTTGCTTATTATCATAAAGGTATTTATAAGCCTTGACTTTAGTGGATATAGGCATGTTATCATTATAGGTGATTATCATTGGATATCATTCCCTGATATCCACCTTGTCTTAAGAATCTTACAGCCTTAATCCCTTTTTAACTTTTCCCATTGTCCCAAAAAGGTAAAGATGAAAGGCTCACTTTTTTCATTACTTTCAACTTACTCCTTTTAAACAAGTAGTTTTTAGACATGTAGTTAGCTTGGCCAAATTATCAACTATTGAAATTTTATAAAATGGTTTAATACATTGCATATCATAACAATGAAAATACTTTATGATTGAATATATATAAATTAAAAATAAAAAATATCAAGTAAAATTAGACTAACCTATATAAAAGGTCAATATAATTTGCCTCAAAATTTTCAATAAAAACACTAACTCTCATGAGAACTTAAACATTCACTAAATTACTCCACATTTATTAATTTATCAATCACCAATTTAGGAGTGGAAGTAGGTTAGGCTGAGTTAGATTTTGTCTCCAAATCTATATTAAAAGAAAAATGGCTTGGCCTACCTTATAAGCTTATGGAAAGCTTCAAATTTAGTCTAGCCTAGTTCATACATAATTTTTTCAAGGCCTAATCTAACCTATTAGCCTCTATAGGCTTATTAATAATTAGCTAATATTCTTCAAAAATATTATTAGAAGTGAAATTAAGTTGAGTCAAATTAAGTTTTCATATTATTAAGTATAATTCAACTAACATAAAAAATTGTATAATTCTAGCTAATAATAATATTTTAATTTGAACTTACCTTGACTACATAGAAAATGCAAAGTTCAAAGTTCACTTCAATTCAAACTTGATTCGATTCTAACGTAAATATAAATATCACAATAATAATTATAATTAATCATTTAAATAATTGTAACATAAGCTAAAATTAAGGGAATGGATATATATTAAAAATTTTCACACTATTTAAAATGTATATAATTTTTCAAAAAATATTATATATATCATACATAATTTATTATATAAAAATATGGGCCAGTTTGGTCGAACAATAAGTTAAGCTTTAAATAACATGACTTAACTTATTTTATAAAATGAATTAGAAAATTTGATTCAAGCATATTCTATTTTACAAATAAATTAAGTTAGTTTAAACTAGAAGTAAGTTAGGCCTTTAGAAGCCTATAGGTCAGATGGCCTACTTCCAAGGTTGAGTGCCGAGTAGGTAGTCATATTTAACTAGGGATTCTTTTTTTGTTAACGAGGACAAATGTTGTGCGTTTATTATCATTAAAAATTAAAAGAAATTTTAAAAATTAATTTATAAAATAATTATTTTGTGAATATTTAAATAGTAATAATAAAGTAATAAAGTAATATAGTGATAATTTTTTAATAGTAATGAATGCAGGCATTGTGGACCCGCAAGATACGCAAGAATTTATCTTCCCTAAGCGAGATTCTATAAGCTAATACAAAAGTTGTAAGGCTTGCTTTTGGCTAGTGTCATTGAACCGGATTTAGATATGTGAACAGATACGTGAATCCGTGAAAAATTGCAATTTAGATTTCATAAAATATAAATATATTTAAATAGAAATTTAAAGTAATTCGGTCCACTGGATTTGCAGTCCACACAGACCGAATCAATGCTCCATGGATAAGTTTACATTTTTTTCTTTTTATATTTTTACTTTTAAATTAAACTAACACACTATATAAATTTTTATTCAACCAATTCAATATCCACTCACATTTAATTCTTTATCTTTTAACTCAACCCAACCTAAATAAATTGTTTTTAAGTTAATGACTTTGTTTAATAATTCTAAAGTTAATAGATTTTTTATAATTTATTTATCTTGAATTATTGATGTAGATTAAAAATATATTAAATGTGTGATATTTGAATTTATAATTATTATTTTAAATCTAAAATTATTTTTAAAAAATGAAAAAAAATCCACAAACCTAATATGTGAGTCCACAATCTACAAATATTTGAATTTAGATTCCCATTCAAGGAATCCATAATTTTCATGGATCAAATTTGGTCTAGTCTGTTTATGATTGATCCCCCTGAACTAATCCTTGCATGAATTGAACGATGTCATTTAACAACTGTATTTTTGGAAGTACCCGCAACATGCAACTTTCGTTGTGTAATCTAAAGCATCTTTGAGGCCCGTAATTAGCACAATTCCCATAGGTGGGGTTTGGGTCGCAGAATATTTTTAACATTTTCAGTAATATTTTAGGAGAATATTACATTCTCATATTTAGCTTAAGATTTGAAAAAAAACCTAAAAATATTTTTAGCCCAACTTATCCCAAGATATTCCTATGTAGGGAGGAGGGAATCTTAAATTCTCATAAAATGGGAACGCTGATACTAAAATAAAAGGATAAAATTATTCTCATATTTAATTCTTTTTCTTGTTTATCATTTTATTAAATAATTTTTAATTTAAGTTGAAAATAATTACCAGTTTAGTTTTAAAATATTTTTATTATTAAAAAATACACATTAATTTTTTAACTATAATTTCTTTTCTATTGTTGTTTTTAATGTTTGGAAGATTTTTTAATATAATTATATATACATATGATTTTTTTCATTAACAAATAATGCAACAAGCTTAGAGTTTCTTTAAAAAAAAGGTATATTTATGCATAAAAATATAAATTGATAATATTTTTATGTTAGAGAAGAAATTATAATATAAAATTTAATATTATCATGAACTATAATTATAAAAATAATTTAGTTGTGAAAATTTATAATTTTATTAAAAGAGAAATACTAAGTATATTTAATATTATGATAATAACTGAAATAAATTATGCTCATTTTATTTTGAAAATTAATTTAATAATAATACTAATAATTATGATAATAAAATATAAAATATTAAATTCCTAAGAATCTGGAAAAATATTTTTAAGAAAATTTATAGTGAACTAAATACAGGAATATTATATTCCTATTGATTAAATTCCCAACAAATCACATTACCAAAAATGTATATTTTCCTAGGAATGTAATATTTTATGAACCAAATGCTACTATAAAATTTTTCATACCATAAATGTTATGGATTAATATTCCTTAAACATGCAGGAAAAATAATAATGAGTAAAGTTTATGATTAAATGTGTATTAATACATCACCAAATTTAATTATTATATTATTATATAATATGTCTTTGAAAGATCAGATTAATAACTAATCAATTATAAATTTTATTATGATATTAATTTAATCTTGTCCCATTAAATTTGATATCAAATTAGTCTTACCATTAATTTTACCATGAGATTAATATCAAGTTAATCCTGAGAAATTATGTAGGCATCATATTAATCTTAACTTTTATTTTGATATTTGATTAGTTTTGTTGTTAGTATTCCCATAAGCAAAGCTAAGTTGTAGTTAAATCTTCCCTCCTTTTATTATAGATCAATTAAAAATATTAAATATTAAATTAAGCTAGAAAATTAATTTTTAAGAGAAAGCATTTTGTTTTGCTCTTAAAAAAAACATTAAATCTTGAATATTTAATAGTAATACTTACTTGAAAAAAAACCAACCAATAAACCAAATAATGAACAAATTTATTACAAAGCAAAATAAGTATTTGATTAAAGCGAGTTAAGTTTTAAGTTCTTACAATACAATAAACTAGCCCAAAAAAATTGAGATTTTAAGCAAAATGCCTTAAATCTTGGTGGTACTAGTAGTAGCAAATAGTATCAACCTAAAAAATAATATCAAATATCAAAATAGATTGCAATTCAAATAATCAAATTAAGGTCCTAATTAAAAATTATCAACTAAATAACAAAAAGTTTCAAACTTTTTAGCATTTATAAATGTGAAACATAAAAAGTAAGAATCTTTGAAGTAAAATAGTGTTTTGTATCTTACAATTGCATTTTCAAAAGCAATGGACACACATTGAAAGTTTATTTTCTTTTTATTATTATCTCTATTTGTATTATTTTCTTTTTTTTTTATTATATTTTAAAGTGTAAGCTTAACATCACCATTTTTTAATAAGAAAATAATTCAATTTTAACACTTTTTATTATTTAGTTGGTAACTTTCATTTTGTATCTTAATTTGATTATTTAGATTGCAATCTATTTTGGCATTTAGTGTTATTGTTTTTTGGTAGATATTATTTGCTACTACTATCAAGGTTTAATCTCTTCTTTAAAAGTAAAACATAATGTTTTCTTTTAAAAATTAAATTTTCATCTCAACTTAGCATTTTATATTATTAATTGATCCATAATTAGAGAATGAAAGATTTAATTGCAACTCAAGTTCACAACACTAATTTCATGTCAAAATAAAAGTTAAACTAATGTAATATTAATAAATTTTTGCAAGAATAATTTGATATCAATATAATGGCAAGACTAGATTGATAACAAATTTAATGACATTGAAATAAATTAATGTCGTAATAAAATTTTGAATTAATTTAATGTTGATCTAATCTTTAGTAACTAATTTGCCTATTTACTCTAACAATAATAATAATCTTCTACAAATAATATATTAAACAAAAAATTACTCTTATTGCAAGTAAATTAAATTATCTAAGCACCACAAATGATTAATTTTAAATTATAAAATTTTTAATCCTTTTCTACACTCATCTAATAAGAAAATATTTTATTTATTGTTGAAATACTCTTTTTCATATTTTTTTCCTCTCACCTCTAATTTTTATAGCATCAAAATAATTAAAATTTTGTTTTCAATATCCTTTTCATTTTTTTCACAAATTCAAACAAAGTGTTAACAATGAAAGTAGATGAGTGCGTATGATGTAAAGATCACAAATCCCAAGTAACTTGACAACCTATTTTTTTAGCCTTAAACTCATTCTTTCAAAACCAATTCACACTCTGAATTGGTGTGTATATTTTTATTATTTAAAGGTAGAAAAAGTATAAAAAATTCTTAAATTTTGGGTAATTGGATTTTATAAATTTGAAAATAATACATCTTAAAATTAATAATATTTAAAATAAAATTAAGGATGATTTAGGCTTTAAAGAACATTTTTTGTTAAAATATAATTATAAATCATTAAGATAATAAAAAAATAACGTAAGTTTCATTATTAAAAATAGGGAATTTCGTAAAACACAAAACTTTCTCTTTTCTTAAAAAACATTGTTTCCATTTCCATTTATTACGATGGCTTTAAGTATCACTTTTTTAAAAAAAAAATTAAAGTATAGAAATAATGTATCATTTTTTCGAAGTAAATTAATTTTTTTCGTGAAAAATAAAGGGAGTATCTGACCACACCGACAAGCGGAAACATCCCAAAGATGAACCGACGCCAGCCACTTTAAGTGGGCAAGCCAATACCAATCAATTTGTTATGGTCAGTTGAACTCCGATTCGGTGGGTTTTGCAGCTCCATTTCATGGATTTAGCTTAAAGTGCATTATCATAGCTATTAATAAAAAAATTAATGATTTATGATTTTATAAATAATAATAAATAAATAAAATAATTTTAAAATTTATAATTATCCACTCCCATAATTTCCTTATAAATAATTTTGATAATGCATTTTATTCTTTAAAGTGCATCTTGCACTTTAGAGGAGTCAAATCCCCATTTCATACTTGTTTTCCAAGCAACCTATTTTCTTGTTTAAACCATGCACGTTCATCCACTATACCTTATTAAATCAAGAGTTAATTGATATCCGATAAACTACTTAATAACTGATAAGTTAGTTGATAGTTAATAATTGGTTATATAAAAGAATATTTTACAAAATTAATTATTAAATTAAATAGTTAAAATTTGAAAATAACATAAAAATACATATTAATATAAATAGATATATAAATTAAATAAATTCATATTTATTTAAAATTAAATTATATTAATGCAACAAGGTATTCAAAATTAGAATATAATTAGTTGAAATTTATTTTGTTATATTTTATGATCTTACATATTTATTTGCTTACATAATTTTTATATAATTATTATTTATAATAAAAATATAATCACTTAATATAATTAGTTATATTATATAAAATTAAATATTCATTTATGTATGCTTATTTTAATATATTTGTAGTTTAAAATAAGGATATAATTAAATAAAATGGAATTAATCATAATATATGATATTATACATTTATTTACTTACATACATACTTATTTTTATTTATCTAGGATTTTGAGTAAGAATATAATTACTTAAAATTTAATTAATTATAATTTATATCATTATATATTTATTTACTTAATTACTTTTTATTTAAATAATTATGCTAAATTTATAATATTATATATTTATTTTTTTAATTAATTTTATTTATTATTTAAAATAAAAATATAATTATTTATTAATTGCATTATTTGTAAATTAATAAAAGAAAAAAGTTAAATTCTGAAAATTTTTGAAAAATTATCAATTTATAAGTTATAAAGTACCTTAAATGAAAGCTTATTTTTTATGACAAGCTAGTGAGCAAAATATTGTTAAAAGTTAACTTATAATTTATTAATTGGATTAATAAATCATAAATAAATTTATTTTTTTTGAAGGGAAAAAAACCATAGTTGGATATTAAAAGAATTAATGAAGAGCCACTTGCATCTAAATAGTGCATATCACCAACAAATTAATAAAAGGCCAACATGACGTAAAAATTAAATTGCAAAAGAAATCACTTCATTTTTTATTTATCTATTCATAAAACCAGCTAGATGACATTTTCAAGTTTGAATTTGAATCAACTAACCCAAAAACAACCAACTATGCAAAGGTAATTTAACACTAATGCTTAAAAAGGACGAACATGCATTCATTCATATTACGTCATGATTTTGCATACCAAATCGCTAATGCTTAAATTGGTAAGTATCCAAAGCAAAATTTTTGTAAGTGACTAGCAGATCCATTTACAGAAAAATGATGCCTTCAACTGCCACGTAAACTGGGCACCAATAGCTTGAAAAAAAAAATTCAATGATGAAAAACCAAATAATTCAAATTGGATTTGATTAAAATCAACAATTTCATAATTATGTTATATCCCAATCTCTTTAATAGGCCTACGGAAATATTTTCCTTAAAAGTATTTGGACATATAGATATAGATTTGCAACGGATATTTGGCAAATATTATTTGAATTTATCCGGAAGAAATCTATATGTGTAGTATATATTTTGGATGCTTTAATATTTTTTATAATTACTTAAGTAGAATAAATAATAAATTAACATTTAGAATGTGACAAAAATTCATGTCATCAACTCTCATTACTCCAAAATTGTCCTTTAATATTGGTTGTTTCCATATCAGGCATTGGTTACAAAT
The DNA here is from genome assembly GCA_020226215.1 of Sindora glabra. Taxonomy (NCBI): domain Eukaryota; kingdom Viridiplantae; phylum Streptophyta; class Magnoliopsida; order Fabales; family Fabaceae; genus Sindora; species Sindora glabra. Next base: position 50,402,449 of record CM035233.1, read on the forward strand.
GAATGTTAATACAAGTATCATTGCATCTTGTGTGTCAAACTATTTTATGTCGGTTGATAACTAACATGAAAAAAGAAATATAATATCATCAATTTTTATATAAGTAAGAACCATCTTCATTTCTTCATTGGAAATACAATTATTTTACTTATAATAACAATATTAAATATTGGTTAAAGATATATATAACTGATGTCAAATATAAATATTCAACTAAATTTTTTGAAGTACCCGACGTGGTATATCCTTCCTCTTTATCCCTTTCTTGCAATTCCTCCTAACCTGGTCTAGTCCCTTCTAACCTCTAACATCTCTAATAACATTTTAAAATCTCAATTTTAATAATTAAAGACTATAAAAAAGAATGAAAATAGTGAAAGTTTATATCTAATATCCATTGATCAATATGTAAGATTAACACTCCCTAGAAAGTTGTCTTGAGTTCAATCTCTACAAATACAATGAACATTTATTAAATTTTCATATATAATATTATATATTTTATATAGATAAATAATAGATAATACCACCAAATATAAAAAAAAAGAATGAAATTAAATTTCTTACCTATAAAACTTGTATCGAAATGAAAGGTTACAAGACATGGTTAACTTTGAAACCAGAAACTATATTGTAAGAATAAACACACAAATAAGAAAACTTTTACTTTTATATTCTATGTTTTTCCAATGTGTGTTCAACCCCATAGAGTTACTAACAGACTAATAGATATTCAATATTGTAAAACAATTGTTGAGTGTAAATACAAAAATTAAATAGAATCATCTTAAGGTTAGAATTTATACATATCTTGGTAAAGTGAGAATCATTTTAGGTTTGAAAGAGTTTCGTGATGAAATTTATAAACAGTACCATGACTTTACTTTTTTTATTTTTATCTCGCACCCTAATTTTTAAAGTGTTTTAAGTTTACATATTTGTCTACAATGTTGTTCAATTTTAAAATTTTGAATGCCAGTTATTAGATAAAAAACCAACATCATAAACCAATATATTTTATTCTTTCCATTATATTTCAAGCAAAAACTTTATAATTTTACAAGTTGATTATTTTGAAATTATATTTTGCATTATGACATTTTTCTTACACATACAAATAACAAGAAATTGAATAATATAACAAACAAGAAACTCTAAGAACAATAACTTTAAATGAAAAAAAAAGTGGGATACTTCTTTTTATAATTCCTTTATATTACTTAAGAGTTTCTAAATTTGAGGAAAAGTGATGATCAAGTAGATTTTGTTCATTGATAAATTGGGTTATAAAGATATCAATCTTCTAATTCTTATAAACTTAGGGAAATATAATGTTTATAACCACAACCACATTGAATACTTCCTCAATAATTATTGAAAGTGGTTATGATTATGAACACTATGTTTCCCTAAGTGTTAATGAGGATCAAGAAATTGATATCCTTATAACTTGATTGATCAATAAACAAAATCTAGGAATTTTTCTCCTCAAAAAGTGATGGTGATTGTATTCATGATATCCTCAAAGTAATTCTTTACTTTCATATTCATGACAACCAATTTGATCCTTAAGATATTTATTATCGAATCTTTATAGAAATACTTACTCATCACTTTTATTTCTATAGCAACTAGTTCTTTGTTTTCATATCCTTGGCAACCAATACTCTCAAATTCACTCCATTGAAAGGATAACAACTTAGTAGCAATGACTTGCACTCAATAGTTAATGATTAAGCAACCTTGATCATGTATTGTCCTCATATGTTACCAAAATAAAAAATAGAGTAAAAACTTAAATGAAAAGTGGAGTGAAAAAAATTATAAAGTAATACTTAAACAAAAAATAGAGTGAAAAATAAAAAAAGAAAAAGAAACTGTAAACACAATTTATAAGCAATATGTCAATTAGTAATAGATAACCAAGGACTTAAAAATAATTTTCTTTATGTTGAGTCCGTTGACATATATACCTTTTAAACATCAATTATTTGAAATATTGATATTATAAGTGTTCATCTCATTAATGCCAAATTGCATTTTAAATAAGTAGACCGTTGAAATATAAATAATCTTTATAGTTTACAATAGCACTATAAATACAAATATTATTGGTTGTACATAACTTTTGGACATTGATTTTCAAGCATAATAGACATCTATAACAACAATATTTATAAATACAATAAATAATTGAATGTTGATACTCCTTGAGATATTGATTTATTGTATAACCATCATCTTAAGTTTTCCTATGTTAAACCCTCTATCTCCTGTTGAAAAATAAAGGTTTACAATGTTGGTTTATTATTTTAACTAATGTGGTAAGTTGCACTTATTTTCAAAAATGTTATTGCGCCATTATAAATGTTGATCTTCACTTTAACAAGCCCAAATTGAGGAAAGTTAAAAAGCAAATCTGCAGTAGTGTTTATTAAATATTATTGGAGTTTCATTGCATTTTTTTTATTTATGAAAGAGAGTGTAAATTGCTATTTTAATTACACTTTAGCGTTCAATGGCAATTAGAAGGAATTGTCATATAAATAAGTGTAATTTTAAACTATATAACAACTTAGATAATATTTTTGAAAATACAGTTAAACATTCAAAGTGAGTGTGGTTATACTTTTTGCAAACCTCATCATTTGAATTAATTTTATGTGAACTTCTTCGTCCCACAAAACATTCCCTCTCTGAAACACCACCTAGGCCAACCAGAACCTTGGTTGAAATTAATTATGAAAGATGCAACTCGAAATTTTTGGAACCCACGTATTATGATAAGGCTTTACAACATGAAGGATGCGTTTTGGTCACCAACGAAGAAATGAAAATGATCAAGAAAAAATGAGACTTGCAAGTTGGTGGAGAGGCCGAAGGTAAGAAGATATCATTGAAATTAACTGGACAAAGGAAAGTACAATCTGGATGGCACCGTTAACAAATACAAAACTAGGCTGGTTGCTAAAGTCTATTCTCAACAAGAGGGAGTTGATTACGTTGACATATTTGCAATTGTTTCAAGGTATGACACAGTCTGTCCTCTTCCCATCACCGGCTGCCATTTACTCTTAAGTCACTCCATTAATCAAATTATCACGTACCCTTAGTAGTTCATTGATCCAATATAAAACTAGCATGTTCTCAAACTGTTTTTTTTTTTTTTGCCTTCTCAAACTGTATTTGGATATTATTAGTTTACTTGACTAATTAACTTAGGAAACTAGGAATTGCTTTTATATCGCACATGTCAAGTTTGACCTAAAAACGGGGAATTAATTACTATTTTTGGCTGAACAGCCTTTTAACTTGTAGCCACTATCTAATCAAGTTCACGTTCCCTTATCATGTGTTTATGGCTAAAATCTCTAATAGTCTATACGTTAGTGATGTCTATACTGATCTTGCAGTTTGAAACACGTGAAAATGTTTTATATGATTGTTGAATGCTTGAAGCTTAATGTTAGACACACATCCATGGGGAAATAAGTGCTGACTATGTAGGTTGGCTTTATCAAAAGGCTGGTTGATCGAAATTGTTTGTTTTGTCGAACAATATTTTTCATAAAGAAATATTCTATATATATATATATGAATGAATGAATGAGTGATATATTATTTATATTAATGATTTTAAAAAATAATATTTAAAAGTATGGTGGTAGAAGAAAATTAATTTTTTTTGAAATATAAAAAATTATTTTTTCAAATCCTTTGTATTTAATATTAAATAAATAAAATACTTTATATCATTTTAATATTTTAAAATTATATTCTATAAGAAATATTTTTCATCCAAATAAATAGAGCTACTTTCAAAATGTGTTTTTAAGAATCTAAGATGTCAACTTTCTTGTACTTGAATTTATACAGCAGCATCATGACTCTTCTCTTATCAGTTTATGGCCGGCTGGCATAGATAGATACATGATGGGTACAGAATTTAATTTATAACCCGCATCCTTCCTCATAATTGCTATTGCTTGCTTCAACTTCTTGATCATATTTTCAGTTGACTTAGGTGTTTCTATTTCTATCCATAGCAATGTTCCTAATTCATTATTGTTTGAATGCAGTGGGAGGGATCCATAGATGAAAGAGGGCAAGTTATATTGTTTGAAGCTACGAACAGAGAACTTCAGAGGTCAGAAATTTCCCATTTTTTTCTTCTTGTCCCTCTGTTTAATTCATTCATTACCAGTCCTATATTATATTTCCAGAGGTAAAAAATTTCGTATATTTCAAAAAATTTTGCTTTCTTTCATATCTTAAATTTGATTCTAGAATTTTATCTGTATGCGTTTAGTGACCAGCTCACTCCCACCATTAAAAGGGAAAAAATGAATATAGTCCCTCTGTTTAACAAAATGATCTTGGTTGTGCTTCAGCTGTTTGCCTCATACTTGCGAACTGAATATTCTCATATTCTTTTTTATTCCATAACGAAAACAGTACTATGGGACATTCGACATTCGACTTCTAGGGTGCACTCGAGGTCTAGGAACCCTGGATTACGTGACAGAATTCAGTACGTTTGATCTACACTAATTCATGGCAGCCCTAGCTTTAAAAAAATAGTTTAAGTAGCTGTGGAAAATTATTAGGAAGAGCACTAAATTTTGGAAATTGCAGTTTGAATCCAGGAATTGCAAGTTGTGCTCTCTCATGTTGCTAACACGGCAATATATAACAAGATAAATGTATAGGGTTTCATTCCATTGCAAATTTTAAGGAAATATAAATTTTGATATTGTATATATAATTTAATAAAGAAAAATTACACTTTATTTATATATGATTTTTATCTTTTTTCACTTAATCAATGTTACAATTCATCTACTTATACTTTCAATTGTTAATACTTTGCCCCACTTAAACTATTTTTCATTCAAATATTTAATAGAAAACTCATGTAGATTTAATTTCTCTGTTTGCAATTTTTTATTCCTATACTAGGACCTCACTGTCCTTAAATTGTACTATATAAATTTCTTCTTCTAAATCAACATTTAAGAGAGCATTTTTAACATCCATTTGATATACAACTAATTTAAAATTAGAAGTTAAAGCAAACAAAATATAAATTGAAGAAATCCTTGTTATTAGTGTAAAAGTATTGAAATAATCAACATTCTATTTTTGTGAAAAACCCTTACAACTAAATGAGCTTTGAATTTTTCAATTGATCCACTAGCTCCCAAGATTTTTGGAAATGGATTTAAGTTCTATTTTTATTGCCTCTTTCCAACATTTTACTCAAAAGAAGAAATTGCTTAAAATAAGATTGAGTATCATTATCAATAGGAAAGGTGTATTTAGAGTCTTTGTTGTATGAGAGTTTTTTTCATGTAGTGGATAAATGTGTTTGTAGAACTTAACATTCTTTATTTCTATAATTGTATTGCTATCAAGCACATCACTTTTTAAAACAAGAAATCTATGTGCTACACTGTTACTAGCATATACCACAAATATACAATCAAAGGTTTTTTATCCTATTTTTTATTTCTTGGTTTCAAGCAATAAAACTTTAGCTAGACACCCCCTACACTTTCAAATATTATAAATTAAGTGTATAACCTTTCCACAATTCATAAGGTGTTTTCTCAATTTTCTATTTGTAAGTAACAAGCATAATGAATTTAAAAACACCAATAATATTGGTTAACATGCTTATTGACAATACATTTAGAATTGATATAAAACCTATTTAAACATATTAAGTAAACAAAACAAGTAAATATGTTGACATGGGTTTACATGAGCTTATTTGTCATGCATAGTTATCTTCACCTTCAAAATTAGAAAAATAAGGTTCATTAAATCCAAAAAGGCTAATTAGTTAATGTTCATGATCTGGCAAATATACCTTTTAGAATCTTAATAAAAGCTTCTCAAGCAATCCACAAATATTAAATAAAAAGAATTTAAATTTATTTCAAACTTTGAAAGTATAGTGTAAATTCTCACATGAATTTAAGTACTAAAATGTTACTTTTATTCAATTTTTTTAATGGTTTTCCATGCTTATATAGTATATAATTAATAAAACCCAAACACATTAAGTCATGTAGGTAGTAATGAAGCAAGTTACTAGATGATGATGTTCATATATATAGTAAAAATATTTCTTAATGAGAATAAATTCTTACCTAATGTAACTCCAAAAAAAATTAAAATATGATAATTAGATTATTATTTCCTTTAAATTGTGATTTATAATTCAATAGCACAGACACATATAACACTAATATACCAGCTGGCAATAATAACAAAATCTTAATATAGGAGTAAAATTGAACAAAGTACTTAGTACTTAAGTTCATAAGTCTCACATCAGGAAGTGCCCATGACCATTGAAAGCTTTCAATTTATCTATATGGCATCATTTATAAATAATTAAGGAAATTGAGTTATGACTATCCTATGACGGATCATAATGTTTTACTTCTCAAATAACAAACACAAATGAAAAGAATAGTCAAAGAAATTACACCATATAAATTGTAAACACAATAAATTAGAAATTATTTTTGAAAACTTATTTGTAGAGACATTATCTTTAAAATTGCACTTGAGAGATAATTCCTTGAAATTGTTAAAAAAATTAGCTATGTAGTTTGAAGAGTGATATAGGTCACTGTCCTCAAGGAATTATTTGAATCTCTTGTGCGAAGCTTAAACCAGTACTTCCTCTAGGATTCAATAAACTCTTCTATCCTGATATTATATGACTAGAACAAAAGGCAGATGGTAGGAAAATAAAACTTAATAAGAAAGAAAAGAATTTTTTTAGAGAAAATTGTTATTGATATGTGTGTTGTGTAAAATAAGAGAAATAGTATACTATTTATAGGTTAAGAAATATAACTGTTGAAAAATGGTCATTGAAAATATAGCTATTAGAAATATAGTCGTTAATAATATAGCAGTTGGGAATTAAATGTTAAAATAATTGTTGGAAATAAATGTAGAAATAGCTATTAGGAAATTAATGTTCTAATAAATTCATTGACATTTTAAATTTTACTAAAGCTAAAATCTAGTTTCCCATATAAGTATCAAATTTTGTAAAAATAAAAATTATTTTAATTTTAATTTTGCAAAAATGGGCTTGAGCCTAGACTCACGTGTTATTTGTGCATAGGGCGCAAATCCACCATTTTATACTAATTTTGGCACACTTCATATGCACAAGCCTACTATTTTCTTTCCTTATTACTTTACATAAAAAAAAAGTCTTATATATAAGCCTTCTTTTAAGGTCTAACTTACTCAATGTGAGACTTAGTCTTTTAAAATACTATTTAATGTACAACATATATTTCCTTGAGATATTGTGAATGTTTTTAGTCTCTAAATTATAGAGGTTAGGTTGAGTTATCAATCCGATAAAGTTCTAGTAAAGTAATATTGCACTTAAGTTGATATAGTAGCTTTAGTTGATTAAAACACATGTGAAAACTTGATAGGCATCAATTATAATAATAGATTAGAATCTTAAATTCCATTGTCTACTTATCATGGCTTTGTTCAAACTTGCTTTTTGTTAATTATGAGTTTTCCTTCCAGTTAATATCCATAAATGTGGATCTTTTATTGCTCGTCTCATATTTTTTATAATTCCTTTAGGCTTAGATTCTTCATCTTCAACCTTGTTAACTTTTAGCATCTGTTTAGTGCAATTTGACTTTACTTATAACTATTGTAATAATCAATCATTTTCATAATGCTAACGAAGTAGACCGCTCCTCTCATTTGAAGGAGACCTTGAATATTTAAAATGGATAAGTACAACAATAAAAAGGTATCACTTTTTCCAATTAGTTAGAAATTTTAGGCATTGTCACTTTTACCCACTTTCACCTCACATCTTTTGGGTAACTTCAAATGTCATTTAAAATTTTTAATTCATCTTTAAATGTCCACATGACTTTATCATTATAATAGGATGCTATATCTTTATATCAGTGCAGATCTCTAAGTTCAACTAATGTGACTTGTCTTTAAGATTATTATCTAATTCATTGATGTTATGTTTTTTCCAACTATTGAGAAAATCATTCATGGTCCTTGTCATAGCCATTGTTTACATCTTATTATAATTGTCACATTATGTAGTTATATTCCTTGATCTTCAAATTTTACTTCCTTTGAAGGTTTGCCATCTTGATGATCCCTCACTGTTCATGAATATTCATGGTATATTTTGACTCAAATTCCTCTAATTCTTTTACCTCTTCATCTTCCTCTTTGACTATTTCAAGAGCATTTGTTTAATGTTATCTTCATTCTCCCACTCATTGTGATAATGCCCAATCAATCTTAGAATGACAGGAGAGTAGATTTGCCTTCTTGTTTGGAAAGTGGGCTAGAAAGCTTGTGGTGGGTGAATGTGAAAGAAAAAGAGATTGCTCCCTTTGGTTAATGGCTCAATCTAGAAGTTATATTCAATTTGCAAAAGTGTTGTTTTGTTATTGACGCTCTAGGTCTCACATTTATACTCACTTAAGAAGATGAATAAACTTATAGTTATAATATTAATTCCTTTTTCATGTTTTATGGTGACATCATACATCAAGTTGGAAATGCTCCTCTATTTTTAACTTTTTAGTAATGCATGATGAAGTGTTTGAACATGTGTTTGATCTATTGACTTAGAATGCTTAGCATTTGGTTGCTCCTTTTAAGGTTTTGCTTATGTGACAAAGTGAAGCCTAAGTCAACAAACACATGAATCTTCTTATACTTCTATGCATATACCTAGAAAAAAATTAGCAAGTAGACCCACGTTAAGTAATGCACCAATTGGCTTCTTTTTTACAACAAGCATGAAAAGCTAAAAAATAACTTTTTCAAAGTTTCAATGGTGAATGATATTAGGTTGTGCTAAATGATAGGTGGGCTATAGTTATGCGTAGTGAAATAGGTGTAAAGTTTGAGTCATCTCATACCCCTATTGCTTAAGAATTTAGTTAAAGAAGATCAAGATACTATCATTGGTCTTCTTTCATATGTTTATGAAAAACTTCATAGATCATATGCTATAATAACTTTTCTTGTATCTAATTCATTTAGTATTATTCTAATTATAAAACCTTGGTTAAAGCAAGAAGATCTTATCATATTGCCTTCCACCATGAACCCTGTTTGGCTTATTCGAATTCACAAGGTTGCTCTAAAAAAGAAAAAAGTCAGAGCTACTAATTTTTCTACCCTTATGTACAACCTTAAGAAAATTCCTTTTGGGATTAATATGATTTAACCTTTTACCACTTCTAATGTATTTAAAATTTTAGTTTAAATTATAGCTGAAGCTCTTGCTCCAACCAAATTAACATTTATGCCAAAGGAAAACAAAAATGAGGTGTTAATCCATTGAAGATAAGGAGGCTAATTTTGTTATGCATAAATCTAATCAATGCCTCATGCTTTAAGATATTCGTAAAGGTTTCCTTTAAAGTCAATCTTCCTTGAAGCCTATGTGAATGGAATTTATATATGACCTTTTAGAAATGGGGTTAACTAGTTGCCAATGTGGATCAATAAAAGAGTGAATTATATATAGTTGAGGATGGCAAAGGTTAACCATTATAGTTTTTCATAATTAATCTTGCCTAGGTTTTTAGCACCATTTTGAGAATTAATTCGTGTGGAAAAGAGCATTGGTTCAATTAATCAAGAGTTATACCATACTAAGAAAAGGCTAGAAAACATAAAGAAAAGCTTAAAGGCCATCTCATAAGTTAGTTCATTAGCTTAGATGAAATTTAGCCTTTGAAAAGATTTGTAAAGTGAGTAGTGTACACATCCTAGTTAGGAAGGATGAAGAGATTAGGTTAAAATAGTAGTTAAGGACCTAGATACTAAGCATTTGAGTACTCAAGTAGGTTATTGGCCAACTCTTTTGTTCTAGCTTTTTATGACCTTTTTTATGATCATTTGAACTTTTTTCCTCATGTTTTTACTTCTTAGACCTTTTTGAAATTGTTCAGATTGGCTTCTAATAAGCCTTTACATTATTTATGTTTCTAGTGAGCCTTAAGTTTCTGGTATCCCTTGAATTTTTTTTACTCTTAGCTTCTAAAAGGCCTTCACATTATCTTTTTCTAAGTCGATCAAGTGTTTTAGTTGTTCAGATTGTTCATTTAAATTTTGATTGAGTGGTTTATAGATTAACTTGGAACTGTTAACTTAGGTTATACCATTATTCCACTTTCTTTTAGTAGATGCAAGCTTTTTCAACTCATGCTTTAAAGTCATTCAAAGCGATTTTGTTAACATGGTTTGTAAAGCTTCTTGAATCATCATGCAATGTTTTTTAAATGTTTCAATATTATTTTTTGAACATCATATGACTGCTCAAGTTTTGTATAATGTTGAGGGTAGGTTGTTAACTCACTCAAGCTTTGTATAATGCCAAGAGCATGTAGCTTGCTCAGGCTTTGTATAGTGCCAAGGGCATTTGGCTCACTCAGGCTTTGTATAATATAAAGGACATGTAGTCCACTCGGGCTTTGTTCAATGTCAAGCATGTATGGCTTAGCTTTCAAGATATTGCTAATGATTGTTCAAGCTTTGAGTGTTGATGAGGGAGCTGCAAGCTCCAAAGCTTAAGTTTAGTAATTATCCCAAAGGAATGTAAACTATAATGTATCTTTAAAGTGAGGAATGTTACCTACTATGTGAGCTTTTCACCCTTCCTTATTAACTTTCTGTAAGGTATTATGTATTAAGCTTGAAGATGGATAAGCTTTAGGATGCTTCAAGCTTTTCTTCTGAATGAGATAGTTGATCTTTTAAGCTTCTAGGTTAATCGACTCATGCAAGGACTAGTATTTTTTAAGCTCTTATATTCCAAATCTTTTAATCTTGGAAAGTAACTTTTCTCTTTCTTTTATTATTGGCCTTACTTTCATTGTAGAAGGTATTTTCACTATGAATGATGGACTTGAAATTTTTAGTTCCCTCACACAAAAAGAATGACAATGAATTAGTATTTGTCTTTCCAACATCATTTGTCAAGAATGGTAGAATAAGTTATTCATGTAGGTAATCCTCATGCATGTTCAATCATGCAAATAATGATATTGTAAAAATTCTAAGAGTGTCTTACTCCTTTTATAATTGAGCATGCTATGAAAGTGCAACATTAAATTTATTGCTAAAAATATGTATGCAAAGGAATTTAAGTAATTCATGCACTAGATGCAACTTTTGAATATTGAGTATTTCTTCAAAAAGACAATCTATATTTTAAACCTAAGTGTGAAGTGTATATATGAGAGTATAAAATTTCAAAATATTGCAAGCAAGATATATATATATATATATATATATATATATATATATATATATATATATATATATATATATAGAGAGAGAGAGAGAGAGAGAGAGAGAGGAGTGTGCTCTCCGATGACAAAGTACATATGCCAAGCTTATATTGCTGATGACATGTACAGGCAATTAAGCCATGTGAGATTATATATAAGCCATTGACGCTATGTAGGCAGTTATAATTAATGAGGCATTAAGCCATGTGAGATTATACATAAGCCATTGCCGTTATGTAGGCAGTTATTACTGCTGAGGCATATAAAAATTTCTTTATGAGATTTGAGCCATGCATTCTTGGTATTTGTGAATCATAAGATGATGGTATAAAAGTGAATGTCAGTTACCCTATAGAAAAAGGACGGAGCTCATATAATGCAACCTGTGTGGAGAGTAAGCCTTAGTTTTCAGATTTGATGAGGAGTTTCCTTAGCATTTCTTCTAAAAGGTGAACTATCTTGTGCATAATGTCTCGAACAATAATATTTGAAATTGAAATTTGGCTTGTTACGCGATACTAACTACCTATAAAATGCTAACTTAAGATCCTCTTGTGTGAATTAAGACCTGATATCTCCAGTGTGTAGCTAGCATCTTTTCTATTGTGATAATATCTAGTAAAAGCACTATATTGCTTGCTGGTACTTTCTCATGCCTACTGTTTTTTATTTTTTTTTATTGAGTTTTAATATAAGTTCCCGAGACATGGTTTCTAAAATTTGTTCCAAGTACAGGGTTGAATGCTGAATTTTCCCAATTCAATTCTCAATGCTTGCTCTAAAGACATATTCAAGCTAGTTTTGTAAAAAAATATGTTATGACGTAACATGGTCATCCTAGTCAAGGAAAACACATTGAGAAATGTTGGATCGCAGAAGGTGTACCTGGTGACTAAGTCAACAAGCTTGGCTAATTATAATGCGTAGTTTTGGAAACTCTGCAACTCTTTTTTGTTGCATTGAAATATGGTGGCTGGGACTCGGCTATGCAAGGGTTACGGAGAAGGTGAAGAGACTGAGCTTCATGTGTTTACGTTTATGTTGAGAGATTATAGGGAAGATGAATTCTGATAGAAAATTCGGATAACTTGCTGCCTACTAAATGGTGAAGATATTAGAAAGATAAGACACATCCTATCAACTGGAAATGAGGCTATTTGTTAGTGTTGTTCCAGGCCAATAAGTAAACTCACTTCAGCTAGTTACATTTAATGTAAACAAAGCCGTCCACTTGCTCTTAGTTTGGCTATATACAAAATTCAGAAAAAGGCTAAAACTGTACATAGTGGATGGCTTCATTACCGTATGATTTTCACACACACACACATTTTCACATAGTGGATGGCTTCATTACCGTATGATTTTCACACACACATTTTCACACATACATCAAGAAATTTACTCACCGCCTTTTATCCCTCTTTCTTTTCCTTGTTGTTCAGTAGTAGAATGATGTTTTACTCCTGGAGTTAGTGAATTTATGATTCAAGTGTGAGTATAATCATAATTTACTGCTTCTGCATCTTAGGTTTAAGCGTTGATATTTGCAGCAACAAGTTCTAGCACAACGACTGGCCTAGCTAAGCATTGATAAAAAATGAAATCCCGATCCTAATAGGAGTCGAGCTTACCATACCCAGATAGGATTTGCCGCTGGGGGATGAGATTTTTGACCAAACAGCTTGACCAAACATACATTGAATCTAATTGATAAAAACCTAGCAAGTACATGAACTTAGATCTCTAGAAATTACAAAATTATTAATTCCAATAATTTATATACTGAAGTCTTGGTGTCTTTTTCATGTTTTGCAAATTTATTTATAGTAAGTAATTCGATTTGCTGTTCAAATTCTCTATGTATTAGCTAAAAATTTGATGATTTTGTATGTCTCGTTGCTTTAGAGCTATTGGGTGATCTCCTATCAATGCTTAACCTGTTAATAATATACAATATATTGATCAGACCAGAGAGCACATCAAATTAACATACAAATGCAATCTCAAGGATTATACTCAAAACTTGAAAGTTCGTACAGTTAGCGAAAATCAAATCCTAAATGCTAATGTAAAAACCCGAAACAACCAAGAATCTATCTACCATATCTTAGTAGGAAAAAGATTTTCCTACTTATGCATAGATTGGGAGATTCTTTTTCATAGCTTTTCGATGAAGTGATTTTCTTATGTTACTTATTCTAGTGGACCATTACTATATATATATATATATATGTATATATATATATATATATATATATATATATATATATATATATATATATATATATATATATATATATATATATATATATATAGTGATTAGTGACAGAATTTTCTATCACTAATTGTTGGAAATCCATCACAAAAAAAATAAAATTAAAATAACAACAAAATCAAAGCTGTAAATAAATAATGCGTCGGTAATTCAAATAACAACAAATTCTGAAATCTGTTGCTAAAGTCGTCAAAATTTTGTAAGCCCAAAACGACTTTAAATGAACAATGAATAAATATTAGTGACAACTAAATCTATTACTAAATATAAATTTACTAGTAGAATCTCCATCACTAAAAGCAATTTTTTTTAAATTAGCAACCAAAAATTCTATTGCTAATTTCTAATTGATCACTAATTCCATCACCAAATTATGAAATTTTAGAAAATTATTGGTGTCATTATTAAAAAAAAAATCTGTAGCTAATCTGGGAAATATTACCCATTTTCTATCCATTTTATAGCAACCTATGCAACAACCTTTATTAGTACAATTCATCCACCGTAAAAATGGAATAAATAGACAAATTTTCAAAATTAAATTTCATAAGATTAATGTCAATTGTTTATTCATATAAAATACAAATTGTAATATAAAACAATGAATCCTATATATAAACCAAAAATTAAATCTAATATTTCTAAAAAATGACAAAAATCCTAAATCATATGTCTACAGTTGTCATTATCCTCTCAACACTTTTCAACGTGCTCTTCATCATGCTAAGATGGCTCATTGTTTAGAGATAATTCTTAAACATACAACTTTTGGAACATCATCCTAAAATATAAATCATGCCACTCAATTTGTGCTTGTTGAAAACATAATAACCTACAACAAAAGAAAACATTGAGTTAGTATCATTTACATTGATTATGCAAGACAATACATGAAAATCCTAATCTACATATACATCAAAGATAACCTAATCTAAGATGAAAATCTTGTGTTGTCATATTCAATTTCTTCTTCATCTTTATTCGTCTCTTCTCCATATCACACACGCGCGCGCAAAGGAAAATTAATTATAACATTCACAAAGTTAATGCAAAGTCAAAACAAAAAATCAATGTAAATATTGTAATACTTTTTTTTTGTAATGGTAAAAGTAATCAAGTCACTTGACACACGTACAAAAGATCCTAGGATCAAACTCATGATGTAGAGAAAGGTAAATCTTTCAAGTAACATTCTATACCACTTGAGCCAAAGATTCTTAATTAAACATTATAATGCTTTAATCAACCTTAAATTATCATTTTCAAATTAAATCAAAATAGAACAAATTCTAATTACATATAAATTTCAATTTTCCTTCATTGAAACCTACATTAGTAGATAGATTCAATCCATATTCAAAGTTGTAAAACACTCTAATACTTAAACTATACATCAAAAGCATAAGTTAAACATCAATTATTCAAGAAATTTTAGAAATTCATAAATAAAAAAGAACTAAACAAACCCTAAGTACTATAACTAACATTTCATAGAAAAAATAACCAAGAAAAAATAGCCAAACATGAGAGAGAGAATATAACAAGAAAGCTCCTAAATGTGATAGATGATAGCAAGGAGGCCAAAAGATAATGGTGAAGCTAGCTAGAGAATAGTGGCAAAATTTTAAGCGGAGAGGGCTTCAATGTGCATAAATGAAGAGCCTCTATCATGAACTAGTTATATTCATAATTTAGCAATGGAATTAGTGACAATTAAATCCATTGCTAATTTGTTTTTAATAAAATGGTACATTTAGCTTAGTAATGGTCTTAGTGATACTATTTTATCACTCAATTCATTGCTTTAAAAAAAGTAAATTTTTGACAAAGTATTTTTGAAAAATTCTTACACATAATCCATTGGTGAATCAAAAATAAATTCCTCCATCACAAATACTTTTGACAAATTTTTTATGTTGTGTTTGGATAAAACATTAAGGAAATACTAAGAATTTTGAAATTTTGCACAATTTAATTTCAACAATTGAATCAAAAAGGAATAACTTTACTTGGTTCTCATGATGAGGAATGTTAATCAATATAATGTTTTAAGAGTAAATATGAAATTTATAAAATGATATCTATTTTAGTTAAATTTAAAATGTTAGATTTCATAACTTAAATTCTTCTCTTATAATGCTTAGGTAATTTGTAAATTCTATTTACTTATTGATAAACAAGATATTTTGACTTATAAAACTTGAATTCCTTAGTAACTAAATTATCAATTTTAATTTCCAAATTCAAATACAAGGTTAGAGAATTTAGTGATAGATATAAAAAATTCTATCATTAAAAACAACTACAATTTTATTTTCTAAATTTGGGATGAGAAGACATTTTGCAATGCCATTTCCATCTCTATATAAATTCTTGTAGTAGACATAAATTTGATAACAATGTTTTGGGAGAGATTTTGGTGCACCAATTACATCAATGCACTTCTAAATCTTACAATTGAATTTCATTCATCCACGTAATACTATGTAAGATGAATGAAATCCAATAATTTAGACTGATAATGTACCGGTACAAATGTTTTTGTTGTGCGACAAACTTCATTATTCTGCCTCCAAGGTTTTGACACGTTTCCCTCTGTGCTTTTCCTGCGAGTTATGTAGCAGAAGAATGGCCTATAAGATAACATCGTTTTCCTTGCCGCCGTATAGTTTGTGATTGTTTCTTGTAAGTGAAAATTTGGAAATTTTCACCCAGTTATTTTTCGAAAATTTTCAACATATTATATTGAAAATGTTCTGTATGAAATTTTACTCTTTGATTATGAAATTTTCTTATACTCTAATTTTACTTAATTTTGATGATCTTTGGAATTTTGTTTTTAGGATTTGCCACAACAATTACAGATTTTGTAAGGAGTTCTGTAATTTTGGGCCTGGAGTTTGAATTTACGTCAACAATTACAGGTTTCATTTGAAGTGGCTTAGACGCTGATTATTTTAGTGAAAAATATATAAATTAGTAAGATAGTAGAAAATATTCTATATATTTATTGTTAAATTTAGGAAGTTTAGTGGAAGATAACTCCTCTTTTGAAAAAAAAAATTTTTTGGCTCTAAACACTATTTTTTAATAAAAATGTATAAAATTAATATGCACTCATTTATGTAGAAGCAAATGAGATTTTCTAATAAAAAAATATCTTCCAAGAAACAAACTCAGCCTTAAAGTACGTTATAACTATGCTCTTTCCTTAAGGCATATAGTTTCATATTATAAGAAGAGAGACTTTGATGCATTAGTTGCATCAATGCACCACTAAATTAAATCATTAAATTTTATTTATTCTATATAGTACTATGCAGATAAATAAAATTCAATAGTTTAAATTAGTGTTGCATTAGTGTAATTGGTGCACCATAGCTATCACCTACTATAAGTATGCAGATAAATAAAATTCAATAGTTTAGATTAGTATTGCATTAGTGCAATTGGTGCACCATAGCTATCACCTATTATAAGTCTTTCTCTGAGTTGACGAAGTAAGTGAATAGCATTCTTACTTCGGTTGTCCTATGCAGGTATAGTTGATAACCTTAAAATTTAATTGTTGAAATAATACGATGATCTTATTTATGTATTATCTTTTGGCGGATTGAATTATAATAAAAAATTGAATCTAAAATTTTGATGTTGTTATTCACTTTTGCTATAAATCATGGTTCTATATTATGATTACAACCACGGTGACAGTTTTGTTAAAATTAACAAATTCCCAGTCAAATGTTTAAAAAAAGATACAGCTATTGTAATGTAAAATTGTTGTTGCAATACAGTCCGTAATGATAATATTGTGACTGCCAACTGTAATTTAGAAATTTGTTGTAAATTATATATTAAGGGTTGTACAAGTGCTCTCTAATTGTGCTGATCTTCTTTTTTTCCGCATGGACATGTCTATTTCATTTCTAGCTAGAAGATGTTTCACATGACTGCCGGAATAGAACTTTTGTGGTTCATTGCCTAAAGCCATTCACCTCCGGTGTTAGTCCGAGCATGTATCATTTGAAGTGTCAAAACTCAATGTATAGTAAGTTATTTTACCCTTTTCTTCTATGTTTTGAACCTTTTACCTTTCTGTATGCTTGAATTCATGCTTACTGTTTTGTTTTGTGATTTTTTTTTACTAAACAATCTTCAATTTGGAGTTATTGCAATAGCACATGTCTTAAGCTTAAGGTAATTAAATGTAAGTCTCTTCATTTTCTTAACTTCTGCATATAATAGAACTCAAATCACTTCAAGCTCTTTGATTTAGATATACTAAATTGTTGTGACGTGGGTTCTTCCTATGCATATTTTGGTTTGGACTATTGAAGGGGCAAGGCTGTTTTGGGTTGTATCATTCTTTAACTGTCTGAAAAAACCTTGCTCAACACAAAACAAAACCACTTAATATCAAACTTCAAATACATCCTGCAGCCTATCAACGCCCCTGAATTTGGTCATACGGTGGAAAAGAGAAATTTATACTTCCTTTCGAGTATGTAGTGTTCAAACATATTAACCTTAAGAGCATGTTCTAAATTACGGTTGCCATCATAAATATGATTTTGTTGTAATTAGTAAAATTACAACTAAATATAAAAAATATGAAAAAATGCAGTGCAAAATTCTGGTTATAGTACGATTTGCAACAATAATATTGAGTGTAATCCACAATTTAGAACTTGCTTGGGAGTCCATTAAGCTGTATGAATTGAGCTAACCCTTTGATTTGGCCCATGAAAAGAATGATGCTACTTGTTATTAATTAACAAATGCATTTCAAGAAATTACCGATATAAACTTCTAGACTCATCACCATACCTATCACGTTTTATAAATTTGATTTTTTTGAAATACCTTGCAGGGCTTTTGTAGGGAATGACAATGCGAACTGCTTGTTTGCTGCACAATTGCTTCCTGTTAAGATGTTATGTAAATTCCATTTTATCGATGCTATTGTCGGAGTATATCTATATTTATTTATTCGATATGATTAGGGTTGTAAATGTACATGAAAAATGCATCGGTGGATTGTTATGAAATTCTCAGTTGTAATGAAATTCTTGCAGAAGAACATTTAATGCAACAGCGGATGGCCATTCTCTGCTCCTGTTTATAAGAAACATACGGCAGTAACATGGATGAAGCTATTGAAATGGATTCGACTCCAAACGGTTTGGTTTATACGTGTCGGCAAAAAATGCAGATCAAAATCTATAAAATTTGGATCCGTTTTAAATGCAAACCCATGAAATTCATACAGTTGTTTTTTAAATAAAGAAACTAGATTGTTCTCAAACTTTTGTTTCAGCACGTGTAGAAAATGTAACCTCCCTAGTGCCAGTTAATTTCCATATATAGTTCAATCATGAGTCCCTATACAGTGGAAAGAGTCCATTAGGGCTCTGATACACTATTTAGTGATGAATGGAAGCAGTGAACTTCAATGTTGTATCAAGAAGTTAAATTCTTTTGGTACAAGTCGACTTATATTTAATAAAAGGGACAAATGTATTTACATATTTTTAATCGGCAAGAAATAAACAGTAATTCTTAAGGGTGACTGGCAAACAGTAATGCTTAAAATGTGACCAAAATGTCTAGTTTTAAGTTGCGGCTGCATTCACAGTTACAGTTTTACTGTAATTAGCAAAAATATTTATAAATATCAGGAAATATGATTATTGCAATGTAAAATTGTGAAATATTATGATTGCAATGTGTTAATATTGAATGTAATATTACAATTATGAGCGTAATTTAAAATTTTGGTCCCCATGTGGGTTTTTCTATAGTTTTCAAGCTCCGCACAACTTAGGGATCTCTTTGTTTGTGTTTTCCATTCCAAAATAGGATTTGAAAATAGTTTTTTAAAATAATAAAAACAAGAAAATATTTGACAAGTTATTTTCAAAATAATCTTGAATTATAAAAATACCATTAATAAAATGTGTTTCGGAAATAGAAAAATAAGAATAACTCAAAATTGTTCTTATTTTCTTTCTATTAAAACATATTTTAAAAAATTAAAAATAAAAGAAATAAAACACTTAGGCAAACAAGTTTTTTGTTCTTTTATTTTTAAAAAATAAAGGATCTATGTGAATATATTTTTATTTTTAATTTTAAAAATTTATTTTCGATAACTATTTTTAAAAAAAAATTGAAAAACTTCTTTCAAATTTAAAGAAATACAAATGATAAAGGATGTTTGGATAATTAAATAAAAAAATTATTTAATTATAAAATTAATATACAGTATAAAAGGATAAATTAAAAAATGTCAAAAATTTATTTTTTATTTTTAAATCACACATTTAAAATTATAATTTAAAAAAATTAAAAACATTTTATCAAACAAAAATTTCTTTAAAAAAATGAAAGTTATTTTTAAAACAATAAAGAAACATACTAAAAACTCAAACCAAACAGACACCAGATGTCTCTGTTCACGTGGTTTCTTTTGCCTAGATTTTGACTATATGTTCCTAATATAAGTGATAATAAGCAAACAAACGCATACAATTCAGTAAAGTAATAATAAATCCCAAGCAAGCACATGCAACATACTTGTGTATGTGTGCCATTAAAGAAATAACCAAAAGTAAAAAGCAAGAAACAGCAGTCACTATTCACATCAATATACCATATAAGATGCCAAGCTAGGCATAGGAATCAAACAATATTGCAAGCATGCTGTGAATGGAAGGCAGTAAGATTCCATATGCCTTTACATTAATATATTGTTTTCTTCAACAGTAGTACAAGCATTAATCTATATATATATATACAAAGTTTTGAATTCGAACCCGACACATAACAGAACGTAAAATTTCTAAAATACCGAAAACATAATAAAAAGAAAATTTTCTAAAATATTAACAAATACCATTTTGTCACTGAGGATTCCAGCATATTATTATATATTCTGATCTTAAATTTAATCTACAGTTTGCTGTTACGGGCAACATCCTTAATGCAATTGATCTCTGTCATAAATTCATTTAATGACACTTCTAAAATGCAATATATACTTCAAAAAATAAAATGGATTGTTAGAGGAAGAGATTAAGAGAGAACTCAAATTTACTTAATTCAAAATTTTAAATATAAAGGGACATTTATAAATACAAGAAAATAATTATAGAGACACATCTATCTAATAATCTAAACTAAAGTACATTTTTTAGAAAGACTCTAAGACTTCATAATTAATAAATTATTAATGGTAACTTTTAGAATCTACTTGAAAATTTAAAGAAACACATAGAAATTGCTGTGGAATAATTATACTTGCTAATAAAAAAAGTCAAAAGTTTAGAATTTCATGATGAATAGAAAAAACCTCAAATTTTGATTAATAACAAGTTATCAAATGTAATTTCTAAATTTGTAATTATCCACACCTTGATTTTCTCATGATAATCCACTTTATCCTTTAAATTATATCTTCTACTTCAAAGGAGTCACGATCCCATCCTATAACATTTCTTTTTAACTGTTATAATAAAATCACAACCTAACCACAAATGCAATTTAATACATATAATTCTAAATATAAACCAAATGGTCTACTTACAAAATATTGTCCTTCTATCAAGGTTTCCTGTACAAGTTAGTCCTTTTGCCTTATGAATAATAAAGAGCAGTAGTTATCAATAAGCAGCTTATAGTTAATCAAACTGATGACCAGAAAAGAAAGCCATGCACATTAGAGAAGCAAATATATATTGCCTATATTTGCCACTGCAGCCCATTGTAAACAATGAAGAACAAGCACTGAAACTGTAAATACTAGGGTTTCTTAGGATGTGCAGAGGAAAAGAGAGGAGACAGGCATGTTCTTGAATCATGAGAAGGAACAAAAACAACAGGAGTGAAGGCTTTAATATGGGAATAAATATTTTAGTATATAGGAATAATATTGGGGATGCGGTAATTAACTTTGGTTATGCTGGGTTTGTAAGAATTTAAAAGAGAGATAAATAATATTTTGAGTAATGCCGTAGTAGTAAGAGTGAAAGTCCAGTGCATACAAAGTTTTGACCCAAAACTTGAAAAAAAGAAAGCCAACAAAGTAATATTGAATGTAATTGTATCGATGCTGATTAAAAAAGAAATATTTAGTATAAGCAAATACTATAGCCTAGCTTTAGCAAACATTTTTGGAGTCTAATCAAAGATTTATTTAAAACCAACATCATATAACTTTATCTTTCATCGTTGAACCTGATATGAGTAGATAACAAATGAAACGTTACCCGTAAATATATATTTCTGATCCTCCATTTTTCACGTGAGTACAGTTAATTCAGGGTAAAAATGTGGTTGACTTGCTGGTTAGTACAAGAGTATTATTTCATCGCAGAGGACATTATAAATATAAGGCAAAAGAAAATCAATTCATGGTCAATGAAACAATAAAAAATCTTTGAGATGGCTAATAGATTGGAAGGATTGTAGTGATGGGACTTTCGTTACTGAATAAATTTGATCTAAAATTACTGTGCAAGTATTTAAAATGCAATTTTTGATGCATTGCAATTGCTACTATTGCTCGGATTTATCACCATGTCGTTCAGACATGACCTCAACTCCTAACCATGCTGCCATAACACCTTTATTCGTACGAACATCCAACTATTGTTCACACTCATAACACTATATCTACACTTATAAATAGGTATTTTCTCGTAAGTTTAGGTTCTCAAAGTTCACATTATTTACTTGAAATATTAACTCCTCCTACTCTTTTTTAATTTAAGCATCGGAGCACACTTGGTGGAAGTGTCTCCTCCGCTTGTATGATTAACCAACTGAATTGCAGGTTAACCGATTGAAACCCATTTCGCCGGAAAAGTTTCATTATGTTATTCAAACGATGCCAAAATAA
Organism: Sindora glabra; assembly: GCA_020226215.1. Classification (NCBI taxonomy): domain Eukaryota; kingdom Viridiplantae; phylum Streptophyta; class Magnoliopsida; order Fabales; family Fabaceae; genus Sindora; species Sindora glabra. The sequence goes on from CM035233.1 coordinate 50,424,962, forward strand.
TTGCAATACCCAGGACTTGAAAACAACAGATTATGTATGAACCCATGGAGGACGATGAACAAGAACTTGATTACGCGCAATCAACAAAATAAGTTCTTAGTTATCAAAACTATGTAATCGAGTTTTTAACATGATGCAACTAGAAGTTATCAAGCTATACAAGGCGTCCTGTTAATTTCTGGAGATCGTGATAGTATTATCGATCGATTTCTGAGGTTAAGGTAAAGCTGCAGAAGAAGTGTTTGTTTTTCGATAATCACTTCGTTTCATAGAATCATCAAACAAGAAACAGAGAAAAACTGTTAAAAAATAAAGCACCCCTTAATCCCCAAATAGATCAAGAGTTTGGAAAGATATCTTCTCCTTAGCCCCAGAGCAAACATCAAAGACAATGACAGCCAAACATAAATATCTGATCAGATTAATTTCACTGTCTTCGGAATTATTGACCATTTGGAAAGTGAAAGATGACTTACCTTGGCTTAGTATATGGGTTTTTCTGATGAATTTTGGATCTTCAAGGAAAGATGGGTGCGAGGAATGAAGCCTGGTCCGAGATCAGTCCCAAACCAAACTCATCGCAAAATCTTGGATCAAACTCATTCCAAACATGCCTTTTTAACTCATCACAAAATCTCTCTCGCTCGCTCTCTAAGCTAAATAATTAACAAAAGCAAGCAAGTTGGTAGCTGTTTCTGTCTTCAATTTGAAAGTAAAAAGTTCTAAGAGAAAAGGATTATAAAGAGATCAGACGGTGATTTCGGATCGAACTTCATTCCCAACACCCTCTTTCCACCTTCAACGAATCTCCATACAGTCTTCCGTTCAAAGAGAGGATTTTATGGCAAATATTATACAGATAAGTAGAAAAAGAAGATGATGATGATGATGATGATGATGTAAAACCTTCATCACTTCCTAATTCGAGCTTCTTCAGGAAAAACTCTCGTCTGCTGGCTATATAGCCGCGTAGATCTGATTGTCTCAAGGTTCAAGAACCAGCAAAGGCCTGCAAGCACTCAAGTTCCCAATCAATACGCCACTATATAATATATAAATCGCATATAGGACAGACAACTCGGACGAGGCGTACATGGTGGGAACACGAGAGAGAGTATGTGGGTTGAATAAAAAGGGAAAATAGCTAATATTTTTAACAATACGAGTGGCAACTGAAAAGTTATTTAATACAGTAACGTTGTATGGATGAAAAATAAAATTTAAAATTAAATCTTAAATATAAATTAAAAATTATCATTAAATATAAAATGATGAAATAAATTTATAAAATTTAATTCAATAGATAAAAAAATTCAAATTTTAATTTCGAATCTAATTTTTACTACTTTTGTATTTAACATGCTTGTAACATCTTTGAGTTTGAAGACATTAATTCAGGTAGAAAAATTTTGAAGTCAACATCTAATGCCACTCCCCCACTCACCAAAAGAAAAAAAAAAATCTAATTGTTTGTATATCATTCGAACATTTTCTTACACTATGCATAGCCAAATTAATCATGTTCATTTTAATTGAAATATATAATTAATGTAATATGACATTGACTTCGTAAAAAAGAGTCTTTGAAAAAATATAACATTACTTACACAAAATGAATAATGGTAATTGTATACATTATTATTTATATTATTATTCATGAGAATATATATTATAAACTAAATCGGTTCGGAACTATAACAAGCCAATCTAAATCAAATTATATTGTAGGTACACAAAAGCTAATGTAAAAATAAGTAATTTTCTATTAAAGAAAGAGGTAAAAGTTGAAAGGAATATGAAAGACAGATCATTACAAGAATATTATAGTGAAAAGGCTGGTGAGTTTTTGGAGGGTAGAAGTTGTCTTGTTCTAAGGGCTATTAGCTTTATGGAGGATGGAGGTAGAGGAAATGACTAGAGATTGCTTAGAGAGCTGCGACCTCTACAGGCTTACCCATCCCTTTGAGGAAAAAGAAAGGGGAGCTCTGAAAATAACGAGGAGGATCAAAAGTAAAGCAAGAAAGAAAGAAAGAAAGCATGGGAAGGGGACATTATGGGCCTCCACAAGTGCAATTTTTAATGATTATAATCAAAATTAAAGTTGGGGTCGTTGGAATCCCACACACACGCAAAAAGATAAAGATATTAACGACAACGGAGATATCTCCATCTTGAAGGAAGCGGGTCACTCTCACTCTAGCCTTTTAAGTACGAATTACTATTGCCTAACGGATGCACAGAGCTCATTTTCCAAACAATAATCCTACCCGTATTAAAAATAAAATTAGAAATTAAATTAAAAATTATCATTAAATATAAGATGATAAAATAAATTTATAAAATTTAATTTAATAAATATAAGAAATTCGAAATTCAATTTCACATCCTATTTTAATTGGTATTTATAACATTTTTGTTTTCTAAAATACATAAGGAAAACTATTCATTTATTACTATGATGGAAAATATAGTTATTTAATTGTAATATGGTTTGATTTTATTTTATTTACATACTATTAAAATTTATTAATATGTATTTTGTTTCATTAATAATTTGTCCGTCTGAAATAATTTTGCCAGAACACAAATATAACTCTACATGTATTTATCGCATGATCTTCTAGATCTGTTGAATCCAAAAATATTAAACCAAGTAACTTTACATGTATTTATCGCATGATCCTCTTCTAGATCTGTTGAATCCAAAAATATTAAACCAAGTAGGGAGGTGACGTATCACGCTAAACCAAATTAAATTTAAAAACAGTTTGTTAAGGGTTTAAATTTAATTCACTGTAGATTCAAAATATTTTACATTGTCAGTAAATGAGAAAAAGGTAAATTATTTAAAAAGTAAGAATAATTAAGAACTTTTAATAATAATATAAAATTTTTGATAATTTTTATTAATATAATAATGCTTGATTAAATGATAGTGTAAAGGCAATTTATATTTACAATAAATCAAATTTAAATCCTTTTTACTTATCAAGTCTCTACTCTTACGTGATTTAAATGGGAGAAGATTAAATCACATGATAAATTACTGGTTTTTTTTTCAAATTACCTATTTTTTACCCACGGAGGTCATTGCAAAAATGACCTAATAGAATTTCTCCGTGCGATCCCAAACTTGAATTTCAAAAATTAACTATCCTTGTTAAATTGCTAGTTTTCAAATGTTTCAATTTATATTTTAAAAATAAAAAAAGAATGATAAATTTCTTCATCATTTTTTTTTCGTTTTATTTATGCAGACATTTGAGGATCTACAATCATCCATGATAGGGAGAGAATTCAAACTCTATTTTTATACTCATCGGTTGATAATTGATAAATATAATAGGAGGATGCCACCACATTAACTGAATTTCTTTGTCATTTGTTCGGATTTATATGCAAATAGATGCAACACATTTACAAACGTAACATAGGATCCATATAGTATTTATACATATGATAATGTAATGTATCTGTATCCTTAATTTCATACCTCTCTTATTTACTCGTTTATACTAATAACAAATCCTAAATTCCTGTATGAAAAGATATGGACAAAATCATCAATTTGATTCTTTGATTTGCCCTTTATCTACAATTTCGTTTTATTGAGGTGATCCTACAAGTCTCTTAATTTTGCATAGTTTAGACCAAATGATATATTCATCTAATTCTGCAAGTCCTTGCATGTGGAAGACACCTACATGGCAAGTTAGGTGCCCATTTGATAAGCTAAATCACATGATAGAAAGAAAGTTGCAACCGAGAAAGAAATGATATCATTTTCTTTTCTTTTCTTTTTTGATAAAATAGTACATTAAATTCTTAATTTTCAAACCTTCTTTTTTTTATTAAAAAAAGTAGAGAACAATGTAATTTCTCTTTCAGATATTGTCTCTTTTTTAATCTATATTTTTTTAACAATGGTAGGAGGTTTCTACTAAACGAATATAAATAAAAATCTTTAAATAAAGGTAGAAAATCAAAGGATATCAAATATCACTTAAATCAATAATTTTTCAATTTTTTAAATCTACAATTTAACTCTTCTTCAAATATTGCCTCTTTATTAATCTATATTTTTTAATAATGATCAAGGTGATTAAATTACTAATCATACATACATCATGATTAGAGATCAAATCTTAGGTACAAATTAAATGAAGAAACAAAATCTTAAAAAAAATATCTAATACCACTCAAATTAAAAGTTTTCAACTTTTTTTTATGTCCAATTCAATAGATTAGTTAGATACTGAATGTATCATGTTAGCATTTTCTGCTTTAATTAATAAAATCAAATAGATTAACTCTTTGAAATTAAAAAAAAGAATTTAATTTATTTAAAATTAAAAATTATTTGAGTCCAATTCTAAATAAATTGAATTCTTTTTTTTAATGCAAAGGATTCTTTTATTTGAACAATTCGAAATTAATGAATTACTAACACCACCAACAATATAAAAGATGAAATTGCATTCAAAGTATCGAGTTAAGAGAAAAAAAATGAAAATAAAAATAACTTCAAGTCGATAAATAATGCAAAAGATTTTGACCATTATAAAGCCATTACAATTGTTGGCCATTTCGCATCACAATCACTTCAAGATCTTGTTGATATCTTCTACATATAGTTACCTTTTAATTAAGATGTGAAAGACTAATACTAGGATTTAGCATGTGGAATAGTGTCAAATTAAAATAATTTAATAACTTTTTGGCAATGATGTGCATGAGAACTATTCAAACTAGGGTCAATTTGATAAGCAATTTTCTTTTGCTGAGCCGTAAAGTGTTCAACCTACCCTCTTCGTGGCCCAACTCAAAATCAGTGCCCTATTACTTGAATTTGGCATGATTGTCAAAGAAAGTTGTTATAACCACTACTTGCATAATATGTGACTCATTCGCAAGTATTAGTTCCATTTGCTAAAAGATAAGTAAGCATTATTTGGTAGTTGTTGGATATTGCAATTAGAAAGAATTTATCAGGGTATTGTTTGGTTTGATAAAAAGTTAGGTGAGAAGTACAAATTTTTAAGAGGGAAAAATATAAATTATCCCCTTTAATTTTTAGATGATTGAATTTTATCTCTTTAATTTTAAAAATTACTTTCTTAAACTTTATAATATTAGAAATTAACACTTATCATCCACTTCATTAGTCATTTTATCAAATTTTTTATGAAGTTTTTAAACAATAACCAAAATATTATAGTATGTTGACCTTTTAAATTATTTTTTATACATAATTTTTATGTTATATAATAAATAAAAATTAAATTATAAATAAAGAATTTTAATTTAATATTTGTACATAAGATGCAAAATTGATATCCAAAAAATAATAAAATAGATTAACATTTTATAATGTTTTGATTCTTATTAAAAACTTCACAAAATAATTATATTATTTAACAAAATAATCAATTGAGTGAAAGATGAATGCTATTTTCAAGTTTTGTAAATTTTAAGAGAGAAATTTTCTGGTTTCTAAAATTGACCAGGGTTAACTCTAATCACCTCAAAATTGAAGGAAGTAACTTATATTTTTTCCTTTTTAACACCTACCTTCTAAGTAAAAGGAATCTAGGAATTTTTTTTCCAGAAATTTTTAATTCTCATTATCAGTTAAATTATTTTGACCACTTCCTAAATATTTTACAAAGACAATTATTTTTTGATAAGATCAAATCCTTATAATAAGAATTTATTTTTAATGTGGATCAAATAACTGTAAGCATGGTTGCTTTTTTTAAAAAAAAAATTCAGGTGCTTGTTGAATTAGTTTGTACGCATCGATCAACTAATCTATATATTAATATGAATATAAAAAATAGACTACGACCTACACATTTAATCTATAAAATTTATAACAATAAAAAGTGTCCTAAAAATGTAGAGTAGTTTTAACACCACTCTTACTTTCACCTTTTTCTCTTCAACGATAAGGATTGTGATTTTAATTCTAATAACACATCATCGATTGCATTTTGATAAGATAAATATTTTAATATCATCATGAAGTTGATTATAAAGATAATAATTTTTTAACTTGTCAAAATGAAGTAAATATAATACCAAAATTTTAAATATTACCCCAAAACTAAAATTATTTGCAAATGCATCCACTATAGTACGGTTTATTATTGTAGGCATCAACAGAAATCATACCAAAATCCGATTGTGTCGGACTTGTTCAGGCATAAATACTCTTTTCATTCAATAAAGTTACTTAATTGCACACCATTGTTGAAAAACTAAGCCTCTCGACATGACTTTTTTGTTAAAACTTAAAAGTGCTTGACTGCTTCAACTAAATTTGATTATACTCGCATCAAGGCTGCCAACGAGCCGACTAGAGTTGGGTTGGTTTAAACTTAGCCCAACTTGCATTGTTTTAAATTTTTTTTTTTATCCTGGGACTCCATTCAAGTCAATTTTTCGACTTAAGTTCAATTCGAATTAAGTTTAGGAGTAACCCAACTTAATTCATTATTTGTAATTAATTATAATAATGAAGAATTTTATTTATAATTTAATAGCTTAAAAAAATTAGAAAAGCAAATATATTTAAAAAATTAACAATATGGAATAGATAAGAAAATATAAATAATTAAATTTAGTATTATTATATCACTATGTTAAAATTTAACCTAAATTTTAATTATCACCAATTTATGATTATTTTCTTTTTTGAATAATTTTTCTATTTAAATTAGGATTTTTATCAATTATTTATTATTTCTTATTTTGAATTAGAATTTTCTTATCAAATAAATCTTTAAGGCCTATAAATATATTGTATTTGGAAAATAAATAATTTATTGAAGAGTTCAATACATGAGGAAAGAGTTGAGAGAGTTTATATTTGTAACTCTCACGAGAGATTACTTGACATTTTATAATTTATTCTTACTTTTTTGGTGAAATTATTTGTATTGAGAGTAAAAGGTGTATATACTATTTGTGTGAATATATATTATTGATTAAAGAAAGATTATTAGGCATATTGAGTATATTTAGGATATGAGTTTAAGAGTGATTAAACACTTTATATTCTTTCTATGATTCCTTTAAAGTAGTAAATATATTTCTTGTTTTTTGGTCGTGGAATATGTTAAAAGTTAAATTGCATTAAATTTTTGTGTTTCTTATTATTTTATGCTTCTTTAATTGTGTACTATTTCAACAAATTGCTTCTACATCATCATTATTCCGGCCATCCAAAACTTTACCCAACAAGTGATATCAAAACTCAAATTTACCAAATTTGAGTCTTGTTCATTCAAATATTCTTGATTGGCTCTTCTATTGCATTCATATTAATGAAAGAAGTTTTGATATAGGTTTATTTTGAATTTATCAATCCTAAATTTTGTTTGAGGAACGGCTTTATTTTGAATTTCTAGTGATTTTATCTAAAGAACCTCTATAGAAAAGATGAAGCAAATTTGATGCATGCTTTTGTGAAGTGATAATACTCTGCTAGAGATGGAGTTTTGATAGTTGACATTTGTGTTCTTTTATGAAGGTGATTTAAAATTTAGAGCCTAAGGAATTTTGATAGTAGAATTTATATTAAGGAGGAGATTATTAGGATTTAAACCAAATTCTAATTATCGACAATTTATAATTATTTTCTTTTGTGAATGATTTTCTTATTCAAATTACAATTCTTATCAATTATTTATTATTTCTTATTTTGAACTAAGATTCTCTTGTCAAATAAGCCTTTAAGGCTTATAAGTACGTTGTATTTAGACAAAAATAATTTGTTGGAAAGATTAATATGTGAGACAAGAGAGGCAAGAGAGTTTGTATTTGTCACCTTCACAAAGAGTCACTTGAAATTCCATGATTTGTTCTTACTCTTTTAGTGAAATTATTTATATTAAAAGTGAAGAATGTATACATCATTTATGAAAATCTTTACTGCTCATTAGAGAAAAATTATAAAGTATTTTGTATATATTTAAAATATGGATTTAAGAATGATTAAATACTTTATATTCTTTTTGTAATTTCTTTAAACTAGTAGATTTATTTTTCGTTTTCATCTAAAAGGTAGGCTAAAAATTAAATTATTTACGTCTTGTTAATTCTACTACCTCTCTGTTCTTGAATTACGCAAACCCATTCCTTTCACATAATCGCATTTTCATAGGCTCGTAGCCATCTGAGAACTTTTGCCAACACATTATTCATACATTGTAAGGAGAAAAAGCATAAATGCCAGTGCATTGAGATTTTAAATTGCTTGAAAGAATGAAATTTGAAATCAAAGTAATTTATTTAATTATTTGACTTACAAAAATAAAATTAATAAATTAATTGAAAGAATGAAACTTGAAGTCAAAGTTATTTATTTAATTATTTGGTTTATAAAAATAAAATTAAAAAATTATTTATTAAAATTTTGCCTTTTAATTTTCACTCTTATGATAGTATAAGGGGTGCTAACAATCCAAAATTTTCAATTATTATTATTATTATTTTTATATTTTTATTTAAAATATTTATAAAAATATTGAAGTAATATATTAATAATAAAAATATGTATTTTTATTTTATATTATTAATATTTTATTTTAGAAGAGTACATATATTTAATTCATATTATATTTGTTTATATATTAAATTAGTTCATGAAATAAATAAACTAAACTTTTATTGGTTCAAAATGGACTCATTAATGAATTAGATAATTCAATTTATGCATGCTCATTTATAGCATGAAATCATTTTATCAAATTAAAATTTGAAAAATTGTAAGTCGTTTGTGAGTTAACCGACTCACTTCACGTCGCTTGGCTAGTATTGTTTGACTCACCACTGAATCGATTCTTGCACTTCTTTGCCCCATATGTAAGCCGCTGAGTAATCCTTTCCCCAATTACTTCGACCAAAAACAGAAAAAAAAATGAAAAGAAAAAATCCCTCTCCCCAAATACTACAGGCTTAGAGGAGAAGTGATGATTCTAGGCATCGATGATCTTTATGCAAATCTTTTGCATACATGACACATCATGACCAAAATATATTTCCCTCACATCCTTTTTATATTTTGTTTTAAAAAAAATATTTTTCTTTATATTAAAATCTTATTTTAATTTTTGTAAGATTGAATTTATATCAATCTGATTTATGTAAGATTAATTCCACTTCAAATTCTAATCTTTCCAGGCATAAAATGGAGTTACTAAATTATTGTACAAAGATTAAAATTTTATGTAAAATTAATCTGACAAAAATTAAATTAATACAAATTCTATTTTATAAAGATTAAAATAGAATTTTGTTCTTTATTTCAGTTGTCACTTTAAATTATTGAGAACTTTCTTGTATTTTTCAATTTTATCCTTATAACTTTAATAAATATTCAATCACTTTATGATTGACTTGCGATAAAGAAAAAATTTGTAAAATGCAGGTTTTTGTAATAAAATTAAAACTAATTAATAGCATTTTTAATTCTTATACGTTTACCTAAAAAAATATAAGTTGCACTCGAAGATAATTGCGTGTTATATGTTAGATAAAGTATCTTAACTTTTATAGTCATTTCAATTGAAAATACTAGAGGAAAGTAAAATGATATACAAGGAAAAAAATGGTTACTGTCTGAACAATAAATTAAAAATAAAAGGGTACTTTTTCAATTTTTTTAACCCATCGCTAGTGGACTGGTGGGGTTCAAGTCGATCTGGTCTCGGGTTGGACTCTAAAAATATAGAATTTAAATTTTGCAAAGCTTAAGTAATAATTAAAATTGTTAATGATTCCATTGATATTCGAGACCGGCTATGATAAAATTAATTGAAACGAGCCTTGGACTTTGTGTAATTTTAGTTGAGCTAAATCATTTTTTTTTTTAAATAATTAGATCCAACTTGGATTTCAGTCAATACATTTCATATAATTATGTATAAGAAGATTAACTTCTATGAACACTTTTAAGTTCAACTTAGTCATTGCATAAAGGAAAAAGTTAATACTAATCATATTTATTTTTAATTTATTAAGTTTACAATTGCAGATTCGTATAATATAATTTAAATCAATTCTATTTATTCATTGAATAATTTAAATATTATGTGCAATATATTACATCTTTCATTCCTACTCAAATTTTGTTTAAAGAAAAATTTATTTTCATTCATCTATTATTTTAAAAAATTAATAATATATTTATTATCTTCTTTTAAATATTATCCTTATAATCTAAATATTCAATAACTTTATTTATTAATTAATTTTAATAAAAAATATATTAATAAATTATATCTTATTTTTTTAAAATTAAAATTATTTATTATATTTTTTAATCTTTTTATATTAAACTTAAATCATTCTTAAAAGGAAAAAAATGCATACATGACATTTTCATGTTCATGTTGATGGAGTAATCGCATCAAAGTGGATTTTATGCCTGTTGCTTTCTCTCTGGCTTTCTTCCTCGTGCAGCCACTTGCCCCCGCAACATTTCTAATCAATCCTTCCCCCCCCCCCTTTCGTCTATCTTTTATTTTTACTTTTGTGCGTTCTTTCATAATGTGGTCCATCTGAGTATTTCTGTAAAAAAAAAAAAATTATGAGTCTGATTCACCATAAACAAGTAGAAAAGGAGATATATATGATGTCGCGAGTTTCGTATTAATTATTTGGTTTATAGGAATATTATATGTATTTAAAGGGAAATTTAAAATTAAATTTTAATTATAAATAAAAAATTATCAATCAAAAAGAAAATGATAAAATAAATTTATAAAATTTAATTTAATGAATATAAGGAATTCAAAATATAATTTGGAGTTCTCTTTTTATACATATAATATTTTTATTATGTTTATATATCCCTTTAAAATTACGACGAACCAGATTTATAATCGCAAAAGCAAAATATGATGCCATTGGCCACATGGGATTTGACAATGTCTCTCTTTGTTGTTTGGCTTTCTAGGTTCCAAGTTGGGCAAATCCCCTTCATCATCTACACGTATGAAGCTAGGCAAAGATGTCAAAAGCAGTCTCCCCTTTGAATGTGCGTTGGCCAATAGCTCTCCGTTACTCTGTAGGTCGTACCTAATTTGTGTCGCATTGGAAACTTGCATGGTGGTCATTGTCCCTTACTTGCACGTGGTGCATGCATCAGGAACCCATGATCATAATCGGGGCATGATTCTTGGGAACAATTTTTTACAATATTCAACTTTACTGATAAGAAATAGCCATCAAATAAGTGACACATGGTTCGATCTCGGCTGTTAATAGATTATCTTGTTTGAGATATTACATTATTATTGCTATTTAATTTTTTATCCTTTTTTCCTTCGGTCTTCTCTTACGTTTTCTGCCCAATTTAGTCTTTTTATTTAATATTTAATTGAAAGAAAATTTTATAATATATCATTGATATAATATATATTATTATATAATGTATAAGATTTGATTTAAAATAATTAAATCTAGTGACGTATTAATATTATTATATCAATAATATAACAAAATCTTCCCGATAAGTGTATTGTTTACTTTTGAGATTTTTCCTTTTTATAATAATAGTAAAAATGTTATAGAAAAAATTCAAAACTATAGAAATATATGAAAGTGATAAAAAAAAAAAAAAGGAATTACAAGATGTAAAATATAGATGTGGGGTACACCCATAATGGGGGACCCACATCTTATAGAAAAATAATTTTATTTATTTTTTAAATTACATTCAAATTTGGAGATGGTTATTCTGATAATCACCTCCCCCATTTTTTTAAAAGTGGGAAAACTGCTAGTGTGGTTACAGAGCCATAATCAGGAGAGAAATAAAACTGCTGTGTTCAATTTTTTTAAAAAAAAAAAGAGAATCAGAAAAGCACTGCTTTGGTCTTCCCCTCTCTCTCTCTATCTCTCTCTCTCTCTCTATTCTCTGTACGAATACAATTTGTGTGTTGGGTGAAATCATCGTGAAAGTGACAAGGAGTTCAGTGTGATTCCTGTACACCTTATGAATCAAAGCATCAGAATGGAAATCAGCATTATTTCTGAATCAAGTAAGTAATTCCGCATTAAAATTCTTTGTATGAATTTCATGTTTTCCACATTGGTATCAGAGCCTGGTTAGAAATTGATGTCTGTATTTCCCCATACATGTGATGAATTGTATGAGATGCTCTGAGTTAGATGAATGTATGAGAAGTTCTGATGATGAATTTTGGCCTACAAAGCATGTTTATTAATTTTAATTCTTTTGATGAAATGATTTGGCCATTGATATGAATTTTTGTTTTTGGTTGTATAATTCAATTATTTTTGGAATGAAAATGTTAGGGATGAATTGAATAGTAATAAATACACATAAAGCTTTCATAAAACATACCCGAACATTAGAGAACAACCAAAACACATAAATTCTCATAAAATTCGTAATTTTTTAAATACTGGGTCCCTTGGAAAATTATTTTTTTATCATAAAATTACCCTATAATGATAGAGGATGAAATTCTGAGTCCATAGGCTTTTGAATCACTCAAATCGGACCTCCGGATCAAAAGTTATGGCCATTTGAAGTTTCTAGGTCAACTAGGTCCGCGAACCGGGTCAGGTCGACCCGGTCTAACAAGCTGGAGGTTGAAAATGACGTAAACGACACGTCATTTTAGGTCTTCGGTAAACGACACGTCATTTTGACCAAAGGGGTTGACTGAGTGCACCAAAACGACACGTCGTTTTGACAAATGAGTAAACGACACATCATTTCACCAAAAAAAAAAAACTCTCTCCTCTCCTCACTCTCGGGAATGGCGCGTGGGGCCTACCACCAAGTCATTTTGCCACGTGTCACACACCAATGCATAGAGGACAAAAAATTGCACATTCTGGCATTTTCCGGTGGCCAGAATAGCCACTCACGGCGACGTGTGGACTACACGCGCCGTCGCTGCACGTGGTTCTAAAATTTTTTCTAATTCTGGTTGTTTTTTCCATGTGTGGAGGCGCATGTAGGCATGTGCGACGGTATTTTTGACCGCTGTTTGTTTCTAAAATTTTTAAAAATTGAGTTCTATGCAATGGTAATTTTTTAGAATTTTTTGTGACACTATTTGTGTTGAAAAAAGTGGTAAATTGACATATTTTTTAACTAAAAATTTATTTTTCAGTCATGGAATAATGGTTCTTGGAATAATATGACCCGTATGGGTTTGTGGAGAACTATATTGAGGAACTGAGAGAATCTAATTAGGTGGACACATCAAATGACCTTAGAATCATGCTTCACCAACTATACGAAAGATCCTCCGATACCTTGCATCCTATTAGTGCCTATTTAGGAGAAGTAAGAAACTTAAAAACAGACCTCAAACAAAGAGGAAAAGTGTTTCCAAATTACCTTTGGGTTCGTCACATGTTGACTAAGATTCCGAATGACAATTTTTGGAAACCAATCAAGAAAACCATTTGGCTATGCAAGGACAACAAAACCGGAGTCACAAGGCGCATGAATCTTGAAAAATGTATGGAAGAATTGAGATTGCAAGAACTCTGACAATTCAAAAATAATTGGAGTAGGACAATCCTTCTTTCACAATTCCTTAATATGAAAAGTGCACGACGAGTTAGTCACAGCACTCTAGAAAGGGGATTACATCTCAAAGGTCCACTCAAAAGCATGAACTCACACTATTTTGGACTAGCACACTCTAGAACTCCACCTAAACTTTTTAACACTTTTGAAGAAATGAAGAACCTAAATTCTAAGTAGGAAGCTTGTTTAGAAAATTTATGTATTGAATTTGTAATTTCCTTTTTGTTGTTTGTTGCAAGTTTTCTTATTGTTTGAATTAGCTTCCTGAACTCATTTTATTATGTTTGAACTTGGTTATCAATCAATACATGTTTATTATCTTTATTTCAAATGTGTATATCTTATGAAATTCTATATTTGAGTGGGAGCTCTTAGGTTGCGTTGTCCTGATAGCGATATAACATTTACATGAGTACAATCTCGTTAGGAAATAATGATAATATTTAGACACACATGCGATAGGGGTATGACAAACGTAAACTCCCGACCATGAACTAAGTAGTATCATCATTGTCCTATACGAGAACCATGTAAACAAAAGACATTGTATACTCATAGGAAATGTTCATGAATTGTGATTCAACAGAATGGCTAGCAAGAGTATAATTGCTGAGTTGAACAAGGGTGATAAGTTAAACGGGGATAACTGGGACATTTGGCATCAAAAAATTTCTTACATTTTAGAAGAGCAAGACGCTCTAGAAACCCTGAACCATGTTATGATTGAGCCTGAACAAAGGAACTCTACTCAGCATAGGAGAGATGCGGAAGCTTATACTGTTTGGAAAAAGAAGAACAGTATTGCCCGCATCACATTCTTGAGTGCAATGACGAACGACCTCATGTGTGAATACGAAAAATACCCAATTGCTCAGGGAATGTGGATAGCCCTGAAAGAGAAATTTGGTGGTACTTCAGCCTCCAAATTAAGAAGACTCATAATTAAGTTTGACACTTATAAACTTCGGCCTAATACGCTGATGAAATAACATTTGAGAGAAATGTCAAACATGATTCGTGAACTGAAAATAGCAGGGCATGCACTTTCTGATGAGCAACAAGTGCAAGCAGTGATTAGATCACTCCCTACTAGTTGGGAACACATGAAGGTAAACTTGACTCACAATGAGAGCATTGTTACATTTGATGATGTGGCGCGACATCTGGAACTTGAGGATGAACGTTTGGAGGCTTATCGGTCCTCCGGATAAGCCTATCTAACAGAGGGTTCAAGACCCTCACATTCTAAGCCTAAATACAAGAAAGGCAAGAAATTTCAGAAGAGAAAAACTAGACCCCATTCTAAGGGCAAGAAAACCTTCAAAAAGAAGAAGGGAAGAAATGGCTCGAAGAACTTTGATCTGAAAAAGATCAAGTATTATGCATGCCAGAGAATGGGTCATTTTACTCGAGATTGTACTCAGCAAAATGAGCAGAACAAGGTATTTCTAGATACTGAAAATTTACATTTTTCATATGTTTCCAGTACTGTTTTTCTAACTGAATCTCATCCATTGTGAATTTTGGATTCACGCGCCACAGACCATGTGAGTAAGGATAGAGGATCCTATGTGGATTACCGTCGATTATCAAGTTATAGCAGGTGGCTATACATTGGAAATAATGCAAAGATTGAGGTCAAAGGAATTGGGAAATGCAAATTGAATTTGCGTGGAGGAAAGATCTTAATTTTACATGATGTATTGTATGCACCTGATATTCGATGAAATTTAATTTCTATTAGTTCCCTACTTCAATACAATTTTTTGATTAATTTTCATGACAATATTGCAGATATTTTTAAAGATAATATATATTCTGGTTTCATTTATGATGGATTTGTCATTTTAGATACAGTTGATAATTCTGCTTACGATTGCTTTACTGCTTCCACTTCCAATCTAAATGATGATATGGATATTTGGCATGCTAGACTAGGACATATTAATCAAAATAGAATGATTAAACTAGCAAAAGAAGGCTTGCTAGGACTAATTTCAAATTTAGAAATGTCCTTATGTAAACATTGTTTAGGTGATAAAGCAACTAGAAAATCGTTCGAAAAATTGATTAAGACAGAAAATCCATTACAACTAATTCATTCCGACATATGTGGTCCTTTGAGTGTGAGGGTGAGGCACGGAGCTTGGTATTTCATCACTTTTATTGATGATTACTCACAGTTTAGTCATATCTATTTGATTTCACACAAATCAGAAACATTAGAATGCTTTAAACGCTATTTGAGTGAAGTTGAAAATCAAATGGATAAGAAAATCAAAGCGCTCAGAACTGACCGTGAACGTGAATACTTATCGGAACAATTCAAATAGCTCTGTGAAGAAAAGGGAATAATATGATAATTAACAATCCCTGACACTCCACAACAAAATGGAGTAGCTGAAAGAAGAAATATAACTCTTCTAGACATGGTTAAGTCAATGATGCCGTAAGCAAATCTACCATTTTCATATTAGGGAGATGCTTTATTAACAGCCACTTACATACTTAACCCTATGAACTCTGGACAAAACGCAAACTTGATTTGAGTGTGCTTAGACCATATGGGTCTGCTGCGTATGTCCATGATACTTCCCACAAATATGGAAAATTAGGTCCAAGAGGGAAGAAATGTATTTTTATAAGATATTCAGATCTATCAAAGGGTTACGTTTTCATCGGTGAAAATGAAGATGAAACAGTAACGGAACTTGAATCAAGAGACGCCACATTTCTCGAAAATGAATTTCCTAGCAGAGGTGAAATTGATCGTACTGTCTCATTTTATGAACAGCAAGATCAAATGGATAATAGCGAGTCTTATCCATCTTATCCGAGTGGGAGCTCTCAAAGAGCACTTACTATTCCGAGTGGGAGCTCTGAGAGAGAAAAAGAAAATCCTATTTTTAGAGATGACATAATACAAGGAACCCCACTACGAAAAAGTAAAAGAGGAAGTGTACCCAAGAAACGTTTTTCGATTGAATGATCAGCGTTTATGGTTACTCCTCAAGATGAAGAAGAGCCTAAAACAATACAAGAGGCTTTGAGTTGCCCTGCTAAGGAACAGTGGAAGAAGGCAATGGAGGAAAAAATAAACTCAATGATAACTAAGCAAGTTTAGAAATTAGTTAACCTTCCATCTGGCCGAAAGGCAATTGGGAATAAGTGGGTTCTCAAAATTAAAAGGAAAGCAGATGGATCAATTGAAAGATATAAAGCTCGGTTAGTTGCAAAGGGGTATACACAATAGGAAGGAATAGACTATAAGGATACATTTTCACCTGTTGTGTGTTTTAATTCCATAAGATTGCTCCTAACCATAATAGCAAATTTAGATTCAGAATTACATCAAATGGATGTAAAAATCTCTTTTCTCAATAGAGAACTGGATGAAGAAATTTACATGGAACAACTAGTAGGTTTTATACAAAAAGGAGAAGAAAAGAAAGTTTGTAAACTTCAAAGATCCATTTACGGACTCAAACAATTTCCAGACAATGGTATTTGAGGTTTCACCGAGCGATAACCTCATTTGACTTTCAAATGATTGAGGAAGACCATTGTGTTTACATCAAGCAGTATGAAGGCAATCTAGTAATATTATCCCTTTACGTGGATGATATACTATTAGCTAGGAATAATCTGAAATCGATTATGGCCATTAAGGAATGGTTATCCTCAAATTTTGAGATGAAAGACATAGGTGAGGCAGATTATATCCTTGGAGTCAAGATCATTAGGGATCGCTCTAAGAGATTTCTCAAGAAACTTATTTATGGAGAATTCTTGAGAAATTTAACATGAAAGAATGCAAACCTATGGATACCCCTATAAATAAGAGTGAGCCATTGAGTCAAAACATGTGCCCTCAGAATGAATCTGAAAAGAAAGCAATGGAAAGAATGTCTTATTCCGGTGCGGTTGCTAGTCTTATGTATGCAATGATGTGTACAAGATCGAATATTTGTCATGCGATCGGACTCGTAAGTAAACACCAATCAAATCTCGGACAAAAGCATTGGAAAGTTATCAAGCGAATACTGAGATATTTAAAAAGCATGGTTGATTACGCGTTGTGCTACCAAGGCAAAGATTTGTGCTTAGTCAGATATTCTGATGCGGATTGGGCAGGAGATTTGGATGAGCAAAAGTCCACATCAGGATACTCATTCTTGCTAAACAATGGCACCATATCATGGTGTAGCAAGAAGCAGACATGCATTGTATTATCAACAATGGAAGCTGAGTTCGTAGCATGTTCTGCAGCGGTACAAGAGGTTATATGGCTGAAAATATTTTTAGAACATTTAGGAATTTGTGGAGAAAACTTAGATCCTATCCTGATATATTGTGATAATTAGGCAGCCATCACCTATACAAAGGATCCAAAGTACCACAGTAAGACTAAGCACATTGATATAAAATATCATTTTATCAAAAATGCCATAGCACAAAAGAATATCACCATTTAACACCTTTCTACGCAAAAGATGATAGCAGATCCATTTACTAAGCCAATACCTAGAGATGTATATATTGAACATGTAAAGTCTCTTGATATGCGTAGAATGTAATCAAACATTTCCAAATTTGAAATGAATAAAGTATATTTCATTCAAATGCAATTTTTTTTATGTGTGTATGAGTATACAAATGTCTCGTATGTATGTCGTACAGGTTGATAAGGTTGATTCTCTCACACGAATAACTGCCTCTAACACTCATGAGGAGTGGGCAGAGATGAGACATGTGTTCACTAACATGATAATATGAAATATTCATTTGGTAGAGAAGTAACATAAAATAAAATATGTTTCCTCCAAAGTGGAGATGAGATCCAAAGTACAAATATGGATCGATTTTTGTGGATACTCCCACTTTCCACAATACTTGTAGCCAGATAATGAATTTCTCACATATAGACGTCAAGAGAAGTCAATAATATGAAAGAATTCAGGTTAGGTACTGTATGTGCCTGAACTAAAGTCTGTACGGTATTACTAATAAAATCGACATGCGCCCTTGTGTTAAAAGGGAAATACCATAGCATGTGATTCATACCACATGTGTAAAAGAACCGCAAATGGGAAGCAAGTGAAAGATCCCTGATTCATTGCTGTGTGAGTCACAGAAAAGAAAATTCTTTTCATGGATACCCTTCGACTTTGATGATATTATAGAGAGATGATACAATGCTCGCTACCTTAGTATGCATCTTATGATCATGATATAAACGGTCTAAGAGATAAAATACTATGAAAGCAACTATTTTCAAATTAAAATGATATGCGGGTGAAAGAAAGATTTCCCAACATATACACAATTATGCAAGTGTCTGAGACACGTCCATTATGAAATTAATTTAGGTAACTTCATAAGTGTGGATACTATGCAATATGAATAGTAATATGAGCTTACATTAAAGCTTACAAGGGATCAAATTTACAAGTGGAAAGTGTATATGGGACAATCTAGGGCATTCGAGGCATTATATAAACAAATGAAAAATATGGTTGTTTTGTGCTGATCCTTCATCAGGATTTCTAGTACAAGATCACTCGAGGAGACGTCATGCTCACGCAGTCACAATGATGCACCAAGTATGAAAATTCAAAAGAGAGATAAAGGTTATATGATGTGGCTCATCCCATTATGTGCAAGTGGGAGATGTAAAATGTAGATGTGGGGTACACCCATAATGGAGGACCCACATCTTACAGAAAAATAATTTTATTTATTTTTTAAATTACATTCAAATTTAGAGGTGGTTATTCTGATAACCACCTCTCCCCATTTTTTTGAAAGTAGGAAAACTGCTAGTGTAGTTATAGAGCCATGATCAGGAAAGGAATAAAACTGCTTTATTCAGTTTTTAGAAAAAAGAGAGAATTAGAAAAGTACTGCTCTGGTCTTCCCCCCTCTCTCTCTCTCTATTCTCTTGTGAAAATGACAAGGAGTTCAGTGTGATTCCTATACACCGTGTGAATCAAAGCATCAGAGTGGAAATCAGCATCATTTCTGAATTAAATAAGTAATTCCGCATTAAAATTCTTTGTATGAATTTCATGTTTCCCACACAAGAAGAAGAGAATATTTGATTTCATTATGTGAAAAAATGATTCTCATCATCCCATGTTTATAGGTAGATAGGTTAATGTTATAATTTCATAATAATAACTAAAAAATTATAATATAATAATTAATCATAATGAGAAAATGATAATTAATAATAAAAGAAAAATAAAATGTTTATATAAATTATGGACATCCATATTCAATTATAATTATTCATAATAAAAAATATTTTTAGGCATTCTCTTATTATTTTAGCTAAGATTCGTATAACTTCTTATATTATATATTGTGTAAAAAAAAACTCATAATATTTTAATGTTATAGAAAAAAAAGGTACTAAGGTTATGCTTGATGAAGTGGAAAATGAAAAGATAGGAAAGAAATCTTTAAATTTTAAAATACTTGCTTAATTAAAAAGAAAAAGGAGAAAAGAGAAAATACAATGATATAATTTATGATTACATTATTGCTACATATCAATAATTTAAAATCTTCTATTTTTCTTTTAATTAAATTTTAAATTTTCTTTTTTTTAATTAATTTGCTTCATCGTGAAGCATAGGATAAAGATGCAATAAAATAAAGTAAAGGATAAAGTATTTTTTAAATTTACTTTATGAAAGAAATTATTTTAAGTATAATTAATTATGAATAAAGGTGTACATGAGTTAGTCGAGCGGGTTTTGAGTTGAATCAGCCAAACCGATGTATATAAAATTTAAAATTCGAACTCAGCTTGACCCATAAGTAAGATTAGTTGTCATTTGAATAAAAAAAAAGAGGGATAAGATTGAAAAAAATTTTAAAACGTTATTAATTATAAGTTATAAGTTATTCTTCAAATTTTATTAAATCAAAATTTATTTTTTAAATAAAAATTTACTAAACACATCTAAAGATAATGGTGTAGCTAAGACCCATAAAGGGTTACAATATTATATTTTTACATAATTTATATATTTAAAAAATTATCGAATTATTTTGATGTGATGAGAATTCATTTGCTATAAATTCAAGGCAATAATAATGTTAATTTTTCTAAAAAAATTATTTATTAGATATTAAATCCATCAATTTTTTGAGTTAGTTATTTAAAATTATAATTCTTTAATTAATATCACTCTACTAGAAGATAGGATATATGTGTAAAAAGCAGTTATTTTTTCAAACTAAGTAAAAATTAGCTTTTCTAAAAAATATCTTAATAATTGCAATATTAAATACAAAATCTAAATATTTTATTATTTTAATATTTCATTTCAATTAAAGGATTATTTTTAGGAAGTTCACAAAATAATTTATATTATAAATCTAATAAAATGGTGGAGAAAACCTATATAAATTAGTTAAAATGGTTTGAAGCTGGTGGGTGCAAGTACTCCTACTAGCCTGTACCTGCCATAATTTATAACTTACTAAATAAATTAGTAAATTTTAAGTTAATTTATTTATTGTATAAATTCATAAAATTAGTTCAAAGGAAAAAAAAAAGGTCATGTGCTCGGATCATTTTTAAACAATTCCAAGTGAGATTAACCCTTCATTTGGCATGTAATTTTTCTAGAATTGATTTCATTTCATTTCAATTGAAATGATTTCAATTCATTTACAAATGAATTCTAGTATTTGGATACTTTATCAAAAATAATGATTTCAATTCATTTGTAAATTAATTATTTTATTTGAAATGTATTAAAAAATATATGAAATTTAATTAAAAAGTAAATTTTGATAGTATTATAATAAATATAATATTAGAAAGAGGGTAAAAGTTTTATATAAAATATTTTTTTGGCCAAATGAAATGAATTCTAGTGAAATCATTACTAAATTGAATGGATTTCATAATAGTACAAATGTAATTAAAATAGGAATTGTAAATGAAATGAAATTCTTTTATATTTAAAGCCAAACACCATTTTTTAAAAGAATTCATTTGAAAATGAAATGAAATCTTATTTTTGATGTTGCCAAACAAGGGGTAAGTTGCTATGGTACTAGTTTAATCTTCTACAGTCAAATGCACCAGCTGCATTGCAACGACAGTTTGCAGCTATGGGCAAAAGTGAAAATCGTAGGTCTAGAATGCTAAGAAGCTTAAAATTATTGGGGTTTGAAAAGGAATGAATATCATGTCACAACTATTACAAGAAGTCTAGACTCCGTTATTGATATAATAATATATTAATATATTATTAAATTTAATTATATATTAAATTAATAACTTCTTTAGATATATTACATAATAATATATTAATAATTAGATAGTAATTTATTAATATACTATTATATCAATAATACATGATATATTTTTCCCACAACTATTACGTATAATAAGAAGTATTAGGGAAAACAAAAGCTTTCCATTTGTAAATTGGAATCATAACTTTCGTTAGAATGAATGAAGTTTTAAATTAAAACTAAAAAAATTCTAAAGAAATTTTCATGCAAAAACATTATTTTATGCAATCATTCATAAACAACCTAGCATAATGATTATAAATAGAGTAATGTTACTGGAACTCCACTTCTTTTCTGAGGTTGAATTTTATCTCATTTTAAAATAAATAAATTAAAATTGAAAATATAAATTCTAAAAATTACTCAACCCATAACATTTTTTTTGCCATCCCCGTAACATTACTTCAAAATAACAAAGATGGCCATCCGCTCATACCACATCACTGCTTGTTTGGGCCAACGACTATTTATGTAATTCGGCTAATATAACACAATTCAATACTATTAATTACTGATTTACTTAACATAATCTGTAAAGAATCTTAGGATTAAAACAAACAAAATTGGAATTGAGCTTGATGGGTTGCGCCAGGCCCTTGCTGTAGTGTAAAGTATGGGCGATGCACGAAAGGCCCAGTAGCAAACTACTAAGTGGCCCTTTCCTCTTAAAAATATTAATTTAATATCGTGTGAGCCAATGACTCATATACTATATATTAAATTAACAAGAATAAATACTACACTTTATCATAGCCAAAAAGCCAAAAAAAAGGTATGATTTCCATCAGTGAGCTCCGTTTCTTTTACATGCTGCTCCTTGCCCAGCTCTTCCTTTGCTTGCAAACGTGGATTTGAACCAAGACTACTTCTCTTCCTAGTAGCAAGGGACTACTTTCCAAAGAGCTGGTTACTTTCGGACCATTTCATTTGTGGAACATGATAATTATCATCGGATAATGCTCCTTTTTTTTCCTTCTAAATTGAAGGGAATGAAAAAAATAGAAAAATAAAAGATGGTTATATGTCAATACATTGATGAAAAAATTTGTATTAATATAGTGAGAAAAGTAAAGAAAATTACTGAACGGTATAATTGATTAAGATTAATTAATTAATCTTTAATCCATGTGTGTGATATATATAGATATGAGTTTGTTACATTCAAGATAAGTTATAACTCACAGATGATATACATGATACATAAAATATATTCAAACGATACAGATAAGAGATAAGATAAGGTTGTTTAGTTTGGATTAGTTTGCTTGGAGATGGGCTCTATCTCCAATTTATAAGTTCAACACTTTTCCTTAATTACCCCTCTCAAACAAGTGGGTGATAGTGTCACTTCGAGTTTTTTCCTAAATTATCTAAAATGTGTGTGAGTAAGAGCCTTGATTAAGCAATCTACAATTTGGTCTGAAGAAGATACATAAGCAACAGTAACTTAATTTTGCAAAACTTGATCCCTTATGTAGTGAACATTAACTTCAATATACTTAGATCTTGAATGAAATATAAGGTTAGATACCAAAACCTTAGTACTCGTGTTATCACACCACAAGATAGGTGTCGTAGGTATAGGTAGCCTTATTTCTCTAAGTAAAGATCGAATCCATACTCCTTTTGCAACTAAGTCAACAAGACCTTGATATTCTGATTCAATGCTATAGCATGATACAACTTTTTGTTTCTTTGAAGACTAGGAAACTAGTGTTTCACAGATGAATACACACTGCCTAGCCACTAACTTTCTATCATCTAAATTAGTGGCCTAGTTAGCATCAGAGAATCCAAATATGTCCAAGTTAGCTGATGGCTTGATGTGTAGGCTAAAGTTCATAGTTCCATGAAGGTATCTCAATATCCTTTTGACACATTGCCAATGGAGAATAGTAAGTGCACTTTATGCATTGGCTCAACCTATTAACCAAATAAAAAATGTCAAGTCTTGTGTTTGTTAAGTATTGAAAGGCTCCAATTGTTGTCTGGAATAAAGTTGGATTTTTCATAGGTTCACCATTTGTAGTAATAGTTTTCCCTATAACTATAGGTATGGGAATTAAGGATGCATTTTCCATGTTGAATTTCTTCAATAAATCTGAGATGTATTTGTTTTACTTAAAATACATTCCACTTAAATCCCTGTACACTTCTATCCCAAGGAAGTAATGCAAATTGCTGTGATCTTTCAATGCAAACAAACATTCAAGTATTTGATAAATGCTTTTAGAAAATTGGAATTGTTCCTAATCACAATAATATCATCCATGTAAATTAATAAGAAGGTAATGTGACTTGTACTCTTGAATAAGAGTAATGATGAATCATTTTTAATATTATGAAAGCCCCAAGTAAGTAGGGCATTTCTAAGATGATCAAATCAAGCCCTAGGTGCTTGTTTCAAGTCATAGATGGCTTTGATCAACTTACATATGTAATGAGGTCTAGTTGAATCCATGAAACCAACTAGTTGTTGCATATATATTATTTCCTTAAGGTAGCCATTCAAAAATGTATTATTAATGCCCATTTAACAAATCTTCCAATTGAAATGAACTACAATGGTTAGGATTAGCCTTACTATGCTTGCTTTAACTACAAGATTAAACATTTCTTCATAGTTCAATATTGTAATTTGTTGAAATTCCTTGGCCACTAACCTTGCTTTCCTTCTTTCTATAGTTCTATCTGCCTTATATTTGGTTTTGAAGACCTATTTAGAGTCAATTACATTCTCTAGCCCCTGATAAGGTACCAATGTCCAAGTACCATTTGAAAGGAGTGCTTTGTACTCAGTCTCCATAGTTGTCTTCCACTTGGGTTTTTATAATGCCTTTTTTGCTCTTTCAAGTTCTTTCTCCTCTAATTACCTTTCAACTACACTTATATATGGTCATTTGGGCTTCAACACACTAACTTTGCTTCTTGAAGTCATTTGGTGTAAGCTTACTAATGGTGCAGGTTCAGTGCAGATTCATTAAAGGTGATAACGGCTATTCCAACTTGTATAATAGCATCTTAAGTTATGGTTTACTCTCAAGTTACAATCACCTGTTCATCACTTATTTGCTCCTCTTGATTGCCATGATCATGGATTGAAGAGGAAATGATAGAAAGAGTTTGATGGTTACTATCCCTTTCAAATGCAGTAAACTAGTGCTAAATAGCATGAATATTTCTTGCACTCTCTTCTTGTGATTTACCTAGATTTTGATTTCCTACAACATTAATAGGATAAAAGAAAGTGGCAAATTCAATTAGTATTACAGCTAGTTTCTTTATGTTAAGAAAACCATCATGAAAAAAGAAGTAATTTTCATTAAAGACCACATGCTAAGAAATAAATATCCTTCCAGTAAAGTTGAGGCATTTCTACCCTTTGTGTGAGCCACTATAGCCAAGAAATACACATCTAGTAGTATGAAATTGTAACTTATATTGATTATAAGATTTAAAGCATGGATAACACGCACAGCCAAAAGGCCTTAAGAGATCATTATCAGGAGTTTTATGATATAGCAATGTATATGCCATTTGATTGTTAATAACAATGTTAAGTAATTTATTTATTAGAAAAATCATTGTAAACAATGCTTCCCACTAATAATAAAAAGGCATTTTAGCCTAAGCTAACAGTGTGAGACCAAGTTCAACTATATCCTTGTGTTTCCTTTTTGCTTGTCCATTTTGTGTAGATGTATAAGGATAAGATTGTGTAAATTGAATCCCAACTTCTTAAGTTAATTTTATGAGATTTCTGTACCCTTCTCCACCATCACCTTGCAATATCTTAATTCTTTTGTTAAACTAGATTGTTATAAGATTTTTAAACTGAACGAAGGCTTGCAAAGTTTCAAATTTATGCTTTAAGAGGTAAATCCAAGTAAATCGACTATAATCATCAAAGTGTACATAATATCTAAAACTAGATGACAAAGTTATTAGTGCAGTGCCTTAAACATTAGTATAGATCAAGCCTAAGGGTTCCTAAGCTCAAAAACTAGAATTTCTAAAGGACAAATAATAAGATTTCCTATATTGACAAGCTTGACAGAATTTAAGCTAATCACTTGCAGAAACCTTGACCTTGCAAGCCTCCTATGCCAGCTTTATTTGGTAGATAAGAAAGCACTAGGATTGTTACCATTATTGACACTAGAGAACATGTTTGAGAGTTGGTACAAGCTATCTTTAATTCTCTTTTCCAACAGGACCATCCCTATCTTCTTGTCCTTCACAAGATAATGATAGGAATGAAATTTAACAAAGATGTTATTATCAGTAGCAAGTCTAAAGACACTTAATAAATTCTTAGTAATTCTTGAAATATAAAGAACTTCATGTAAACTCAAAGGCTTATTACATGTATAGAGAAAAGCAGATCCAAAGGCAAGAATTTTTAAACTGTCACAATTACCTACTATTGATTACTCTTATCATCATGCTCATTGAATTCTTGGAACCGATTGGGATCATGTGTGACATGATTACTAGCACCATTGTCAAAGTACCAATCTTGGTCTCAAACTAAATTTAGCGAGGCTATAAAGGCATTGAAACTCTAGTTCCCTTGCCTATCAAACTTGCTTTCATCAGAAGGATGACGTATGTATGATTTGTTAAACTTATAGTAATAGTGAGCAGTAATGTGACCAACTATTCCATAGCTTTTCCATAAACTTGATATATTATTTTGTCTCTAGAGACATAACCTCTGCCTCTTCCTCATCTCATTCCTTGTTGGTTTGTGCTTTTCCAATTGCCACAAGCATATATTCAAATACCTTTGTTTTCAGATTTAGTAGCTTGATTTTTAGATAGGCTAAGTGTGAGATTGGAAAAATTATTTAATTGCTCAAGCCTATTTTTGAAGGCCAACAATTAAGTCTGCAAATCCACCCAAGTTGAGTGTTATTTGTCTAATAGTTAGCCTACTATGGCATTGTAGTCATTATCTAAGCTCGCAAAAGTTTGTGTAATGAGATCTAACATGATAACTGAGCTTCTTGCAAGTTTGAGATTATCAGTAAGAGACTTCATTTTTACTAAAGTATTCATCCATTTTGAAAGAGCCCTTGTGAGTCTTATGGAATTCGGATTTAAGTAAAGTCACCCTAAAATGTGTGTGGGCTTTTGCTAAGTTTTGAGCAACCTCCCAAAGCTCCTTAAAAGTCTAGTAATTAAGGAGTTGAGTAGCAATCTCCTGTGTTATGGAGTTGAAAAGCCATCCTAGCAAGAGTTAATCAATAGTTACCCATTCTCAAAATGCAAGATTGGATGATTTTCCTATGTCATTTGATAGAAAGGGTTCAGGATAGCTCTTAGTGCCAAGAATGTAATCATCAAACTTGTTTCCTCTAAATAGTAGAAGTATCATCAATTTCCATAGCAAATAATTGCTTTTTCCAACTTAACAGAGCATAATGAGGTTAGGACATTCTTTGAGCTGAAATTGCCAAGGGTCTTCATGGTTGTGGCATTTAAGCTGCTGTGGTATGAGCTTTATAACTCTGATACCAAGTGAGAAAAGTGAAGAAAATTATTGGATGGTATAATTGATCAGGATCAATTGATTAATCTTTCATTCACGTTTGTGATATATATATACACACACATAAGTATGTTACATTCAAGATAAGTTACAACTCATAATTGATATACATGATACACAAAATATATTCAAATGGTACAAATAAGAGATAAAATAAGGTTGTTTAGTTTGAATCAATTTGCTTAGACATAGACTCTATCTCTAATTAACAAGTTCAACACTTTTCCTTAACTAATATGTATTTTGTCAACTTTTTTTAATCTATAATTTTCTATATAAAATCTCACAACTTGTTCAATAATATTATAAATTTTCATAAAAATTCAATTTTTCTTTGTTATAACTTTAAATAATAAAATTGAATTTTTTTATATCCTTTTTGTCTAAGAATTTCTTACACACCAATTTTCATAAAATATTTGCTAAATCTTATAACTCTTATGTCAAATTTTTATTAAAAATTATAACTTTTCTCACAAATAGATAACCTTTTTTTTTCCTTTTTGATAAATAGAAGAACAAAGGAAAAATAAAATTAAGACACAAACAAATGAGGGTAGAACACACCCCTCATATCGCACATGAGCTTATTCATACAATATCATATAGAAGAATCAAATATATCAAAGGGTATTTCAATGAAACTTGGAGTATGAGCCAAATTTGTTATGAGTAGGGTAGAAAAATGAACTCTAGTCCACAAGTAATATAAGTTAGTCCACAAATTTTCATGAATTTAAACTTTAAAATTATATTCATTTTTTTTATAGATATTACAAATTAAAATTCCGTATGGATTGAATGCATACAAATTAGTCTACTCATAATTATAGTCCACAAATTAATTCATATTCACACATATACGAATCAGACCATAAAATTTCAAATTTAATTTAATTTTTTTTATAAATAATATGAGAGAAAATTCGTAAAGGCCAATTCATATTATCTATTTGATTGTCTTAACTATAGAGTCTATAACTTTATTAACTTTCCAAAAATAATGGAAAATCACAGTATTCCAATCATATTCCATTTAAATCTGAATAAAAGTGATAATTGCCTCACAAGAATGGAAGTCGTTGCAACCCTTTTTGACCAAGCTAATAGCAACTTCAGAATCTTCAAATCACGTTGGAATCTAAGAAAATTTATTCCCTTTATAGCAAAGTCTATTGCTTATGTGAAGGCATAAAATTTGCTTGTTCTTTCATTTGTTTTCGGTTCAAATTGTAAATCTAAACTGAAAAATCAGTAAATATGATTAAATAATGTTTCTCACATACAAGTAAAAATCCTCACACCTTTTTAATTAAAAATTTAAGTGTAAGAGTTATTATATGAGTGTATATACGCTATTAACTTTTTAAGATTTTATAATAATATTTATCCTATCATTTAATCTTTAAAAATTCAAATTTGATCAATTGAAATGACTCAAAAAATTTTACGCGCACACTAATTTTATGAGAGGCGTGGAAGTTTGTGTCCATATGCGGTGAGTACAATTTTAGGCGATGATAAGTAAGGAGAGATGTGATGGTATATTATTTGCTACTATGTGATCAGAAGACTCAAAAATAAATATTGTCCAAATTACTAAGGCAGACATTGTTGAATTGGATTAGTAACCTGACTGCATGTGAAAGGGGATTCATGCTCCTTACGTTTTCTTTTAGAAAAATTATATATATATATGTTATATCATTCCATTTATATAAGTGAGGGAAATAAATTCCTTTTTGAAATAAAAAATATTATTTTTTATTATATTTTTCATATTTAATATTAAATAAATAAAATATTTTTTATTCTTTTAAGAAAAATTATATTTAACTCATTTATAATTTCATTGTTTTTTGCTTAACTCGTGAACAATTTTAAATATTAAAATTTATTCACATATACTTTCAACCTTTAATATTTTACTTACATAAACTATTTTTCAACAAAAATTAAATAGAGAATACACTTGCATGCATTATATATGATTTGTATTTCCCTAAATTTTGGTTTAATTTGAAGCTTATTTTTAAAATTGATTTATCTTTAAAAGACTTTTTTTTCTGCAATTTGCCCCATCATTCTCAAAGATAAATGGAATTGAGATTATTTTGGTAGTAAATTGGTTCTAATGGTTAAATTAAATTAAAATTTGAAGAAATGAAGATTATATGCAATACATATGAATTCTCTATTAAATTTGAACAAAAAAATAATTAATTTGGGTAAAATGTTAACGGATTAAAGTACAAATGAATGAATTTTAATATTTAAAAATATAGATGAATTAAATGAAAATAATAAAATTATAAATAAGTAAAGCATAATTTTTTTATATTTTATAATTATAAATATAAGTAAATAATGAGAGAATAACAAGGAAGTGGATGATAAATTTGGAAATAAAAAAGTGTATCAATCATTTCCCCGTATAAAATAGACCCTACCTAAAATGTTTTTGCATTAGCTTGACCTTTAAGCCAATTATAGACCTGCAATTTACTTAACCAATTCTGTATATATATTTTTCAAAGTGCAGCCTGCCTAATCCATTAACAATGGGGGTATGGGATCTTGATAGTATTTCTTTTGTCCTCCCTGATCAAACTATGGCTTCTGTGTTCCTTTTACTTTGACAGGAAAGGAGGATAGATTATTTTGGAGCTCGTCTAAGTCTAGTATTTGCACTAGCAAAAACGTTTATAATTTTTTAAAGGAAGAAAAATTTATTATTTTTTGTTTCAACTTTACATGGATTTGGAAAAGCCTAACTTCGCCTAAAATTTAATTTTTTTTTTATATGGTAGGTGATTTTGAATATAAACCCAACAAGAGACCTTCTTATTAAAAAGGAATGGATGTTCCTTCTGCTTGTATTCTTTGCACCATTGGAAGAAATTTTATTGGACATATCTTGAGAAAATGTCATGTAACTCTTTAATTCTAGAATAAGTTATGTATTCCAATATCATGCCAAAATTCATTTCATATAGATTTTGTTGATTGGTTAAAATTTAATCTAACCTCTTCTAAGTTGTATGGTAATCTAAGGATTCTATGGACTACAATTTTTGCTTTAGGATTATGGAATTTTTGGTTAAATAGAAAAATGTTTCATAGTAATCAAGGGAAATTTGGTTTAAAAAAATACTATTTTAAGTAAAGCAATAAAATTTTGAGTTATAATGGAATCAAATAAAGTACCTTCTTCATAACTTGCTGTGGAGATTAAATGGGAACTTCCTCTTTAATGGTGGCACAAACTGAACATAGATAGAGCAATTAAAGATAATTTAAAGTTAGCTTCTTCTTCTGCCATTGTCAAAAATAGTAATGGTGAATGGATAGTTAAGTGCTCAAGAAGGCTTGGAGTATATTCCAATTATGTAGTTGAATAGTGTGATTTGAAAATTTCCAATTATATATTTGAATAGTGTGATTTGAAAAATAGATTATTGCTAGCTCTTAACAGGGGTTTGTTCCCGGTTGCTATTGAATTGGATGACTTGTTTGTGGTAAATACTTCATAGAACCCTAAGTTTTCTATCCCTCATTCTGTTTCCAATTTGGTGCATGACTGTAGAGAGAACTGTTGAAGGGTTGTCTTGGTTACTCATATATATATATATATATATATCAAGAAGCAAGTGATGTTGTCAACTTCTTTAGCTAAAAATTCTCCTACCGTTTATAATGAATTAGTTATTATGAAGACTCCTTCTACTGAAACTTTTGTTTATTTTAAGGCTCATATTATGGTACATTATGTTATAATATGCTAATAATCTTAAATCATTAAATTTTATTCAATTTGCCTACCATAAAAATGATGCAGCGAAGTCTCTCTCATCTTTTAAATAATGTAATTAATAAATATAAGCCTGTAACAATGAATTTCACTTTTACCCAAAAAAAATCAATATAGGCCTATTTAATATTAGTTATTTTCAATATTGACAACTCTAATACCATAAAAATTATAATTATAAATAATAATATAATATAATTTATAAGTAAGAAAAATACTAACTACTAAAGTCTATATACATATACATATATATAACTAGTATAATTCTTTTTCTATTATAATAATTCATATTGTGTAATTTTATGCTAAAAAAATGAGGATCTAGTAGACCAATGAAATAAGTTTAATAAATATAACTTAATTTACTTTGTAGAACGATTAGAAAATTAGGTTTCAATTTATTTTATTTTATAAATAATAATTAATAGTACAGTTAGCTCTAGTCCATTATTGAATGGGAAATTTCAACATTGTTTTCTTTATGCGTAAGGTTCGAAAGGATCCCATTTATATAATAATTTAGTTTGACCCACATGATATGGTTTTTAAACTATTAAGACTACTTCCTTCATCACTATAGACAAAGAATTGAAAACTTATTTTACGGAGAATCACAAGAAAGAATAAGAGGAACTGCGTTAGTATGTGCTGCAAAATCTGCATGAACACCAATGAAATTGAAGATTTATATGTCCCTCCCTACAAATGGGGAGGATGATACTGCCGACTTCCATGAGTATCCCATCAAAAAAATGTAATAAGCTAATAGAGAAATATTTACAAAGGAGAGGAGAGGGGGGTTACAAGTAAGAAGAGACAAACTGCTTGTTTAGATAAGTGTGTCGAAGTACTTCTACATTCTTGAGCCCTGCAATTTCGGATAGAAATCATTACATATGTCACAACTATCATTCCGCACTATTTTACAATTAGAAAAAGGTTCTCACTTTATAAATTGAAATGATAATTTTTCTTTCCAAAAACAGGAATGAAGAAAATTTTCTAATCCATTCGTAAAATTAAAATTTTAGTGCTGAAGAGTAGTTTTCATGGTTGTCATTCATTTATTTCAATATTAGAATTTGATATCAAATTTAATTATTATATTAATAAATATAAATTAATTATATTTAAATTTTTATATTTAATTAATAATTAAACATAATAATTAATATTATATATATTATACAACAATATTATATGCATAAAAATTAAGTTTCAAATGTTAATTAAGAGTTGTCATTAAATTCAAAATAATTGAACAAATTTATAACATTTAATTCAATAAATATAAAAAGTTCAAAGTTTAATTTGAAAATTCATTTTAATACATATAGTATTTTCTTATATTATATACTATAATATATATTTCTTTTATATTATTCATTATTAATTATTATTATAAATTATTATTAATAATTAATTTTCGTACCCTAAATTTATAACTTCTGTTAAATTCGGTCATAAATCACCTTCATAATAATAATAATAATAATAATAATAATAATAATAATAATAATAATAATAATAGCAGCAGTAATAAAATAGCCCCAGCTCGGTATTCGCCCATAGGATAACATGTTTGACTTTGGATCCTTATTCTTATCTTGTCATTTTTTTTTATTAAAAAAATATGATTTTTACTTTAAATTATATTATATATTTTTATTGAGGTTCATAATTTTAAATAAAAATTATATTTAAACTCTATTTCTTACAAATAGTTAATAAATTAATTAATAATTGATAAGTTAATTGATAATTAATAACTTACTACTGATAGTTAATAATTGATAAACTAATTAATTATATAAGAAATATTTCTCAAAATTAACTATTAAAGTAGCTAAAATTTTAAAATAATATAAAAGGATATATTAATAAAAATAGATATATATAATCAAAATAATTTATATTTATTTAAAAATTAAATTATATTAACGTAACTAAAAATTTTAAAATAAAAATATAATATTTAATTAACTATATTTTATAAATTTATATATTTATTTATTTAAATTATTTTTATTTTATTATTTATAATAAAATTGTAATTACTTAAAATATAATTAATTATATTTTATGATATTATTTATTTACTTACATACATATTTTTATATATTTATAATTTAAAATTAGATATAATTATGTTAAAATTAATTTAATTATATTTTATAAAAAATAATATTTAAATTTATGTTATAAAGAACATAGATTATAAATTAATAAAAAATAATGATAAATTTAAAAAAATTTGAAGAGACAATTTCTTTTAAGTTATAAATTATTCTAAGTAATTTATTAAATTAGAGTTTATCTTTTTAATAAATTAGTGTATGAAGTTTTTTCAAATGTTAGTTTATAATTTATTAATTAAATTAATAAATTATAAATTAATTTATTTATTATATAAAAATTTATGTGATGCATGTTTTAGAAAAATAGAACAGGTCCATTTCCGTTTCACTTTGGATCGACAACTATTTATTGTAGTCGGACAGACCAATATAATCTATGCTATCTATAATTGATGAAGTACAACATAGAGTGTTATAGGGCATGGCCCCAAAATTAAAGAACTTGGACTGAGCCTAGTGCGGCGCGCCAGGCCCACGCAATAGAACATCGCATCAGCGACGAGCGAACCGCCCAGCAGCAAGCTACTGAAGGGCCTTTGCCCCTCAAAAGTTTAATCTAATTTCGATGAATCGGTGCCTTCCTTTTAAAATTCGAAATGTCGTAGATTTAAAATTCATTAAATTAAAATTATTTATTTATATTTATCAAAAATAAATAATTATAATTAAATATTTTTAATCTAATATCGTAAGAATTTCTGATTTAATATCATGTGAATCAAATTCAATGTGTACCTGTAATTCAATATCATGTGAATCAAATTCAATGCCATATTAAGTAGTTGTTTGATATAATAATTAGAAATCTAAAAGCTAAATAATTGAATATTGCTTTTTAAAGATATTTAATTGTACTTTTTAAAAGTTTTTAATAATCAATTATAAATAATAATTTTTAGAAAATAATTTATTTATATTTTTATCATAATTACAAAAGAAAAAAATTTAAATTTTATACTCATCTTTTTATTTTCATTCTTTTATCTTTTCACTATCCTTCTCATATTGTTATAAATTTTAAATTTTATACCCAGACTAACTTTATTTTTTTATTTTAAATTTAGTAATGACTTTCAACATTTTATAATTTAATTATTAATAATTTTTTAAATTAGTAAACATGAAAATAAATATAAATCTCATTTTAATTATAAAAAATTAAACTTTTTAATTCATGAAAAAATAATTTAAATAAATGAGGATATATATTAAATAAGAATATATACAAATTAATTAATATATATTATATACTTATATTTTCTTTTACAAACAATAATATCAAAAAAATTAAAAAATTATGAATTTTGATGTGATCACGTATATTTTATTATTTTTGTTGTAATCCAAACAAGAACAAAGTATATATAAATATATTGTGTATAATTAGTTATTATAATCAATTATTTTAAATGCTATACCAAACATACTCTAAACTATAAGGCTGTGTTCGGGCAGAAAATATGGTTTCGAAAAATAAATTTTTATTTTCTGCCCTCGGAAATTTGTAAAGAAAACCAGTCAGCGAAAAAATTGTCATTTGAGGCAAACGGGAAAAAAAAAAAAGAATGATATCTTACAAGCTGGAAGCAGCCTTCTCATTGCTCAAGAAGGAATCAAGTTCCGAAATTTCTCTCAACGTTGAAACCTCTTTCCTTTCGGTCCCGCTCAGAAAAACTCACTCTCATCGTTCGAAATTTCGAAGTCGCATCGCAATGCGTCACTTATTGCGACGAATCTCATTCTCGATCCAAGCTAAATTCCTAATCCCCTCTTCTGCTTAATTCCGAGATTCTCACTCACAACATGGTCCTATGTTTTCAGTAGAATACATTTCCCTTTACTATGTAATTTTCTAACAAAACAAATAAACCAATCTACACTTAATTTAGACAGAAGGGCCGAGAAAGTTGTGCTTTATTACTGCTAACTCCATTTCTTTTATTATATGCTACTCCTCGCCCTTCTCTTTCTTTGCTTTCTCAACCAAACTGTGTCTCTTTCACAGCCACAGATCACATTCAAAAGTTTTAGGCCGGCTTCTTTCAAGACCACTTCGATCATTTGAAGGACATAATATATCCAACAACTAGGGTGGATTTACTTGTTGCAGTGGGTGGGATAAAATTTTTCTAATGATTTTTTTTTTTTAAATAGTAATCCACTTAACACAAATACATGAAATTTTGAATGATAGGAAATAATATCCTTAAAGTAATATATACTATTACATCACTAAGATAGAACCTTCTAATGAGTTTGTATCGAAAATATACAGTATTGATACAAAAAAAAATTATAATCTCCTGTAAAAAACTATTTCAAACCTATAATTTGTATTTTGATACTTCATTTAAGTAGATGAATTTATGTATATTATTAACACATATAGATCAAGTAGGAGAATGTAAATGTTGCAATTTGTTGTAACATGATTTCCCATTTTCGAGATGTCAAACAGGAATCAAGGAAATTTTGGCAACGACTTTCTTTACTTTGATTCACTTTTTTATTTTGTTGAGATATTATGCACACATTGAATAGTCCATATTTACTTGAGTCTCATATTCTTCGTTGGCAATAATGTAACGTCTTAATCATATGACATTGATTTTTACTCTTTATATATTTAAAGGTTGCAAAAGGTCTCATACTTGACATTTTTTTCAACTTTTTCACACTAGTTGTAAGGAATTTTAAACAAGCATGAAGTTCTTTAGTGCCATTGAGAAGTGAAAAAGGTTTTTCGCACTATTGGAAGTTTGGACAAATAGAAATACTAACAACAATGGCTAGAAGTAGGGTTTTTGTTTTCGTTATATTTACATGTAACTGAATATGCTAATTTCTTTTAAATTAGCTTGCATTACTTTTTAGTGTTTCCATATTTTCTTGATAGAAAATTATAACTTCCAATAAAAATATTTCCAACGTGTAAAGCTTTTAGATATGAGAAAATGTTTCTCTCTAGAAAAAAAATGTACACATGCAAATTGAAAGTGTGAAAAAAAAGACTAAATATATGAATTTATTTCTTTAATTGGTTGCCCTTTGCAAAACTTGTTTTGTCCAATTTTATAAGCGATAAAATTTGAATTGATCAGATTTCACATCTTACATGTGCAATTGCTTGTCTTAGATTTTGCCGTATTTGTAGTTACGAATGATCAGAGGTCTTGATGAACCGGCTAATCAAATTGGAGGTTTAATTTATTATGTATAATTGTATGAAATATATAATTCAATCCATTTAATTTTTAAACAATTTGGACAGATTTAGCCTGATTTTGGCTTGATTAAAATTATATAAAATTCGAAGTTAGATTCAAAAGTCCTATTATTATTATTATTATGAATAAAAAAATTTATATTAAAAATATATATTTAAATAGATACTAAAATATTTAAATATATAAATTACTTTATATCAAGTTAAGTATTATTATATTTAAATTAATTAAATATAACTATTTTTTATAATATATAATTTTATTAACAAAAAAATTTATATAATTAAATCAAATTAAATCAACTTAGTTTATATAATCATAACTTGAACTAAACCTAAACATTAATCAATCCATAAAAAATTTAATTAATATTGAAATTATAAAAGGAAAATTCAATCCTTATAATTTTTAAGATCGATCAAGTGGGGGGTCCCCTGGCTCTCCGGTCACCTAGCCGTATACAGCTTAAAATGATAACGATACGTGCGGCGGTGCTTTACCATATATTACGCATAAATAGCAATCGTAAGAATTATTTAATTTCAGTTTCTTCTCAATTGATAAAAAATAATGCTTATGAAAATTATAATTATTATGATGACTATCCTCCTTTTTAAACTTATGATAAATTAATTTAACATAAAAATTTATGCTTTTTTAGCAATAATTTCAAACTATTTAATATACACGTGAGATTTTAAAATTAAACTCAAGAAATAACTAGGTGAAAAATCTTTATTTGTTGCATATGTTATTAATACCTAATTTTGTCCAGATAATAATATAATTAAAATAAAAAAATAACAAAAAAATTAATTGATTAAAAAATATTAAAAATAATATAAAATTTTAAAAAAATTAAAAAAGTTGTAACTAATTGCTTCCATTTTTTTACTTTCAATAAACGGTTACCTATTTGAATTATTGAAGTTGACAATTAGGGAACTTGTTTCTCTACCAATTGTGTGGTGGAATTCTCTCCTTTCATACATGAAAAAAAGGAGAGGTGTGTTACTCGTAGCCGCCTTCTTCACTCTTTTTATTTAACTTTCATCAACATTTGAGAGTGGGGGGACACAGAAAAATGCAAGAAAGACTCAAAAAAATCTGATAGAATTTTAGAGGGAGAAAAAGAAGAAGGGACACACACGAAGAGAAAGAAG
The DNA here is from genome assembly GCA_020226215.1 of Sindora glabra. NCBI lineage: Eukaryota > Viridiplantae > Streptophyta > Magnoliopsida > Fabales > Fabaceae > Sindora > Sindora glabra. The sequence continues at coordinate 50,462,756 of CM035233.1, forward strand.
AAAGGGACACAAAGAGGAGGAAAGACACTGAGAGAAGGAGAAGTTATTTAAAAAGAAGTAAAGATGAGCAATCAAAAAATCAAAAAGGAGGAGTGTAATAAAAAAAATTGTCAAAAGGAAATTTTTCATCATTAGGTGCACTTTTTTTATATTCTTTAATTTTGTATTTGAAATTTTAGAATTTTCATTATTTTAGAATCCCAAATGTGCATTTTGAATATAAGATAAATCCTTATTACACATTTTAAAATAATAATTGTTATTAGTATTTTTTTATATCTGTATCAAAATAAGAAAAAAGATCAAAATATTAAAAAAACCTCATTTTTTAGTGCATGAACATGAGCTCTTTGCAAACAATGATAAATGAAGTTGTAAGAGATAATTGAAGAATAAAAATGAGCAATATTATAAGTTTCAAAAACAAATATAATGAGAACCACATATTCAAAATATCTTACATTATTGTGCCTTTTATTTTTTTATTTATAAAAAATAATAAAAACTTAAATTATAAAAAAATATAATAATAACAAAAGACGCCCTTCACATGAAAGGATGTTCTTTTTATGAAAAAGGTGGGAGAGTCAGTAATCGTCCCACCTTATTTGTTTTTTCAATTTTTTAATTTTTTTGTTTTTTTATTTTTTATTTTAAAAATTAATTAACTAATATTTATTTAAAATACCCCATGTACCTTAAAAAAACTTTAGTTAATTTTTTATTCCAAGATATCATTTTTATACAATTTCTATAATGGAATAAAATAAAATAGTTTAGAAATTCAAACTATTTAATATTCTTGATATGATAAGTGCTTTTGAAAATTGAGTGAATAGATTAAATTAAAAAAATTAATATTATTGTACTTAAAAATTATCTTATACTAGTTATGTGCCCTCATAATTTATATTTTTATTTTAAAAATATATTATGCATATTTGTAATGACAGAATAATATTAAAATTAGTTGTAAGTGCAATAAATATAATTTCAATCTTCTTGAGCAATTCTTTATTTAGATTTGATCATAAAGTTAGATAAATTTAATATTTCAAAAATTATAAAAATAATATTAAATTTTAATTTTAATTTTTCTGAATAGTTATGTATTTAGATTTAGTCATGAAGTTGATAAATTTAATACTTTAAAATTATGAAATAATATTAAAATTATAATTTTAATTCTTTTAAATTTTTATTTCAGATTTAATCATGTAGTTGGAAAAATTTGATAATCTTAAATAAAAATCATCAATATAATACTTTTTAAATAAATGAATAAATAAAATTATTAAAAATAAAAAATTTATAGTATTATTTTATAAAATTATATTACAATTATTTTATTAAAAATATTCCTAAAAATAATTAAAATCTTTTAATAATTATTCATAAAATAAAATAATGAAATAAAAATCTTCATTAAAAAATAAAATAATAATTCTTCATAGATAGTAATGTAAAAATCTTTTAAAAATAAAATCTTTCAAAACTAATGAAACTTATGCATATGACGTATTAAAATTAAGTAATCCGATTGTAAATACAATCATAATACTATTTAATATTATTGAGGTACGTTATTCTATTCAAATCCTATCATGAAATTGAAAAGATTTAACAACCAAATCAACAAATTATTTAAAAATATTTTAGAAATATAAAATATAAAAAAAATTTAAAAATAATAAAATTTATACCTATGATGTATTGAAGTTAAGTGATCCAATTGCAAGTGCAATCATGATGATACTTAATATTATTGAGATATTCTATTTCATCTTAATCCTATCATAAAACTGAACAAATTTAGATAACCAAATTAACAAATTGACCTAAAATTAATAAACATTTCCTTAGGAAAACAGATATGTAATATAATAAGGATCATCATAATTCAATTCATGAGATAGAATTAGAATAAATGAAAAATCGTTCTTTGAATAGATATTATAAGGTGTTAACACCTTCCCTACTCATAACCTACTCCTGAATCTGAACTTTAGAAATGTAGAATATTTTAGGTATTCCAATCACACCATAAAAATGATTAATGACAATTCCATTTTCTTTTTATTCACATTACACGCAATCATATTTCCAAAGAGGTGTGGAAACCCATTTGTCTCTTATGGATTCCACCGTCAGACATATCGTGATAGCTTGGTGACTCCATTAGGGAATAAATCAAAGTAAGGCCATTTTATTTCTTTTTTTTCTATCTTAGCCTTAAATTTTCTTGGTCTATGTGTGGTTCAATATTTTCTTTACATGTGTTTTTATCATAATTATTCTGTTACAGCTATCTTTATCTATGATAAATTAGTCATGAGAAAATTTTTGGAATGGTTGATGTTCTCTCTCATACATTGTACATTAAGGATCTCACTCACATATCATAAGCCTCCTACCCGAGCTTTAGAATACCTATTAAGATTAGCTAGGGGTAAAGTAGTAATATCTTCATGAGACTGCTGATCTCCATGCAGGCTAGTGAAACACTTATGCTCAAATTGGACTTTTTTCCATTTGTAGCCTATCATAGGTGAGGATTGAGTGCCTTACTAGCCTATGATGGTGACAGTAAAAGCAATTTGGGGACCTTTTATCAATTAGATGTCATAGAACCCAAACCAAGTACAAATCAAAATAAACTTAGAACCACTCTATCTAAGAGAAATTTATCCTATGAGAAGAAATTTCTAAGTCTAAGAAAAATCTTTGTAGAATACATGAAGGAACTCTTCCACGACAATCTATTTTTAAGCCAAGCCATGCAAGTTTACTTAAAAATGATGATTAAGCCATATATTAGTTAAATTAGGTGGTTTACCTTCATTTTCAAAAAAATAAATAAATTTGAATGGTTGATCCTATGTTTTATTCCTGCTTAATTGAATGTGGTTGTTGTTTTTATTCCTTGGTCTCTTACATTTATCATTTCATCATACATAGATATCACTAAAAATTATTTATATCATTTGAACTCATTGACCATCAGTTATAAGCTTTAAATCATTAAAAAAATTGGAAGTCTATGATTATGAGTGGTTGTAAATAAGCCACGAAGTTATGAATAGCTTTTAGTAATATCATTTTATTATAAATATTCATGCATTCACTCATTAAAATAACTTATCTCAAAAAAGAAACCTCGCTTCTATTCTACTTTTGAGCAAAGATCATAGAAAATATAGAGGAAGCCCTCACAAAACTTAAAACTAGGTTCTCTACTTTTCCTAAGGATTTACTCAGAAAAATCTACAAATACTAGCTTAAAAAAATAAAGGTGCTCATGCATTTGAGTCTTCTTGAAGATGTGTGATGGATCATTGAAGTTAAGGTACATCTAGTAGGTGAATGTCATAATTCATTTGTTAAACATACGCCGGGGATAGGAAAAAGTTCTTATGCTAAGAAACAAAGAGTTAAAAGAATGGGAGTTTGTTATAAGTGTACAAGATAGACATGTAATACATGCTATGGAAATACTAGAATGGTTTCCTAAAACTGAGAAGATAAATTCAAGTTCATAAAGGATGGACTAAGTAAAGAGTTATTAGATAATAGCCTTCAAACTCTTGAGATGCATCCTAGTGGAGAAGTTTATAGGGTTCTTCTCAATTTAGTGGATCTATTACACAAGGAAAAAAGCATTACCATCTTAGGAATCTGACTTTAAAAAGCACTGTTTGCCGGTTTATAAGAAAACTTGGTAGGAAGAAAATCCTCGACTCATAGAAGGCATTTACACCATTACTGGATGTAAAACTAGAGGAAGATGTGAGCCATAATCATAACTACTATTCATGTGCATATCTTCTCTTTTTAACTTTTTAGTTATTTTTTATTTTTTTACGTAATTGTCTTTACTTTTTCTATATTATTATTGCACTTAAGATATACTTTTGACCTTTTTCCTCTTTGAATCTTAAATTTTTTGACAATAATTAATTCGTAAGACCTTTTTAACCTTTTTCTTATACTTTCCCACCATTTTTTAAAAGTTATTGTGCCTGATTCCTCTAATTTCAAACTTTTCTAATAAAGGTTGATTTGCATGATATTTTACTATTCATTTTTGCTATATAAATATGCATATTTATACTTATCAATGCACACATGGCTCATCTTAAGGTAGAAGAAAAGGTAAAAAGACCATCAATATGTGGATTTAAATCAATCTATGTCTTTGGTGAATCCAGTTGAGGAAAAAATGAAGAGTTTGTGAAAGCAATAAATGAGCTTAGTAAAGTATTAGCCATCATAAATATCAACCTTGTGTATGAAAAAGGAATCCAAAGTTTAAAGGAATCTATAGCAGCATCTACACTTATTAGGAAAAGTAGAGTCTTGTGTACTATTGTGAGAGGTTTGGATGACAAGATTATCACTAACTATACCTTAGGTACTGAGTTAAAGGTTTCAAGCTTACCTGAGCATTGTGGATACATGTTTTATAATGTTGAAGCTTTTATCACATTACCCGGTGATTTGAAAATATTAGAAGCAATTTCCAACATTGTATATTGAGCTAAACTAAACTCTCATAAAAAAAACCATTAAGGTTGTTAAATATTAATGATTTTTATAATGGTTTATTATCATTCTTGGATCAAGCTATAGAATAAGGATTTATCTCATAAGCGACTTGTAGTTCCATAATGTCTACCTCAATTATTGATTAACTGATTGACCAATTATAAATTTCTATTCCTAAATTTGACCCATTAATGAAACAAGTAGATTGGCAACCCAGGACAACACTAAGAAGCATAAGCAAGACACCACTCTTCGATTGTAACCTTCTCCACTTTCATGGTTTTACTTCTATTATTTTATTATGTTTTTGTCCTTCTTTTCTACACCTCTCCTCATCTATAAAGATATAAGAGGCAATGCCTAAATTAGATTGAGAGGAGGAATAATAAGGATTATTAGTAAAACCATCAATCTAGTTGTGTGTATAAAGGATGGCAAAGTAAAGAGTTATTTTAACTCTTGATACGCATCCCTTTAGTAGCATGTTTTTCTTTCATGACTTATCCTCATTTAAAAAAAAATCTTTTGTTAGTGAAACCTTCAAACTAACTGTGTGTATAAAGGATGGCTGAGTAAAGAATCATTTTTAGCTCTTGATACACATCCCATTGGTAATATATTTTTCTTCCTAATGTATCATCACTTCAAAAAAAATTGTTAGTGAAACCTTCAAAATAATTGTATGTGTAAAAGATGGCTGAGTAAAGAGTTACTTTTAACTCTTGATATGTATCTCATTATAAGTACATTTTTCTTCATGATTTATCCTCATTTCAAAAAAAAATCTTTTATTTGCACAACCATTAGACTAACTATGTGTATAAAGGATGATCAAGTAAAAAGTTATTTTTTCACTCTTGATACGCATCCCATTAATAGCATGTTTTTTTTTATAATCTACCCTCATTTAAAAAAAATAGCCTATTTTTAAAATTTCATTTGAAGTGTTATAAGTCTTCTTGTTTGTTTGAGTGCTTTCCACTGATTTTGAGAATCATATGAGTCTTAAGCATGGATGAATTAGGTTAGAAGGTTTTATAGTATGATTGAATAATTATCTTACTTTTTGGAATTGATAAGTTTAGCAATAAATATTAAATTGAAAGAGCCAAGTTTGGCAAGCTCTAACTATGAGACTTTGAGCCTATATGATTGATTATGACTATCTTTCTTGTATGAAAGATTCACCTATTAGATTGCCACTCTGGAACTTACTTTAATTCTTGTTGAGATTACATTTTTGCATGCATAAGCAAATATAATTAAGGCATTTTTCTTTGAATAAATCACTTATACCTAAATAGCTAACCTTTACATATCTATTAAATACCTTTTTATGCTTGATTTACCTTTTCTTGTTTTTAACTTGTTTCAAGCCCAAAAAAAATATTTTATATAACCTTAAAGGCTAAAAGAGTATTAAATCAACAAAAGGATAAGTTCTTAAATAAGTGTGAAGCATATCAAATGCTTGAAAAAAAAGAGTCCATTCAAAAAAAAGGAAGAAGAAAAAAAACAAAAAAAGGGAAGTAAAACAAGAAAAAGAAAAAGAAATAAAAAAAGGAAAAGATGATATATCATTAAGGTAACTGCAATTCCAGTTGTATGCCTCCTTGATCACTTACCATTTTGATCCATCCATCAATACTCTTTTAATCTCTTTGGTCAATAGCTTCTCTTTCCATATTCTTACCTACCTTTTACCTTGGCCCCATTACAACCTTTAATAAGTTCTTTTGATTTGCTTTATACATATGAATTAGGTAATGAATATTAAGAATTTAAGTAAGCCTATAGTAGTGCAATTCTTAATAGGTTGAGTTTGAGTAAGACACTTAGCTTTAAACACTTAAGAGATTAGAAGTATAGCTTATGAATTACTGTCCATTTGGTTCTTTCTTACTTAAATAAAGTTGTTATATTTCTTGATTCTAGATAACATGCATTATTAATTCATGAATGCTATGATCTTTTTATACTACAATGATTTTTATGCTCGCGACTTTGCACTCTTGACTTCAGTAAAAATTGATGTTTTATGTCCTCTCAAGATGTGCAAAGCTAAGCATGGGGAAGTCTTATGAAACTAATTTTCATTGCTTCATTTGTAAGTTTTTTTAAAAATTCTCATTGAGTTGAACTATTCATATTTTTATGAAATCGAGCTCATTTGGGTTAAGCTGTCACCACTAAGAGAGGCCAAGTAAATTTAGGCTTGGTATGATCAATTAGATCTTATCAAAAGATTATCTACATTAAGCCATGGCTAACTTTGTTAAAACAGATTGATGTGAACATGGGCAGAAAGAATCAAAAGTTGTGAAGATAATTTTCTCTGATGAAACCTATCATGCTTAGTTTCATATTTTGCGATCATTGAACAATATGCAGAAGACAATTGACATTATCATCATATTGTAAAAAAGCTAGAATCCCTTATAAACTCTATTGCAAATTATATGTATTGTTATCCATGCTTTATGCCTAATATCTGATGTAATGATAATAATCATTATTATGTCAGCCTTAGTTTCTTGTGAAAATATCATGCATTTTCATATGGTAAGTGTATATTAGAACATTATAAGATGTCATACCTATCTGAATGTGTCTCAATGAGATCAATAATACAAATATGGTTAAACCAAGCATTAGGATTGTCTTAATTCTCCTAGATAGAAAACAGAGAGCAATGTTGATGGAAAGATTAAAACTAAATAAAGAGAAAATGTGCATAATGGAAATAGAAAAATTTAGCATTCTTCAAATGAGATTTTCTTGGAAAAATTCTCTGAAGGAATGAAGTAAGGAACTTTTAAGAGAGATAATCAAATCATTATTACACACATTACATTTTTACATTAAATCATGTATGCATAATTTACCTTTTTAAATTAAGTTTAGTCAATTCAGGTCATTTTTACTTTTTATTATTAAATCAAACTTAGTTAAGTTAGGTTGAGCCTATGTCAATCAAGTCATTATTATTTTCATTCTTAAATCAAATTCAATTAAGTTGGGTTGAGCCTATGTCAATCCAAGTCGTTTTTACTTTTCACTATTAAATCAAACTCAATAAAACTAGGTCGAACCTGTATTAATCTAAGTCATTTTCATTTTCCTTATTAAATTGAACACAATCAAGTTAAGTTGAGCCTGCGTCAATTCAGATCATTTTTACTTTTCATTGTTAAATCGAACTCAATCAAGCTAAATTAAACATGTGTCAATTCAAGTTATTATTATTTTCATTGTTAAATTGAACTTAATTAAGTTAGGTCGAGCTTGCATCAATCCAAGCCATTTTTACTTTTCGCTATTAAATCGAACTCAATGAAGCTGGGTCGAGCCTGTGCTAATCCAAGTCATTTTCATTTTCTTTATTAAATTAAACTTAATTAAGTTAGATCCAGCCTACGTTAATCCAAGTTATTTTTACTTTTCACTGTTAAATCGAATCTAATCAAGTTGGGTCAAGCTTGTATCAATCTAAGTCATTTTACTTTTTGCTATTAAATCGAACTCAGTCAAGCTGAGTCAAACCTATATTAATCTAGGTTATTTTCATTTTCATTGTTAAATCAAAGCCAATTAAGTTGGGTTGAGCTTGCATCAATCTAGGTCATTTTTCTTTTTATCATCAAATCGAACTCAATCAATTTAGGTTAAGCCTACATCAATTTAGGTTATTTTACTTTTCATTGTTAAATTGAACCTAATTAATTTGGGTCAAGCTTATGTCAATCAAGCTGAGTGGAGCTTGCATTAATTTAGGTCATTTTACTTTTCTTCATTAAATCGAACCCCATCAAGTCGAGTCAAGCCTACATCAATCCAACTTATTTTACTTTTTATCATTAAATCAAACCCAATGAAGTTAGGTTGAGCCTGCATCAATCCATGCTATTTTTCTTTTCATCGTTAAATCGAACTCAATCAAGTTAAATCAAAGTTATGTCAATCCAGGTCATTTTTTTTTCATCTTTAAATCGAACCCGATCAAGTCAAGTCGAGCTTGCATCAATGTAGGTCATTTTACTTTCCTTTATTAAATCGAACCAAATCAAGTTAGGTCAATCTACATCAATCCAGGTCATTTTACTTTTTTTCATCATTAAATCAAATTTAATCAATTTAGGTCAAGTCTACGTCAATATAGGTCATTTTACTTTTCATCGTTAAATTAAACTCAGTCAAACTGGGTGAAGCTTATGTCAATTTAGGTTATTTTACTTTTCATCATTAAATCAAACTCGATTAAGTCAAATTGAGCCTACGTTAATCTAGGTCATTTTGCTTTTTATTGTTAAATCGAACCTAATTAATTTGGGTTGAGCCTACGTCAATTCAAGTCATTTTACTTTTCATTATTAAATTGAACTTAATCAAGTTGGATCGATCCTACATCAATCCAAATTGTTTTAATTTTCATTATTAAATTGAACTCAATCAAATTAGGTCAAGCTTATATCAATCTAAGTCATTTTTCTTTATCTTGTTTGATCGAGCTAATCAAGTTAGGTCAAATTCCTCACATTTTTAAATTGAATGCACCTTAGTTGGGTCAAGCCCATGTCTTTCTAAGTCATTTCTTTTGAACCTAATCAATTTGGGTCAAACTTATCTCATTTCAATTATTATGTTAGAATTAGTCCAGTTAATTTAGGCTACACCTGTGAAGTGGATTTACCCTTCTTGACCCAGTGTTAATAGGATCAAACTGTACTCTTTCTCCTATCAATTTTTCTTAATACCATAATCCTTACACATAAAACAAAGTTCCCTTCATTCTCGACACTAAGCTCTTTTTTTTTATTCCCCATCTTTCTTTATCCTATCTCATTCCCTTATCTTTAAAAATCTCTCGTACATAATCATATTTCTTCTTTTTCATCGGCTTTCATTTCTCATCCTCATTCAAGTTTAAACTACTTCATCTCTTTTATCACTTGACCTCTCTGCATCTCTCTTAATTCGATTCCTTCATCACCATTCTATTATATTTTATTAGCCTTTATCATTTAATTTCTTACCGGCTTCTCCATCACTATCCCTTTAACTTCTATTAACTTCCATTACACAATTACTTTATCTCTCTTTGACTTTTTAGTTTTCTTTGCTTTTGCTTTATACCATTATTACCCTACTTCACAATAAAACAAAGACATTGCAAAAATTTGAAAACTCATTAGTCTTGTAGGAATTTGAAAAAAAGACACTGCAATGTGAAAATTATATGTTTTAGTTATTATCCTCCAGGCTATAGCTTTAGCTTGTGTAGTAATTTGTGATCCATGGCAATATGATAGTTACCCATGGTTAGGATTGAATCAACAAGGAATGCTCGGCCATTTTTTTCAAAGATAGATTATAAATCCTCATCTTGTGAATGATTGGGTGTGTTGATTGCTATATTAATTGTGATCATGCTACTGTTAATGTTCTATATTGCTGTAAGGATGTAGTTGCTAGACAGAGCCTTGAGTAGAATGATCGAGCAACATTGCCTGATAGGACAACTGTAACTAAATTGCTACTGTTGTTGGCCATTGTTGTGAAGAAGCAACTACCTAATAGAGCTCCCAAAGTGATTGTGATTGACACTATGGCTTCATAATTACTTTCATTTATTATATTAAGTTGGTGTAGCTTTAAATGTAAATGTGTGTCAACGTTTTTGCTCACCTCCTAATTCTAAAAGGATGAGTAAAGGAGGGCAGTTGTTAACACTTAATTTCGTCTAAGTAATAATGCAACTAAAATAAAAAATTTAACAAAAAATAAATAATTTTTTAAAAAAATAATTAATTTAAAAATATAAAAAAATAAAAAAAGTTGTAATTAGCTACTTCCATTTTCTTACTTTCAATGGACAGTTATCTACTTGAATTATTGAAGCTGCCAATTACAGAGCTTATTTCTCCACCAATTGCGTGATAAAATTATCTCCTTTCACACATGAAAAAAGAAGAAACGTGTTACTTGTGAGCAGCTTCTCCACTCTTTTTATTTAACTTTCATCAACATTTGAGAGTAAAAGGGACACAAAGAAAGAAACAGGAGGCAGAAAAATTTAGGAAAGGCTTAAAAAAATTTGAGAGAAATTTAGAAGGAGAAAAAGAAGAAGAAAGGGCACACATGGAGAGAAGAAAAAGGGGACATAAAGAGGATAAGAAGTTATTTAAAAAGAAGCAAAGAGGAGCAATCAGAAAATGAAAAAGGAGGAGTGTAATAAAGAAAATTTGTCAAAAGAAAATTTTTCATCATCAGGTGCATTTTCTTTTACATTCTTTAATTTTATATTTGAAATGCTAAAACTTTCATTGTTTTAGAATTCCAAATGTTATTAGTATTTTTTTTATATCTGTATCAACATAAAAAAAAAGAGATCAAAATAAAAAAAATAAACCTTATTCTTCAGTGCATGAACATAAACTCTTGGGAAACAATGATAATTGATAAATGAAATTGCAAGAGATAATTAAAGAATAAAAATAGGCAACATTATCAGTTCTAAAAACAAATATGATGAGAACCACATAGTTAAAATATCTTATATTATTGTACTTTTTTATTTTCTTTTCTATTTATAAAAAATAATAAAACTTAAATTATAAAAAATATAATAATAACAAAAGATGTCCTTCACATGAAAGGAGATTCTTTTTATGAAAAAGGTGGGATGGTTACCGATCGTCCCACCCATTTCATTTTTTCAATTTTTTTAATTTTTAATTTTTAATTTTTTTATTTTAAAAATTAATTAACTAATATTTATTTAAAATATCCCATGTACCCTTAAAAAACTTTAATTAATTTTTGTTCCAAGATATCATTTTTATGCAATTTCTATAAGGAATAAAATAAAATAGTTTAGAAGTTTAAATTATTTAATATTTTTGAAGTAAGAGATATTTTTTAAAATTGGGTAAGCCAATTAAATTAAAAAAAATTTAATATTATTGCACATAAAAATTATCTTATATAAGTCATGTGCCTTCATAATTTTTATTTTTATTTTAAAAATATATTATACATATTTGTAATGATAGAATAATATTGAAATTAGTTGCAGGCACAATAAACACAATTTTAATCTTCTTGAGAAATTCTTTATTTAAATTTAACTATAAAGTTAGATAAATTTGATATTTCAAAAATTATAAAAATAATATTGAATTATGATTTCAATTTTTCTGAACAGTTATGTATTCAGATTTGATCATGAAGTTAATAAATTTAATACTTTAAAATTGTATAATAATATTAAAATTTTAATTTTAATTCTTCTAAATTTTATTTTAGATTTGTCATGAAATTAGATAAATTTGATAATTTTAAATAAAAATCACTAATATGATACTTTTTAAATAAATTAATAAATAAAATTATTAAAAATAAAATTTTTATAGTATTATTTTACAAAACTATATTATGATTATTTTATTAAAAACATTCTAGAAAATAATTAAATTTTTTTAATAATTATTCATAAAATAAAATAATAAAATAAAAATCTTCATTAAAAAATAAAATAATAATTCTTCATAAACAGTCATGTAAAAATCTTTTAAAAATAAAATCTTTCAAAACTAATGAAATTTGTACTTATAACATATTAAAATTAAGTAATCCGATTACAGGTGCGATTATGATGGCACTTAATATTATTGAGGTACATTATTTTAATCAAATCTTATCATGAAATTGAAAGAATTTAACAACCAAATTAACAAATTATTTAAAAATATTTTAAAAATATAAAATAATAAAATTTGTACCTATGACGTATTGAAGTTAAGTAATCCAATTACAAGTACAATTATAACGATACTTAATATTATTAAGGCACTCTACTTCATCCGAATCCTACCATGAAATTAAGTAGATTTAGATAACCAAATTAACAAATTAACCCAAAATTAATAATCATTTTCTTAGGAAAATATATGTAATATAATGAGAACCATCATAATTCAATTTATAAGATTGAATTAGAATAAACAGGTAACCATTCTTTGAATGGATGTTGTAGGGTATTAACACCTTCCCTACACGTAACCTACTCCCGAATTTGAATTCTGGGAATGTAGACCATTTTCAGTGTTCCAATCACATCATAAAAACAATGGGTGATGACTCCATTTTCTTTTTATTCACATTACACGCAATCACATTTTTGAGAGGGGTGAAACTCGCTTGTCTCCCATAAATTTTGCTGCGGGGCACATCGCAACATATGCTATAATTGATAATGTCTATATGCTTGGCTTTCAAGTTCTAAGTTAGAAAAATCCATCTCATTAATGTGATGCGGCTAGGATGTTAAAAAGTAGTCTGTTTTTTGAATGTGTTTGGCCACTACCACCTTCTAAATCATATTTAATTTCTTTTTTAATAGTAGGAATTATAAATCATTTAACACATATATAATTTTTTAAATTTAAACTCAAAATTTCAAAACAAAAAATATCTAAAGCAACGTATCGTTGCACCACTAAATTCATGCCCAATTCATATTCTAAATTGGTATTATATAGGGTCATTATTCCATAATTGGTATTGTATAGGGTCATTATGGTATGGCAAGTGGTGTATACATAAACATGTGCAGTAAATTAGCAATCAATAATCATAAGCATCAAATTTGGCTCTTCTTTTTTATTTTAAATTATACTCGTCTTATATATGTTAAAGAATGATAGATATAAAATTTTTATTTAGTGTGATCAAGAGCGCATTTTCATGTGTATTGAGACTTAAAAAAACTGTATTATTCTTTTTTTAATTTGAAATAAAAAATGACCAAAAGAAAATTAATAAATCGCATGAAATAATGCTTTTTTTTATTTGCTAAATTGAAGGAGGTGAGTAAATTTAAATAATAAAAAAATCCTCTCTCGTGCTTATGTGAAGGCACACAATATGCTTGTTCTTTTGACTGTTCAAATTATAAATATTTTAACTTTTTTAATTGAAAGTTCAAATTTTAAATTTTTTCAAGAGAGAAAATTCACTAAAAATGACGAAAAATTGTTTCGTAGAAAACCAAAATTTTAGAGAGTTTATGGTATACTATAAATATAAATATAATGATTACATAATTAGATTTGACTACAAATTAAATTAATAATCTTTTAAAATATAACAACATATTAGCGATCAAATTTAATAGAATATCATGCATTATTATAATAATGACATACCATAAATTATTTCTAAAAATTTAGGAGTAGAAGTTGTTTCATTAAAAAATTAGGCACATCATGAGCATTTTTAAGATTTAAAGTATACTATTTATAATAAATTATCTAATTTTTTAAAAATCAAACTTTGCCGCTTAAGTCAAGTCAAAGATATATCTCATACTCTTTAATTTTTTGTAAGGTAGCTAAATTATTTGGATCTGTAATATAGTGGCATTACTAGAATTAATAATTCATATGTTATTATATAGTATATGAAATTTAACTTTCAAAAAGAAAAAGTGATATATGATGAAAGTTAATAATATATTTGATGAATGTGGGACACCCATAATAAGTGATCCACAATTATTATATTTTTTAAATATTTATTTAATTGAGATATATGTTTAATTTATTTTTAAATTTAAATTTAAATTCAAATTCAAAACAAAGTCAGTTTTAATAACTGACCAAGGAGTGAGAAATGGGAGAGATAAATAACCATCCACTCCCCCTTTAGAAGTTAACTGAGAAACAAAAGAAAAAAAAAGGAAAGAATAAGTGACATTTAGTTTTTTTCAGAGCCAGAGAAAATTCCTTCAAAGAGTTTTCTTACATCTTCTTCTCTCTACAAGAAAGTGTGTGGGGTTTTTGGTTTTGGTGCAATAGTTGTGGACAGAAGCCAAGAATTTTAGATCAAAGGTGATTCTTGACATACGCATGATGGATTATAGCATCAGAATCTTAAAAATCGAAATCAAGAATGTATATTTTGCACTCAATTTTTGGGTTAAATGTTTGAATTTTTTTTTCTTAACATTAATATTAAAGCCAGGTTGGTTCTGATGTCTGCATTTTCCTAAGTGAATTTAATGTCATTGAATGTAGGTGTATGATGCATGAAATTTATTGATGCATGAGATGTATTAATTATGAGATGTAGTATGATTGATGTACCTGTTAAATATTGTGTATTTAAATGGCAATTTTGTTTTTAGCCAGAAAGCATGTTTCTTAATTTTAGTTCTTGTGATGAAAAATATTAGCCAAAATTAAATGCAAATTTATTATATGATTCTACTGTTCCTGGAATAAATTTGTTAGGGATGATTTTAATGTTAAAAGGATACATATAAAACATCTATAAAACATTCCCGAACATCAAAAATCAACCAAAACACCTAAAATTTCATAAAATTCGTAACCTTCGAGATATTGGGTCCCCTGAAAAATTAACTTTTTAGGTAATAAAATTAGCCTATATTTTTATAGCATTAAATTCTAAGAAAAATGACTTTTGAATCACCTAAAACGGACCCCCGGATCAAAAGTTATGGCCAAATTACATTTCTGGGTCAAACAAACTCGTTTGGGTCATGAACCAGGTCGGGTCTGACTCGGTCAGATGAGGAAAATGACCAAAACGACACATCATTTTGGGCCGTTGTTAAACGACATGTCATTTTGATGAAGGAGTGTCCGATCTAAACCCAAAACGACACACCATTTTGATCAAGTCAAAAACAACATGTCATTTAACCTAGCAAAAAAAAAGAAAAAACTCTTCTCACTCTTGGGGGTAGCATGTGGAGCCCACTTTAATGTCCAAATGCCATGTGTCATATATGGTTAAAAAGAAAAAAAAAATTTATGCATCTAGTCGGCTCCGGTGGTTGTAAAACTCACGCATAGCGGCACGTGTGCCTCACTCGTAATCGCTATGCATGGGAAAACCTTTTTTTCCCATTTTTGGAAATTTTTTTGTACAAAAACGTTCTAAGGGTGCATGGGAGCACGTGCAAGCCCCTTTTGAGCTAAAATTTATCTTTAAATTTTTTTACAAATGAAATCTACATATTGGTATAATTTTTTATGTATTTTTGAAGCATATATGACATTGTTTTGACTTGAAAAGGTGGCAAAAATACCCTATTTTGATCATATTTTTGTGTCTTTTTTTTTGGAACAAACATGGAATAGTGGTTTAGAGAAGAATATGATCCATATGGGTTTGTGGAGAGTGTGATAGGAGAAGAACTTAGAGAATCAGACTGAGTTGACACTCTAAGAGATCTAAAAGAATTCATGCATACTTTATATAAAAGAAATGAATGCAAAGGCACCCTGATGACAGACTTCTTGTTTGAAGTCAAAATTCTAAAAAAGAATCTTAGAAAATAATTGGAGAAAAACAATCCGTTATTTTAAAAATAATTGGAGAAAAACAATCCTGATGTCACAATTTCAAAATATGAAGAGTGCAAGACATTTTAAACATAGCACTATAGAAAAGGAACTACAATTAAAAGGTCCACTTAAAGCTATGAATGTGCATAACTTCGGCCCAGCCCACTCCGAGAATCCACCAAAACTATTTAACAATTTTGAAGAAATGAAGACATTGAAACCAGAATAGAAAGTTAGAATAGAAACACTAGCTTTGAATACTTTACTTTGATGTATTTATTTCTCTTGGTTTGATGAGATTACTTTGAGAACATTGTTGAATGTTTATTAGATTTTATTATTATTTAATGGATGATCAAATATTTTTATTAGACGTACATTTATCTTTATAAAATTCTGCATTTGAGTGGGAGCTCTAGTATTATGTTTTTACTTAAGAGCAACATGAGATATTATGTTTGCATGAAAACGATCTCGATATGAAATAATGATAGTATTTAGGCAAACATGTGATAAGGGTATGACAAATGTAAACTCTCGACCATGAACTAAGTAATGTCATTATTGTTCTATATGAGAACTATGCAAATAATGACATTGTATACTCATAAGAAATGCTTATACATTTAACAAAATGGTTGATAAGAACATAATTGCTTAATTAAACAAGGGTGAAAAGTTGAATGGGGACAACTGGGACATTTGGCATCGAAAAATATCATACATCTTAGAAGAGCAAGATACTTTAAAAGTCCTAAATAATGTCATGTTAGAACTTGAAATCGAGAACATAACTTAGCATAGAAGAGATGCTGAGGCATATGCTGTTTGGAAGAAAAACAACAGCATTGCTCGCATCCCACTTTTAAATGCGATGGTATATGACCTCATGTGCAAATATGAGAATTACCTAACTGCTCAAGGGATGTGGATTACCCTGAAAGAAAATTTTAGTGGTACTTCTGCTACCAAACTAAGAAGACTCACAATCAAATTTGACACATACAAACCTCGCCCTAATACACCGATGAAACAATATTTACAAGAAATGTCAAATATGATCCATGAGCTGAAAGCGGCAGGTCATGCACTTTCTAATGAGTAGTAAGTGCAAGCAGTGATTAGATCACTTCCTGCTAGTTGGAAACATATGAAGGTCAACCTAACATACAACGAAAGCATAATAACCTTCGATGATGTGGCAAGACATTTGGAACTTGAAGATGAATGTCTAGAGGCTTATATACCCTCTGGACAATTGTATATGACTAAAGGAATAGGTCCCTCCAGTTCTAAGCCTAAATTTAAGAAAGGCAAAAAGTTCCAGAAGAGAAAAACGGAGCCCAATTCTCATAGTAAGAAAACCTTCAAGAAGAAAAAGGGAAAACGTGGGACAAGGAGCTTTGATCTCAAGAAGATCAAATGTTATGCTCGCCAAAGAATGGGTCATTTTGCTCAAGATTGCACACAACAAAATAAACAAAACAAGGTATTACTGGATACTAATATCAAACATTTTTTATATGTTTCTAGTACTGTTTTTCTAATAGAATCTCATCATTTGTGGATTTTGGATTCAA
Organism: Sindora glabra; assembly: GCA_020226215.1. Taxonomy (NCBI): domain Eukaryota; kingdom Viridiplantae; phylum Streptophyta; class Magnoliopsida; order Fabales; family Fabaceae; genus Sindora; species Sindora glabra. Next base: position 50,480,256 of record CM035233.1, read on the forward strand.
GTGTCATAGACCTGAGTAAAGATCGAGGATCCTATATAAAGTACTATTGTTTGTCAAGCTAAAGCAGGTGGCTTTATGTTAGAAACAATGCAAGGATTGAAGTCAGAGGCATTAGAACATGCAAATTGGATTTACGTGGAGAAAGAACTTTAATCCTGCATGATGTACTTTATACACTTAACATTCGACAAATTTTAGTTTTTATTTGTTCCCTACTTAATTTTGCTTTTTCACTTAACTTTCATGACAATGTAGCTGACATTTTTAAAGATGATATATTTTATGGTTCTAGCTTTATTTCTGATAGATTTATCATTTTAGATGTTGTTAACAACATTGCTTATGATTGTTTTACTACTTCCACTTCAAATTTAAATATTGAGATGGACACCTGGCATGCTAGATTAGGACTTATAAATCAAAATAGAATGATTAAACTAGCAAAAGAGGGATTGCTAGGCCCAATTTTAAAATTGAAAATGTCCTTGTGTGAACATTATCTAGCCAGTAAAGTAACTAGAAAATCATTTGGAAAAGGAACTAGGGCAGAAACTCCATTACCACTAATTCATTTCGACATATGTGGTCCTTTGAGTGTGAGGGCAAGACACGAAGATCGATACTTTATCACTTTCATTGATGATTACTCACAATACAGTCGTATCTATTTGATTTTGCATAACTTAGAAACATTAGAATGTTTCAAACGTTATTTAAATGAAGTCGAAAATCAAATAGACAAGAAAGTTAAAACACTTAGAACTAACAATGGATGTGAATATTTATTGGAAAAATTCAAAGAGTTCTGTGAAAAGAAAGGAATAATAAGACAATCAACAATCTCTAGCACTCCATAACAAAATAGAGTAGCTAAAAGAAGAAATAGGACTCTTCTAGATATAGTTAGATTAATGATGGCACAGGCAAATCTTCCATTTTCGTATTAAGGAGATGCCATCTTGATAGCCACCTTCATACTTAACTATGTGCCTTCAAAGTCTGTTACATCCATTCCATATGAACTATAGACAAAATGTAAGCCTGGTTTGAGTATTCTCAGACCCTGGAAGTCTACTGCATATGTTCATAATGATTCCTATAAATATGAAAAATTAGATCCAATAGGGAAGAAATGTATCTTTATAAGATATTCAGAATTGTCTAAAGGATACATTTTCATTATAAAAATGAGAATGGAACAATAACAGAACTTGAACTAAGAGAAGCCACATTTTTAGAAAGTGAATTTTCTAGCAAAGGAGAAATTGATCGAACTGTATCCTTTTATGAGTTACAGGATCAAATGAATAATAATATTAAATTTTATCCATCTTATCCGAGTGGGAGCTCTCAAAGAATCCTTGCTAATCCAAGTGGTAACTTTGAGAGAATAAGTAAAAATCCTATATTTGGAGAAACTATGGTATAGGAAACCCTACTACAAAAAAGCAAGAGAGAAAGTGTACCTAAAAAATACTTTTCAATTGAAGGATTAGCTCTTATGGTTACTCCTCAAGATGAAGAAGAGCCAAGAATAGTTCAAGAGGCTCTAAGTTCTCCTACTAAGGAACACTGGAAGAAAGTAATGGAGGAAGAATTAGACTCAATGAGAACTAACTAAGTTTGGGAACTAGTTGACCTACCATCTGGCCAAAAGGTAATTAGGAACAAGTGGGTTCTTAAAATTAAAAGAAAGGCAGATGGATAAATTAAAAGATATAAAGCTCAACTAGTTGTAAAGAGGTATACATAATAGGAAGGAATAGATTATGAGGATATATTCTCATTTGTTGTATGTTTTAATTTAATAAGATTTCTCCTAGCTATAGTAGTACATTTAAATTTAGAATTATATCAAATGGATGTAAAAACTACTTTTTTCAATGGAGAACTGGATGAAGAAATTTACATGGAACAATTAGTAGGTTTCATACAAAAAGGAGAAGAAAAGAAAGTTTGTAAAATCTAAAGGTCCATTTATGGACTCAAACAGTCATCCAGACAATGGTACTTGAGGTTTCACCGAGCGATAATCTCATATGACTTCCAAATGATTGAGGAAGACCATTGTGTTTATATTAAGCAACATAAAGATAATCTTGTGATATTATCCCTTTATGTGGATGATATACTATTGGCTAGGAATAACATGAATTCGATTATGGCTATTAAGGAATGGCTATCCTCGAATTTTAAGATGAAAGATATGGATGAAGCAAATTACATTCTTTGAGTCAAAATCTTTAGGGATCGCTCCAAGAAACTTATTTCTCTTTCTCAAGAAAATTATATATAGAGAATTCTTGAGAAATTTAATATGAAAGATTACAAATCCATGGATACCTTTGTAAATAAGAGTAAACTATTGAGTCAAGAAATGTGCCCTCAAAATGAGTCTGAAAAGAAATCAATGGATAGAGTTCCTTATCCTAGTGCAGTAGGAAGTCTAATGTACGCAATAATGTGTACAAGATCGGATATTTGCCATGCAGTCAGACTCATAAGCAGATATCAATCAAACCCCAAATAGAAACATTAGAAAGCTGTCAAGAGGATATTGAGATATTTAAAGGTACCGTCAACTATGGGCTATGCTATCAAGGAGATGATCTATACTTATTTGAATATTCTAATGCGGATTGGGCAGAAGATCTGGATGAGAGAAAATCCACATCGGGCTATTCATTCTTGCTAAACAATGGTGCCATATCATGGTGTAGCAAGAAGCAAACATGCAACACATTATCAATAATGGAAGCAGAGTTTGTGACATGTTCTGCAGCGGCACAAGAGGCAATATGACTAAAAAGATTTATAGAACATGTGGAGATTTGTGGTGAGAATTTAAATCCCATCCTGATATACTATGATAGTCAGGCAGCCATCACCTATACAAAGGATCCAAAGTACCACAGTAAAACTAAGCATATAGATACAAAGTATCACTTTGTGAGAGATGCAATAACACAAAAGAAAGTCACCATCCAACACATTCCTACACAAAAGATGATAACAAATCCTTTTAGCAAGGCTATACCTAGAGATGTATATATTGAGCATGTAAAATCTCTTGGTATGTGTAGAATGTAATTAAATATTTTTGAAATTGAAATGAATAAAATATATTTTTTCATTCAATTACAAGTGTTAATATATGTGTATGAGTATACAAATATCCAGTATGTCGTACAGGTTGATAAAGTTAGTTCTCTCACATGAACAACCGCCTCTGACGCTCATGAGGAGTGGTCGAAGATGAGACATATATTCACCAACATAACTATGAGAAATGTTGTGTTTTCAATAGAAAAGTAACACAAAAATCAAATATGTTGCCTTCACAAAGTAAAGTTAAGATAAGATCCGAAATACAAATATGGATCAAATTGTGGAATCTTCCACCTTCCACAATACCTTGACCAAACAATGAATTCTTCACATACTGACGTCAAAAGGAGTCGAATGATGTAGAAGAATTCAGGTTAGGTACTATGTACACTTGAACTAAAGTTTGTATGGTGTTACTAATAAAATTGACATACGCATTTATGCTAAAAAGGGAACATCATAGCATGTAGCATGTGATTCATACTACATATGCAAGAAGAACCACAAATGGGAAGCAAATGAAATATCCTTGGTTCATTACTGTGTGAGTCCCAGAAAAGAAATATTCTTTTTGAAGATACCCTTTGACTTTGATGATATCATAAAAAAATTATGCAGTGTTCGCTACCTTAGTGTACATCCTATAATCATGATATATATGGTCTAACAGATAAAATACTAGGAAAGCAGTTATTTCAAATCAAAGTAATATATAGGTGAAAGGAAGATTTTTCGACATATACACAATTATGCTAGTATCTGAAACATGTCCGTTATGAAGTTAATTTTGGTAACATCATAAGTGTAGATACTATGCATATGTGAATAGCAATATGAGCTTGTGGTAAGCTCGTGAGGGATTAGATTTACATATGAAAAGTGTATTTAGGAAAATCTAGGGTATTTAAGGCATAATATAAATAATTAGAAGTAAGGGTTGTCTTGTGCTGATTCTATATAAGAATTTCTAGTACAAGAACATCCAAGATAACATTATGCCCACGTGGTCATGACAATACACCAAGTATGAAAATCATAAGGAATGAAGAAGATTATATGATGTGGCTCATCCCATTATGTGTGAATGGGAGATGATGAATGTGGAGACACCCATAATGGATAATCTATATTTATCATATTTTTAAATATTTATTTAGTTGAGATAAATATTTAATTTATTTTTAAATTCGAATTTAAAACAAAGTCAATTTTGGTAACTGACCAAGGAATGGGAGATAGAAGAGAGAAATAACCACTCACTCCCCTTCAGAAGTTAACTGAGAAAAAAAAGAAAAAAAAAGAAGGAGAGAATACGTGATATTCAGCTTTTTTCAGAGTCAAAGAAAATTCCTTCAGAAAGTTTTCTACATCTTCTTCTTTCTACAAGAAAGTGTGTGGAGTTTTTTATTTTAGTGTAATTGTTGTGGACAGAAGTTAAGAATTCCGAATCAAAGGTGATTCTTGACATACGTGTAGTGAATTGCAACATTAGGATCTTAAAAGGCAAAATCAAGTATGTATATTCCGCACTCAATTTTTGGGTTAAATGTTTGAATTTTTTTCCCAACAATATTAATGCATCATTATATTAATAATGTACCGTAAATTCCTAAAAATTATTTGTGACCAAATGCAATAAAATACAATTTTGCGTGATAACAAGCGAGGGTACGTAATGAATACAATTTTGGCGACCTAGTTTCATCCCAAAGAACAAGTTAAATTTCTATTGTATGAAAAACAGATTTTTGATCCATCAGAGAAAGATAATGTTATAAAAAATTTAATTTTTTATAAAGTTAAATATTTTTACTATTAAATTATATTTAATATATTGAAATTTATATTTTTATCTAAATTTATTTATTTTGATATACAAAAATAATATAACAATAAAACACTCAACTATAACGGGTCTTAACTAGATATTTTGAGGGAGGTAAAAATTTTGAAAGAAATAAATGATTCATATAAGAAATATTTTGCAAATCTTTTATATATTGATATTATATTAATAAATGGTTTAAAAAATTTTGGAGGCCTTACAAGTTCTGTCACTGCACTCAATCCCTCATAAGAAATTAAGTTTCTCATAACATTATCTTAGCAAAAACACACAAAAATAAAATATAATGAGAGGTGCTATTTGCACCGAATTCAAGAGTCGAAATTGTGTGCTGAAAGAGCAACATAGCCTATTCACTGTTCATCAGGTGTGGTCCAATTTAAATGAGTTAATCACAAGGTTAAATATTTTCGGGTGCTCAAATTCGGCTGTCTACTTCGGGAGCTATAATATTTTCAAAATATAAAAGAGCATGTTTGGATGAATTTTTAATTTTTTTTCAAAAATTGTTCTTAAATGTTGTTTTAAAAAATTTTAAAAATTATTTTGAATTAAAAAAATATTGAATAGATGATATTTGATGAAGTAAATATGCAAAAATTTTATTTAATTACAAAACTACAAAGCAAATAAAAAAATTTAAAAATATCTAAATTTTTCTTATTTTTATTTTTAAAATAAAAAATTTATGAATAATTTTTAAAAATAAATTTTAAAAATAATTTATTAAAAATTTTATTTTTAAAATAAAAATAAAATTATTTTTAAAAATAATAAACAAACTACCCATAATCACCCTAAATTACGCTTAAAAAACGACCGTTTTCTTTTTCTCCTCTATCTGAAAAATAATACTCCCTCTATTCTTTCTTATCTCTTCTATCTAAAAAATAATATTCCTTCTATTCTTTCTTATCTGCTATATTTTGAAGAGATTTTTTTTTTTTATCTGTCGTTTTAACATTTCAATGAAGTATTAAATATTTTTTTCAAATCTATCCTTTTTTTATTAATAAATATTTATTATTTTACACTATTAATCAACTTGCATTTATTCATTTATATTTTTCTCAAATATAAAAAATAATCTTATAAAATTTAATAAAATTACTTTTTTAATATATGTAAAATCTGACTATATATAAGCAGGGAAATAGGAAGTGTTGCTCAAGAAATCAAGGCACAAAGGACCTGAAGCTTTGAAAATGAAAAATAATGTTCAACAGACAGCAAGAGCTGAGCATTAGTTTTCTTCAAAAATCACTAACGATCTCACGCTAGATCATAATTTATAATAAGTTATCCAGAGAACCTTTCATTTTACGAATTGAAATAGTAACTTCACTTCTGCTTAAAAAAAGTCACAACATTTAATTTCACGATTATAAGGACTATTATTATACGTCCTTTAAATTTCATAACAGATATTACACTTGAGTCAAAAGCCCCAGAAAAACATGACCCTGAGTGGCGTATTGATCAACTCCATTTCTTTTATAGGTTAATCTTCGCTTCGCCATTTCTTTGCTGTCCGATGTGGAACTTGAACCAAACTAAAAGGCCATTTAATTAGGATAATCAGGAAAGGGAAAGAAAATAAATTTCATTCTCTTTATTTTTATTTTTATTTGATTTTAAAAAAATTATTTTTTTCCCTTTTTTCTTAATGGAATTACCCTAATTAAAAAAATGGTTATTCCCTTCAAATGGAAAAAGGAAATCTCATTCCCTTTCTCTATCTTCAATATGATAATTAATATAATAAATATAATAAAATATTTGATAATATAAAAAAGTAATAATATTAATAATTAAATAAATAATAATTTTATTTTTAATAATAAATATAATATAATTAAATAATATTTAAATAATAAATAATAAGTATTATATATTAATAATATTATAATATTATTTAATTATATTAATAATATTAAAATATTTTTAATAATTATTATTTTTAATATTATTATATTTTTAATATTATTATATTTTTAAGTTATTAATAATTAATAATATTAATAAAATATATTAAATAATAAAATAATAATATTAATAAAATATTAATAATTAAATAAATAATAATAATTTTTTAATAATAATTGTAATATAATTAAATAATATTTAAATAATAAATAAATAATTATTATATATTAAAAATATTATTAATATTTATTTAATAAATAAATAATATTATTAAATATTAAATAAATAATAAATATTATAATATTATTTAATTACATTAATAATATTATAATATTCTTAATATTATAATATTTTTAAGTTATTAATAATTAATAATATTAATAAAATAATAATAAATATTATAAATAATAATTAATATTATTATGATAATATTAATTATTATTAAGATATTAATAATTAATATTAAATAATTATAAAAATTATAATATTAGTAAATAAAATAAAAATAATAAGATAATAATTATAATAATTATTTTAATAATAATTATAAGTAAATTATTTTTTAGTATAATAATTATTAATAAAGTAAATTAAAAATATTTAATTTCTTTTCCTGTTTAAACTAAATATATTGAATAATCAGGAATCATTCTTCTTCTTTTCCTTTTCCTTTTCCTTTAATTCCCTTTCCTGATTCCATTCCTTTTTCCTAATTTGAATCAAATGACCCCTAACTCTCTTCCACCATTTTCCAATGTTAGAGCTGGTCCTTTTTTCTATTTTTTTTTTAATTTTTTTACCAAAACAGATGTATTAACAAGGAAGATAAACAACACAACCACAAATACAAGAAAAAAATAGAAAGAAACTTACTAAAATATAAAATACTCATAAAATAAAAAAGTTAAAAAGAGAGATAAATCCCAAAAAAAAATATAATAGAAAGAAATAGAGACAACAACCATCAAAGAAGTTGCAGGATACAAAAGCGAGGAATTGGGGTTCCTTATTTTGAATCAAACGATCCCTAACTCTCTTCCACCGCTTTCCAAGGTTAGAGCTGGTCCTTTTTTCTATTTTTTTTAATTTTTTTTGCCAAAACAAATGTATTAACAAAGAGGATAAACAACACAACTACAAATACAAGAGAAAAAATACAAAGAAACTTAGGGTCCGTCTAGTTGGGGGGGAAATGAATTTTTAGAATTCATTTTCCAACTTTCTCTTATTTGGACATTCAAAAATTTTTATCAACAAGAAAATAAATTCTGATCAACTAAAAAATTATATTATTTTTAAGAAAAATAACTTTTCATTTTAAAAAATGGAATTCATTTTCTTTATTACTTAGTACATCTATACCTGAACTTAAACTTTTTATCTTCTCACCTTATTACGCAATTGCAATCATAAATAAAATTTATTTTTATTTATTAAATATTTTATGATGGATACTCTATTTTTATTTTTATAAAATCTATTTTTATTTATTAAAGTTTAGGTGCATATTTTTATGCAATATTTACTAAAATATTCTTCCTTTTTTTCTCATTATGCATACTCTATTATATAATATTTCGTAATGATTAATTAAACTAATTATGTAAATTTATGTATAAGATTTTGTAATACCTTTAGTATATATTTTTTTATTAAAAATCAATCATTATTAGACTATTGGAAACCAAAAATAATAAAAAAATTTATTAAAAAATTCTTTTTTAAAAGGTAAGTAAAATTATAATAATTTTGATTTATTTTAAATGAAATTAATTTTTCTTTGTGTACCAAATACTAGAAAATATTTTTCTCTATGCACTAAACAATAGAAAATCAATTCATTTTTTAAAAATATGTTTTCTTAAGAAAGTATTTTCTAAAAATTTCATTTTTCTCTAAATCAAACAGACTCTTACTAAAAAATAAAATACTCATAAAATAAAAAAGATAAAAAGAGAGAAAAATCACAAAAAAAATATAACAAAAAGAAACAGAGACAACAACCATCAAAGAAGTTGCAGGATACAAAAGCGAGGAATTGGGGTTCTCAAGATTCAATTTATATAGCATAAATACTTTTTGATTGCACAAACAAGTATATAAACTGTTATGTGGAACAAAGACAGGACAATCCAATACAGAAAACCTCTTCATTTGTAGAATATGAACTGCCATAGGAAACACAATGTATAACGCTTAATATCCAACAATCACGGATAGATTTACTTGTTGCAGCTGGTGGGCTAAAAATTTACATGTGAGTTTGTGTTAAAAATGCATGGGGTTCCCCTAATACATTTTTTGTTAAAAAAAAATTAGTGTCCTATAAAAATGTTTCAAACATGTAAGATTTTTAGATGTGAGAAAATGTTTCACTATAGAACAAAATACATTTACACACAAATTCAATTTCAAAGTGATGAAACTTTAATCTTAAAAAAAAAAAGATTAATGATATGAATTTATTTACTGAGTTAATTGGCTGCACTTTACAAAACGATTTTTACCTAATTTTATAAGTGGCAAAATTTGAATTGAACTAGCTATACACGTATTACAACATATATGAACAGTTACTGTAGATTGCATTATACTTAGTTATAAATGATAATTGTAAAAGTAGTTTAGTTATAAATGATAATTGTAAGAGTAGTTGTACTCTATCATACAGTCCATGTAAGTATATGGAGATTATTTATATTTATTTTATATTTCTTTTCAATTGAATTGTAAGTTTTTTTTAGTTAATATCTTTTGTTAGTGATTGTCATTGGTAGAAGAGAATTAATTAAAAAATTTTATAAATTAAAGTAAAATAGAATGATCCCTTTTTTCATAAATCATTTAATGCACATATATAAAATACTAAATTTAAATTTTAAATATGACAAAGAATAAAGTCTTTAAAGTAACATTAAATTTCATTGTAACACTAAAATATTAGCATTACATTAAGATACTAGCAATGATTTCTTTTATTATGACAAATGTATTGTCATATAAACTGAGAGCATCACCTATCATGTGATTATCAAATGGGATGAATAATTATTTTAAAAATTAAAATATGAATAAATTTTTTCTTTTTAGTAAGTGTAATCTTTAAAATTTAAATTTCTATTTATTGTTAAATAAAATTCGGAATAATCAACACGTTACAAGTTATTGTGATTTGATCTTTATTCACTCACTCGTTTTAGTCTTAACACAAGACGGACTCAGATGAGCAAGTGTTATAATGGGAGGAAAGAGCAAGTCTCACGCGTGCAACTCCTTCAACCCTCTTGGTTAAAAACATAGGTATGTGTGATTACTATTCTTAAAAATAGTTTTTATATTTTTTAAATAGAAAAACCTATTTGATAATTTATTTTTAAAAATTATAACTTTAAATATGTAATTTAAAAATAAAAATATATAAACAACTTTTAGATATTTTTGAAAATTACTTTTTATTTTTATGTCAATTTTATAATTAAATTAAATATTTTCACTTGCAATATCAATTATTTTATATTCTTTATTTTCTTTCGATTTTAAAATAACTTTTGAAAATAAAAAAATAATATTTGAAAACATAAAAATAAAAAAAATACCCAAACACACCTATAATTTCAAAAATCAAATTAGGCCAATTAGTTGAATTAATGAACCAATCAAATTAAAAATTTGAAATTAAAAGAATGTATGAATTGGTGTGAACTAATTAAAATTAATGTGAATTGAATCAATTTTGTCTCAAATTTTTATTTTAAAAAAATTATAATTTCACAACTTTTGTAATTTTATATCAATTAAAAATGTTATTTTTTAATATAAATTATTGTTATATTACTTATATTTTTTTATTTTTATCTCTATCATAAAACAAATTATTATAAATTATATTATTTGCGTATATGTAATTTATATTTTTTAAATTAAAATTGCTTCAACAAATGAATTAAATAGTAAATTTGTGAACAAATAAATTAGTGCCTTTGTGCCTTATTTAATTCAATGGACTGATTTTAAAAACTATGGTTGAAAATCATCACTTGTAAAGTTTCTAATCTTAGAAAAAGCTGAGAAGCTAAAAACCACTGCGGGCTTGGGAGGAAAAGTGAATACGTGTCACAGCTATACCCATGGACTAGTCTTCAGCAAGTATTAAAAGAAAGTCGACGACGTAATACACAAGTAATTTTGAGGGCACGAATATCAAAGAGAAATCGTTATATCATTATCATTATATTTTTTCGGTCATTTTATTTTGGTGAGACACCACTTGGATTAATCTTCTAAATTAAAATATTAGTAAATTCTCCCCTCGTTAAATGTCATTCCCAAGATTTGAATTCCAATTCATTGATAAATAAAATTTATCTTGTGCTAACATACTTTTATTAAACTAACACCTTATTGGTATCAACTTAATTTTTAACACTATAAATATCAATAATTAATTTTAGATGGACACAGGTCACATGTTAATTTATTTTTTAACTAAAAAAGATAATTATGAAAATTTAATCCTTAAAATAATTTTTCAATTTATAAATTTAAGATTAACTTGAAAATGAAAACCTGTTATTACTTTTTAAGAAGAGATTTTAATGCATTATAATAATTGTGCACTACTAAATTTAATGATTTAAATTTGTTAGTTTGGGATTTAAGGATTTCCATATTATATAGATTTGTTAATCCATGCAATATTACGCAAATTAAATGAAATTTATTACTTAATAGAGTATCCTAATTCACACATGCTCTACTAGAAAAAAAATGGAAAAATTGATTCCAACCAAGGCACTATTTTATCCATTTACTAACCCAATCTCCAAAAAAAAGGGGGGGGGATGAATGAAAAAATTTTAAGGAAATTCATTCCCTCCAAACATTGTTTTGATGACAATAATAATTGAACAGAACAAAAATGAACTTTCGATCACAACACAAGACTTTTTTTTAATATAAATTTAATTTAATTTACAGTATAAAACTCTATCCATCAACTAATACTGTCACTTCTCAAATTCTATCATTTTTGGCCCACGACAACATTCAAGTCAGTCATTAAAAGAAATTAAATGTCATGTATGGTTCCCAATCAGACCCCTTCATTCTGGGCTGACAGAATTTTCTAGTGCCACTTATTTTTACTGTTTAGCTTGTTTCTACAAGTAAACTCGGGCCGAGGGAGCATAGTTAAAGTCGAATAAGTTGCCACCGCATCATAAAATTTGGATCAGTGCGACACGCAACAAACTTTTATACTGGGCTTGGTGGGGTGCGCCTGGCCCTTGCAGCAGTGCAACGCTAGGGCGACGCGCGAATGGTCTAGTAGCAAGCTACTGTAACGACCCTTCCCCCTATAAAAATTAATTTAATATCATGTGAACCATTGGCCCACGTATCAGATATTAAACTGATAAGAACAGATACTACACTTGATCTTAGCCAAAAGGCCGAGAAAGGTATGCCTTGCAAGGCTTAACTTCATTTATTTTATATGCTGCTCTTCGCCTTAGTCATTCTTTGCTCATCAACGTGGGACTTGAACCAAGCTCCGTCTCCCTTCTTACCTCTCGGCTACTCGCCAACAACTTTTCCAAGTTAGAGAATATGGGTTGCATAGAGAACACATAATGCTTTTATTTCCAACAATGATGGGTGGCAGCCACTTTTTATTGTTGAAATCTGATGTTAGGAAACATGGTAATGAACTCTGAACAAGAGGAGCAATCACATATCAGAGTACGCCATAATACGACAGCTAACAAAACTTGGTAAAATAGATATGATATCAATAAGAATTTCACTGTGTTCACCCTACATTTTTTTTGCCTTGATTCATTCTCCATCCACTCACTAATAATCTCTTTTCGTTTTCTCTGAACATAATAGTGCTACTTGCTGCAGTCTTACAAAATCCGACTTAAAATGGATATAGTTGTGCTGCTTACAGTCTTACAAAACCTGAACCCAGGTGGACGACTTTACTTCGTGAAAAAGGAGCGAGGCCCAATTAAAAGAAATCACCTTACCATGTCAAAAAAAGAGTGTGTGAGAAAAGAAACAGTCTCCCATGTTGAACTCACTTCCCTTTGGGTGGGCACGGGTCGAATATCGTCCAATTACATGAAAATTTTCAACAGATCCGATAAATTCGGATTACAATTTGAGACCCTTTATCGACCGTTCAGACTATATTAACCGTTTTTAATTATATGCTTCGGTGGGTTTGATGGGATTGCAACGATGAAAAAAGAGTCAATTTGTAGAAATCAAAAGTGACTAACTTTAATATGCTGAAAACAAAGAACAAATAAACTATTCATGTAAAGATTTGAAAGAATACTACAAATAAATGGTGTACAAATCCAAAAATATACACAAGAAATAAGTTACATTAAATGAAATCTGAAAGAAAAGAATAGAGGAAGTGAAAGATTTCCCAAGAAGTAAGGAAATAGATTAGCATGAAAGAGTATATCTGTACTTTCAATATGCCGCAACTTCTTCCCCTCAGAAGAAGATCATACCCTGATTTAGCTTCATTCTTCATCAAGAGTCTTGACTTGACCCCACAATTACAACCTCCCCATCAAAGATTGTTGAGAGATAGAAAAAGGAAAATGCATAAAAGGAGGGAGAAATTGTCATGAAAGAAGGAGATGTGAACTCGAGAACAGTGCATTTATATAGAAAGAATAGAGACTAGACATGTGAGATTATATATATATATATATATATTAACAATGACACACATTTCAACAAATAAGCTGCAAACACAGCAGATTCTTTGTAATAGCATTAGATTAGATTAAATATATTGGAGGCTACTAGCTTATACGTGTGAATAATGGTCGGACTCGATTTTAAATGCCTACTAAGAAATCAAACCAATCCCGACTGAATGACTTAATTTTCTTAAAATTATCAAACCGTTGCTAATTAAATATTTTTAAAGACTTATTGGAACCGAACTTCTATGGTTGTTAATTAATTACGCCCAGCCTACTTTCACACAGTGAAAGGCGCGCAAGTCATCTCATTTGTGCAAATAACTCCCTTTTTTCCACTAATTAACATACTATAGCATCGCATGCTTATTCTTTCACTAAGATGTTCCCACATTACTTTTGGAGACTTTATTCACTTTAAGTGGATCCCAGGTGACATGATCCGACCAATTTGGATAAGCCATCATATCGGTCAAAAGTGCAGTGTCATGTGGTCTTCTTTGGTTTTCTTCAGAGGAATTCCTTGCTTCCAATGATTATTCTTTTTTTTTTTTTAAATAAAATAACGCATTCTTTTTCCTCTTTCTTTCGATGGTTACTTTGTCACTTTACTCTCTGTCTCACAGCACAGCTTATGTATCACATGCTGGTGGGTAGAAGAAATATCTGTAGTCCTCAATATTCACCAAAAATACACGAGGAAAAACAAACGTACTCAAGATGGAAAGTTTGTCTAAAGCATTGATGACAGAACTAGATATAAGTCTTCTTGCTCAGATCACAGAGAAGGAAACAAAAAAAAGACGGCATTACATCACATCTATAATTTGCTTTTCACGGAGAGAAAACCAGATTTACCACTACTAAATTACAATGAAGGAATAGCCAAGACAACACATCTGGAAAAAGAATGTAAAAAAATAGGAAAAAATTAAATCACATACTTGCCACACTCGACAAACTGCGGATGGAGGACAAAATCAGAAAGCAAATCAAGCCCATCTTCTCCTTATCCCAATTCTGCATGTCAATAACTCCAAGCAGATCATAATCGAAGACCTGTCGAAGTAATCCTGAAGTCCAAGTTCTGGCTTATGCAGCAGCTACTGAGGGTTCCTGCTTTGAAGGATGAAATCATGTAATTACACAAGGAAGCAACCATGCAGAAGAAAAAAGGAACTAATGGAGAAGAAGGGAAGCAAATAAAATGTCGACCTCCTAGAAACTTAAAATAGAGGCTGCCGTCAATTTCATTTTATTTTCCTTTGGTTCCCTTGCTCAAAAACAGACATATAGGATAATAAAGCTTTAGAGCTTAAAAATTTTGCCTGTAGAGAAACATTGCAAGAATCAAACTCACCTTTGCAGCCAAGTTTGATACAGCCAAATGGAACTTTTCTCTAGTTTTCATACCAGCAACTTGCCCAACCTTCGCCACCCTACTGAAAGCACCATTTAACCATGATGTCCCAGCAGTCACATATCTGCAGAGAACTGAGGCTAAGTTACAAGCACATTAACCCAGGTTAAGTCATTAACAAGCATATATTTTGTCATTAACATCTAAAATGAATATAAGGTTGGGTCAAAACTATGATCATTCCCAGGTCTATTCAGGATCAACTAAATTCCCATTCTGATATAAGAACATGAAGTTTCTGTCATAAATAAAATGTGAAGGCATAGTAATTTTCATAGAAAAAATATACGTAATAAAGTAGTAATATCACAATATAATTTTAGATAGGCATGACTCAAAAACCTGCTTGTTTTGACAGCTGATCCAGTATCATTCAACTTCCTCTCAGCTGCAAAAATTGCTGCCATTGTTTTATCTGAAACATGGAGTCTCTGATCAACAGATTTCACCTTCTCATTGACTACAGAAATGCCAACTGTCAACTTTTCTGTCAGTCCAACTCTCTTGTCAAAAGATATGACCTTAGCAGATGCATTAGCAGTCAACTGATGCTTTTCATCAAATGCTTTGGCTTTGTTCAAGGCATCTTGCCGTATTGCTGAACCTTTAGCCAACATACTTGTAACTACATCTTGCGCTTTATTAATGTACATTCTTCCATTAGTAGAAGGATTAACTTTCTCCTGCTGAAAGAGATGTGGTACAGCAGGCCATAAGCTCAATCAGAAAACCCAGTAGCATAAAGGTTTTCAAGCTACTGCTGATACAATACTAACCAGTATGAGAACTCCAAAAAGGCATTTAGACTAAAAATGATACCATAAAAAGAAAAAGAAAAAGAGTTCATAATTGGGACTTTCCTGTCAAACAGTCAAACGTCTGAATCATAATGTCAAAACATTATCATACTACAACATAATAACAAGCATCGTAAAACCCCAAGTATGCCAAAAATATCTTCATCACTTTTTCAGCCAAAATCAAAATATCCACAAGTGCAGCTCATTAGCAATGGAAAAAAGATTAACCTACTACTAATAATGCATTCTAGTTTTCTCACCTCAATATCTGATGAAACATTCTCGGACGGAGTAACATTTATGGCATTTTCCACCACCCTAACTTCCTGCATATTTGCACATGATCAGACACCAATTTGGCATCACAGACAAAAGAAAAGAAAAATGATAACAAATTCACCAATATGTTACCTGCATCTCATGTTTTGGTACGTAGTTCTCAGCCGGAGTTATGCTCACAATCTGGTCTACTATTGTTGCTCCCTGCAAAGAAGACAACAGAAGTTTCAGTTCGCAAGCCACAAAGAGCAACAACATAGGATGGTCGAATTTCAATCAGCGTCAAAATATTGTAATGTTTTCAGAAGATAATAGGCCAAAGATTAAAGGCATGTGACTCTCAATGTTCAAAAGGACAATTCAAATTCCCAATTTAAGGCACAGTCACCTGTGCAATGTCAAAATGTTGAGTTCCCATATACGCTTGACAGCATACTACCAAAAAAGCTACTAAGCTAGCATGAAACTTAATGTATAAGAAAAATGAAGGAATTATACTTGCAATCCACCTAACATCAGCTACAGAAAACCATCCTGAGGACTTCAATTTTATCAATTCCTTCTGCAGTTCGACTTCATCTAGTTTGTGCCCAATCCAGTACACACTATTCACTAATAATCGATTTCTTCATTTTTTTTTTTTTTGTCGATATACATCCCTAGCAGCACATTCTAACATCCAGCACAGTGACCTATAGTAATCTCTTTACGAACGAAGGCTAGTTCACATCCACGACACCCACAAATTGGAAACCATGACATTCTCGTCCCTTTATGTCAATGCTCCTCTACATGCCCATATAAAAGCGGGCAGCCGAGCACACACAATACAATTGAATCTATGGGCACACTACCACTTATCACAGATGATAGTTGTTTTCTAGTTGAGCATCAATTGAAAAGAGCAGGCGGGAAGTATGATCATTGCCTTTCAAATATAAATATCATCTCAAGCTCTGAAACCAATCTCAAGAAGACCACAAAGCAGCTATGATCTTCAGGGTTCGAATTTAGAAAGCATTCGCTTGATATGAGTCATTATTCTTTATAATTTTAGTTGACTTATTCAAAATATGTTATGACAAGCTATTAAATTCAAAATCAAGTGCAAATATAGTCATTTTGAAATGAACAGAGTAGCTTTAAATTTGAAACAGCTCCAATAACGAGGTTTAGAAAAGAAGAGATACATTACCGATAACAATAAGGCAATTTCAAGTGCTTTTGCATCTTTAAATGTCACAAATGCAGTCTTTGATTGCCCGGATTCACTGCAACCAAAAGATAAAACTCATGAAATATATGCAGAATTGGATTGGATTTGATGGCATTCAAGATGCATGAAGAGGTGAAGAGAAATAGGTGAGAAAGCACAAATTCTTTCACTTTACAAGACAAGTTTACACCATAAATATCCAGTAGAGTTCATCTTTCATGAAATTCGAAGTCCAAGCAAGCATTCAAAAAGGATTGGAATAAAGCAACTTAAAATGACTGTACCGAGCAGAGCACTTTACAATAATATCTAAGGACTACCCTGTTCAGCTTAGTATTATTTTAATGCATTTTTATATAATTCAATCAAAAGTAAAAGCACCCCGTGATTTCCAGTTTGTCTTTTCCTCTGCTTCTCTCCTCAGCATCCATACAGACTTGGGTAAATTAGAACTAGCAAAAATTAAATTCAAACAACGAAAAACATGCACTAATTAATCATTCCTGCACACAAATCACCCACCTTTGGATCTCAATGTGTTCAATTTCTCCAGAAAACGAGAAAAATTCATGAATCTCTCTCTCACCAGCTAGATCTGAAAGATGCTTTACTTGAACCGTCCTTGTCTTCAAAATTCCAAAAAGAGAGAAAAAAAAAGAAACAAAAAATCATATCATAAAACTCAACGAGAAATAGAGAAAGCTGAAAATTTTAATCCAAACAAGAAGCTTGAGACGATGAAGTTGAAGCATCAGCTGAATAGAAACCGACCTGCATTGCTTCCCAGTAATGGCGTATAGCAGAAGGTGTTTGTATGAGAATGCGAAGAAGAAAGTGTTTCTGGGATTCGTGGCGGAGAGACGGAGACGAAAGACAGGTGGGGATAGCAGACAGCTAGAAGTGACAGTGCTACCGAACAGGATGAAGTTGCATTGGGCCAGAGAGAGAGAGAGAGAGACAGAGAAGACAAGAGAGAAAGAAGAAGAGAAACACGCAGGTGAGGGAATGTAACTATGAGGTACCATTGCAAAGAAGAAGAAAATACAATCTATTAAAATTCCATAATTGCCCCTGCCTTATAAAAATTAAAAATTAAAAAATTTTAATGAAACTAAAAACTTTTCATTTTATCAAGGCCTCCGAGAAATATTATATAAAATTTGGAAGGGTATAAATTTAATTTACTCTTATAGAATATTTTATAGAATTAATGAGAAGAAAGCATATTATTAAAAAATAATAATAATTAATAATTTTTAATTGCAATGAAAATTTTTTAATAATTTTTATTCACGTAAACACTTAAATTGATAATAGATAATGATGCATCGCTGATTAATTCAACTTGAAACGCTCTTTACTGTTAATCAAGTTCATTCCTGAAGTGTAGTTATACTACTATAAAATGGAATTATGATGTACCAATGCAAAGAAGCAGCAGAGATTTCATAATTGCCCTTGCCATGTAAAAATAAAAAATTTCAATTAAAGGAAAAATTTTCATTTTACCAAGGTTGAAATCTATTATGTGAAATTAGATAAATCTCACCATTTTATTGACTTAACAAGGATTGTAAATCAAGGTTGAAACTACGTGATAGTAGCATTGAATATAGGATATAAATTCAGGATGTGGGGGAGGAAAAACTCTAATTTTATTTTATCTATTTCAAAAATTAATAGATTTTTAACTAGTTTTTAGTCAATAAGTCAATCTTATATTTAAATATAAAAATAATTATTGTCACTTTGAAACTAATAAGATTCTTTAATTAAAAAATTAATCATTATCAACAAAATATCACTCTGTTATTAAAGTAAATTACTTATAATTTTATTAATGATGTGATACATTCTTATTTACAATAATATTAAAAAATTATAATAATTACAATAAATCATTTATATACATCGGAATGTTGCGATGATTTCATTTGTTTATAAAGATATGTAATATATTGGGAAAATACTATTTGAGTTTAAAATTGGTTTCGAGATTAAATTTCAAATATTATATGTTCATTTGATAGAATTTCATAAATTTATTTCAATTTTGATTTTCATTTAAACCCAACTTAAAATCTCATTCAATGCATATAATAATCACACTTATAATTTTTCAAAAAGATAAATATAATTTCCATCTAATTTTTAATTAACCTACAATGATGTTTATTTTTTCAGTGATCTAAAACCCTCTTGTATATGTTATTACTAGGATAATATTTGGGATGATCTCATTTAAATTTTTCTCCAAATTATTATAATTTGATTATTTATATCCATATAAAAACATATATTTTGTACTATATGAAATAAATAAAATATTTACAAAACCATTTCTTTAGATGTAAAATCAATTGTAATTTTTAATTTGTAAGTGTTCCTCCATTTTTGGCAATGACTATCATAAAATTCTAAACAAAGAGAGCTAATTGATTACACAACGAATAAATCTTGCAAACATTATTAAAAGCAGATATTAAATGGATTTTATTTTCTTTTCCATCTTAATGAAATTTATTTTTTTATTTTCTATTGTTATAAAATGTTAATTTATTCAATTTTATTTTTAAGAGGAATAAAATTGAATTATATTTTTACATAAATATTAATAAAAGAATTAAATTAAATAAATTAATATTTTATATGGGAAAAAAAGGTTTATTCCATGTATATTATAAGAATAGATGGATAATATCGTAAAATCGATTAGTTTGTTTGCAATTTTGCAAATGGAAATTAATACGAGGTTTGACCATAAATTAATCATATAAAGAAGGCCAGAAAGGTAATATCATAAATACGGTGGCTATGGTTTAAATCACAAGTCACATTTTGATTCTTTTCTTGGTCAATATTGCCTAGAACAGTGAGCGCCGACTGTCTTCCCTTTTTTTTTTAATTGGAATAAAATAAGGGAAATGCTTCACATTGACGTGTAACTTTTAAATTAAAAAAATGAATACATTAATAATATAATTGTGAAAATAATAATAATTATTCTTTATTAATTTGAGTGATTGAAAAGTTCACCTTTTTAAATAAAATATCAAATTTAATTTGTGTAAATGAAAAAATAAATATTAAAAATTTTATTTTTTAATAAAATTTAATTCAACACGACTTCAAATATGTCGAGATTCATCAAACTGTAGGATATCGGGCCCTTTTGAAAATTATAATAATCACTATGTGTCTGGAATATGTGATTGTCATTGGACCAGCTGGGGTACCAACTCATGCCTTGTTACGAAAGTTTCAAAAGTTTCCGCCTTGCGGATTTCCCAAAATGTGGGGACCAACGGTGTATGTTTCAAAAGTGAATTAAATTTTAAATATAAATAAAAAATTATTATTTAATATAAAATAATAAAATAAAATAGATTTATAAAATTTATTTAATAAATCTAAAAAATTTAAAATTTTATTCTTGATGTATATGATGTTTTTATTATTTTAATAATTCAATTTTTGAAGTTTAAAATAATATATCATAATTGACACCCTTAAAAGTGTATGTATCAAGTAGCTTTTTGTTTCTATTATAATAAAAAAATATATTTACAATTATTTAATTCTTAAAAAATCATTGATAATAAAATCTGATTTTAATACACAAATAATTGTATAGACAAATCTCATGAATTGAGAATTTCTATTCACATACATGTTCTATTGAGCTCTAAAAATAATTATCAGACAAAGAGAAAGGATGCAGAATTTTGAGAGCTTTATTAGGGATATCTATTTATTTCAAAGAAAAAAAAAAGGGAAAAGGGAACAACTCGAACAAAGGTAAAAGTAAAATATTAGTGATAATAAGAATCATCACCATAGAAAATTTACAAATACAATTTAGAAGATTGAGTTCATATTGTCATGTCATGAGTTATCCAATAACCCTTATAAACGGGCAAGACTCGAAGGCATCCGGCGGGAGGAAACAAATTAAGAATCAAATTCAGAACTTAGTATTGGGTGGCATGGCACCTCAATCTCCATTAACAAAAGAAATAATTGAAGTCGCATTTAATATTCACACACACACAAAATTGCTGGCAGGAAATCCGAAGGGATATCACGATACTTCATCATCTACTTTCAAGTACATTACCATCCTCGATATTCCAATAAAAAATTGCATCTTTTAATTATATTATGTGCTTATAATTATAATTAATTAATAAAAAATAATTATTAATTTTTTTATTTTTTATTTTTATTTATCTGTCGCATTAACTAATTTTATATATATTAAAAGAGTAATTTAATTCTTTTATTTTTAGTAATTTTTTCAAAATTATTTTTATATACAAAATTTAAAATAATTGGAAATGGAAAGAGAAATATAATAGAATAAATGTAACTTGGTTCATACTTCATAGTGTAAAATAATGATATGTTTACTAATAAAAAAGAATAATAAATCTAAAAAAATAACATTTAATACTTTATTAAAATTTTAAAATGACATATAAAAAAGAATAAAAAATTTCTTCAAAATATGATAAATAAAAAAATGAAAGCAATAATTTTTAATATACATCGACTTTATAAAATTATAGTTTTTATTTATTTATTAACTACTATATGTAAATATACATTGGAGCATACACCCAAACACAGTCCCAAAATTCAAGATTCGGTACTCTTTTACTCTCCCGAGCTACTTCTCCATAATTCCAATAGCAAGCACCATTAATGTTCCATTTAATCATCCCAAAGATGATGAACTCCACTGGATACAACTTCCTAAGGCAGGATTCATCACTCTACCAAACTCAATCAATTCATTATAAATAATATTATTCGAATAACAAATATCTTACCATATCTTAAAAAATAATTCAGTGGCTTTAACATCATATAAAGCAGAATTCATTACTCGACCAAACTCAATCAATTCATCATAAATAATATTATTCATATAACAATATCTCACTATATCTTAAAAAATAATTCGGTAGCTATAAAATCATAGAAATTAAAAAAAATCTCTTTTTTATTTTTTGATTTATTTAAACATTCAAAGAGAGGGGAACACTACGGCACCTGGGAGGTTTCAAATCCGGGATGACATGACACCCCCAGAAGCCGTCGAATGAAATTTTGTAATCTCATCTGACGACTCAGAACGTACCTACGTCACCCTGGGTTTGAAACCCCCAGAGTGTTATAGAATTTCCCTCAAAGAGAATCATTCTTAATATAAAGATTTCTCAATTCAAACACTTATTAATCATTGTCACTAATAGAAGAACACCTAATAAAAAATAAAATAAAAGAAGAAGAGAAATAGTAAGGAGATGATTTAAACCCTCACGTTAATACTTAGTAATTAATAAATATATCGACAAAACAGCATCCCATTAGCAAAATATCATTTCTTCACTTCCATACGAGATAGCAATAATAACCAAAAACACTAACCATTTACTTTCAGAATTCCAACCCACATACTTTGCAAGATCAAAAGAAATCACCAAGAGAAAGATAGAAAAAAAAAACATGTCAAAATTGAGGATGAACCAACTTACCAACCTCATTCAAAAAATAGATATATTAGAATAACCTCTTAAACAAACTCAATCAACAACAGAAACAATAAGCATCTAAAGTCAAGTAACATTAAAATATATGCTTCCCATAATATTTCTAAGATTTTAAATTTTGCGGTAATATAATAAATTTTAAAATTATTAAATTAAAAATTTTCGATCATGAATATTTATTTTTTAATAAATATAATTGAATAATTTTAATATAATAATTTTTAAAATTATCAAATTATTTCAAATTTTAAAATTCTATGAATACCGTACATTTTACTTAAAATTTATCATTAATCAACCATGAGATAATGTCCGTGGAATTTTCTTCCGAACGAGGGGTCTGTTAATTTAAAGCTGCTTCGAAATCAGAATAAGCCGACTTCACAAGAGAGAGCTAGCCATGAGACGGCAGAGAAGATAGTGAAATGCGTGAGATGCCTCTTGGTGTCTCATTGTCTTCGGTGACCCTATCTATATACAAGTCTCTTGAATGAAGATGTTTCCAACAAATTCATACATTGAAATTAACAAACTTTTTTTTTTTTTTTTTTGGGGGGGGGGGGGGCAGATATGAGTTTTGCAGCCAAGCCTTCTTTAAAAAGCTGTGAATTTTTGTAAATGTTTAATGAAAAAGGAGGGTTCTGTAGAGCAAAAAAAAAAAGATATAAACTTGACCGTAACATTTTTTTATTTATATTGAATTGTGTATTTATGTTATTTGAATATCAAAATAATTATGTAATATTACATAAAAAAAATCTAAAAATAAGTCGTGTCTTCGTTAAATTAAAAATTGGTTAATTCATCTCTTTGGTCCTACCCATTCAGATAGGTTGGCTAATTTGATTTATAGTATATTTAAACACTTAGATAATTTAATTTAATAATGTAATGATATTTAATGTTATCTTATAAGTTTTTCTTCTCATCTTATCTAAGATTGAAATCTAAAATTTTACATATGTGCATTTAGTAAAACACCAACTCTACCATTAAAAATAATAATAAAATAAAATAGAAGATTATCTTTTCATGTTTAATTTATATTTATATATACTAGAACATTCTGTATGCGCACTTGTTATTTTTGGAACTTTTACTCTTTATTGACTTGGTATTAAATTTAGAATATAGTATGTGTATTAACTGATTTTTTTTCTCCCATGAAAAAAAATATTATATATGCATTATAAAATATAGAGTAAAATGCCTAAGGAGATTATTGGTTAATCTTATTTATAGTTTATTTGAGTTTATCTACTAGAGTAAGTATTTACATACACATTAACAAGTATTTAAATGATGTCATTAATCATTTTCCTTTGTTAGATTGTTATTTGTCACCGCTTACTATTATTAATTATTATTTACTAAAAAATACTATCTATCACTGCTTATTATTATTAATTATCAATTGCTACTACCCATAATTTTTATTATTATTTATCATTATCTATTATTATTGATTATTGTTTGTCATTATTTGTTGTAGTTTACTATTGTCCACAGTTATTGGCCACCATTTGCAATAAAATAGTATTATAATATTAAAATTTATAATAATAAGTATATTTTTATTTATTTAAAATTCTATAAGAACAAATATTTATCATTATTCTTTTTAATAATTACAAATATTTAAGTAGTTGCACATCCAAATAAATAAACATCTTAAAGTGCATCTAAACATAAATTAATTTATTTTAAACAATACTTATAATAATAAAACCTATACAAAAAGTTCCTATAATACAAATTCTTGTTTAAGTTGTTTATCCAAAAGAGATCATAATGTATATTATAGTGATGTTTGAAAATACTTAAGACAAAATATTATTTATTAACTCAATGTACTTGTGATGAAATGTAAAAGATAAAATTATTAAATAAGTTGATTAATTAAAATAAAGTCCTGTAATATACCTAAATAATTTTGTGTACAATTTCCACTCTATTGCATTCTCTCATTACGTGTGAAAGTATTGCGTACAACAAAATATGATGGTAGCATTTTCAACTATGACATCTAAAGTTTAGTAACTGCTTGCGACTAAAAACGGGTAAAAATGTAGGAAAATTTTCGATTATCCATTTGGACTCCAATTGACAAAGGGAGCACTGCCATACTGGTGTGTGAGATAATCCATTCAGCCTACAATCCCGTAATGAATTCATGTTTTTTATTTTGATGGTATAATAATACACTATCTTATCTATTTTAAATTTTATGAGATTGAGTTTGTATTAATTTTATTTCTAACTAAAAGTTTATATCAATTTAATTTTTTTAAGATTAAAAATCTTCAAATTCAATAACTTAGTATTCCATCTTATATAAAAGGATTAAATTTTGAAAATTTTTAATTTTATTTAGACTAAATTGATATAAAATTTTAATTGATGATAAAATTAATAAAAATTTAATTTTATAAAAATAAAAATAAGTTTTTAATCCGGTACAAAAAACAAAACTTCACATGACACTCAATCTTTAAGAATACAACATGTTAAACATCATCATTATCAACTCAGTGTTGTGTACCCAAACTTCCTCTGGCTCTCTTGATATTTTTAGAGCAAAGACTAATCATAATCACCAATTGGTCTCCCGCTTCCCCTCCCACACCTGATGGAATCGCCCTTTAAGAAATCATTTTTAGAGACAATCCCTTCCATATATAATAAATTTTGATAAAATATAAGATTCTCTTTACGAGAGAAAAATTGTTTTAAAAGTGTTTTTTAAAGAGTATCTCTAATACTAATACTACAATATAAATTATAATATAAAATTCTTTTCTTTCACTGTTTTAAATGCAAATTCAGGGCACCACATTATATATTAAGGGATCTCTCGTTCTTTCCATTAGAAAGAAAAATCGCATTCCATTTCTTTCCTGCCTTAATCTTCAAGTAAATGTAAACTCACATGATTCAATCCAAGCAACCATTTTCATAGCAAACGTCAAGCTAGAGCTTGATTGCAAGAAAATCCATGATTCCTTGGGAAGTTTGAGCCAATTGGTCCCATCTTTGGCTTGCCTAACCCATATTCAAAGACAGCAAATTAGAGAGGCGCACAAGGCAGTGCAGGGAAAAGATTTAGTAACTCAGCTTCAAAGATATGAATCTGAGGTTTCTTCTATGAAATTTCCTGTAATGTCCTTTTGAATGCTTGACCCACATGAAAGGGGTGCTATTGTGGCCAGGGAAGCCCTTGAAGAAGAGACCAATTTCAAGGCTCTTGTGGAAATCTTTCTGTGCAGGAAATCAAGTCATATTCTTCTCATCAAACAGGCTTGCCAGAAAAGATTCTGAGGGCAATTGGGCCAGGACATTTGTCAATTTGGTCCCTCCCCATCCATTTCAAAAGGTGAGCTTTTCTTGGTTTTTTGGGTAACAATCAAATGGTTTCATGAGATTGGTGAAATGCTTTGTGAATTCGAAGATGTGGGTCTTTTGAGAAGCAGATTATTGTGGCATTGGCTGCATCACACAAATCTCACAAAGCAGATGTGAATCAGCGTATATCCCACTGTGAGGCCAGGAGGCTGAAGCTCGGGCGCTATGCTAGAAATCTTTAGCAAGAGGAGCATTCCCAACTTTTGGGTTATAAGCACATCTACGGGCATGATTGCACGAAGGTATTATGGAGAAATTTTACTTACTCTTTCAGTAGAATTTTTGTCCTTACTTTAAAAGGAAGAAAATAGATACAAACTCAAAGATAAAGAATATATAAATCTCATAAACATACTTGAGCCGGAAAAAAAAAACTCATAAACATAGAGCCTCCTTTATATTTTTATGTCTGTCTCTCTTTTTTTAAAATAAAATATCTCTCTATTTCTCTTTTTTTTAGAATAAAAAATTCTTTTATTTTTGTTCAATAAAATAGAATATCACAATATTCGACTAACATTCTATTACTTTATGCCCATAAAAAAATATTATTTATATGCATAACTCAAAAAGCCACATATTATGTGTGCACATATAACATATTCCTAATTAAATTGATATATTCCTAGAATTAACTTGAAAATGTGAAGCCAATTTAGCTTTGCATTGTATGTTTAGTGTCCAATAGTTTCATAAAAGGAACAAACATGCAAGTGGCCTCACTCGAGTAGAGTCACAAAATTATTAGCATCGCAGCAACAATTTTTCATTCAAAAGGAGTCAAGCATTAAGATTTTTATAGAACATATATAACTTTTAAATTTCTAAGAATCAATTTATCATTATTATATAAAAAATGAAAACATTAAAAATTTTGGATAAGGAGCCCCTACTTGCACCCTACTGACTGTGGACTGCACGCATGTGTCTTTGTCTCTCTTCTTGGAACGAAAACAATTTCTTGTGAGTGGGAAGAACAGGGCACACAAGAAGCCCCAATGTTACTTCCCCTTCTTCAATATGTCACTATTTTATTAATAACGGCAAGTTCTTTGGATGTGAAAACTGAAAATTCAAATTTATCTACTGTGTTTCAGTCACCCAAGAGAGTAAACTACGGCGAGTTTGAGAAAGCTCTAACACTGGCTGTAAAATGGACTTGTAATCCAGCAAGACATTATACAATTAATAATTAATTTGTATTCAATTCTTTATCGGAAAAGCCAGTTGGGTACCCTTTCTGCTGCCCAAATTGCTCTTTCAAACTCCAAACCAACTAGCTTATGAGAAAATTGCTTCTTCAGAAGTTTGAAGAAAGTTACTATCTTGGGTTGATGTCGGCAGGCATTGTATACAAGCATCGAAGAGCCAAAAAGGGACAAAGGAGAAACCTTGGAAAGAGTACTGATGAAGGGTTGTCGAGGACAAGTATGGGAAAGGACTCATAGATGTTATAAGTCAAAGCATTTCATTTGAGGATTACAGAGCTTTCTATTTGCCTTGGCCGAGAAAAGGGCTACTTCTGACTGTTATACAGCCGTGAAACCCCACGTTGGTTTGATTTGAAATTTAATTATGATATATAAAATACTAAATATGATTATTTAGAAATTTTCGATTAGTTTTTTCAGTTACATGGTTCGGACTCAATAATTATTTACAATTAGTCATCTTGGAGCATGATAAAAGCCTTTTTAAGGTAAGAATTTTTGGTCTGTTTCAGAAGAATATTAGAAATTTTCTCGTTGAGGACTTGGCGGAATGGTTTTTCAAGTTATGATTTGGTGGGTCAAATGGATTTGGAATATGCTTCCCTTGTCTCGAGGTGGGCTGCAGAGCGGACAATGTGAAAATTTGACATCGGAAAAAGTGAATTCCACTTTTATGAACTTATAACGCCGTTTTCTACTTAAAAAGTACTTTTACAAAAACCCCTTTTTAGACCTGTACTAAGCGCGTTGACGAATTATTTATTTATCTTTAAAAATAAAATTGATAATTTATTTAATATATATTACTTTAAATTTAAATTTCCAATATAATAGAAAGGAAAATTTTCAAGACAACTCCACCACTAAAATGTACATTAAAAATTATTTATTGAAATATTCTTGTCATTGTCTTTGGAATATCAAGATGGATAGGATGATAGGAGTTCAATTGCTGACAAGGATCTTAATCACAATGCACTACAAAGCTATATATTTTATATTTAAAAAAAATTGCTAGATGATT
Organism: Sindora glabra; assembly: GCA_020226215.1. Taxonomy (NCBI): domain Eukaryota; kingdom Viridiplantae; phylum Streptophyta; class Magnoliopsida; order Fabales; family Fabaceae; genus Sindora; species Sindora glabra. The sequence continues at coordinate 50,508,771 of CM035233.1, forward strand.
TATGATTATGACTTTTTTTTGCTAAAGATGATTATGATTATGATATTCTTATGCTGTTTTCTTTTTCTTTTTCTTTTTTTAATTTAGCTCACGTTTCCTCGTGATCAATTATGTGTAATAAATAGTTGATGTAAGGAGACAAATCGGAAATAACAATATCAGCTTAAGAGCATAATGCAATTGGTACTTTTTTAATAATTATACGTATTTTATATTTTTAATTAAATTGTTTCGCATATTTTTGAACTAAGGAACTAATTTAGATTATGTAAATGTTATATTAGCTTCATAGAAATAAGTTAACACTATATCAATTGAAACATTTTAAGAAGATTAGACGACAATAGAACTATTAAAGGAAATAAACCCCACACTGTGCAGACATATGCTGTCCTTGGAACTGAATCCTAAGAGAAGATCCCTTGAATAAGTGGATGGCTTTATTGTTTTGGGTTAACGAATATGATATTATTTCGGTTGATAAAATTCTAATATATTAAAATATAAGTTATATTAGGTTAATTTTACTCCATTTTTAATTTGACCCTTATAATTTAAAATTTTAAATTGAATTTTTATATTTATTTTTATTTCTAATTATATAGTTCTTGTCACATCTTTATTAGGTTTTATTAATAACAAATAAACATTAATAACACTACATTGATGTCACTCAATAGTAGTTGGCGTGGATCTTCCATTCATTTTCTGCTTCCATTTAAGTGATAGATAACTTATAAAAAATTAATAGAGTACTTCAACGAGGGAATTAAGGATGTCTTGGAAAAAAATTCTTCAATTTTTAAAAGAATAGCATAATAAAACACATCAATAATCTAATGTGATAAACTCCACACTTTAAAGAAAAAATCAAAAATAAAAAAGATCTGCTATATAATCAAGATATAACAAGATAATGCGTGTAAATATTTTAAATTATAATCTTATAATTTCTTACATATCATTCTTATATCTCTCTCAAACTTCTATAAGGATCCCCACATAATTCCCCATAAACACTCACTTCATATTTTTCTCATACTTAAACTTTTAGCCAAGATAAATATTTATATCTCAAAAATATTTTTTTAACAAGAAACTCAATATTAATATAATACAAAAGCTTAATTTAAATAAAAAGATAAGTCACAATAAAAAATAATCAACATTCGATAATAATTAAAATTTGGGTTAAATTCAAAAAGGTATGTTTGGATATGCTTTTATTTTGTTTTTCTATTTTTAGAATTTTTGGTTTCAAAAATTATTTTTAAATTAAATAAAAATAAAAATATAGGGTGAGTGGTATTATAAATAAAAAATATTTTATTTGATTATAAAAATAACATAAAAAATGAGTTAAGAAAATATTTAATAGTTATTTCTATTTTTCTATTTCTAAGTTATACATTTGAAATTATAATTGTAAAAACAAATTTTGATAATAAATTTCCAAATAAGTTCTTCTATTTTTTAAACAAATGAAAAACTACTTTTAAAAATAACTCACAAACAAATCCTAAATTCTCACCTTTTTCTCTTGGTTATTTCCTAGTTAGGTTTAGGGGAGATCAATACAAAAAATTTTTGTGGGCTCTTGCATATAAGAGAAGTATTCCAATATCATTATACAAATAAAATTTATATTTACATTTCTTCAACATGATAAAAACGGGGGAAAAATAAAAAGGAGATGATCCAATTTTTCAATGAGTTAATATATTTTTTAAGAGGACAAATTTTAAAGCATCACGAGGATTTTGAAATGACATAGCACAACAACAATTATCCAATTGTCTCCATGTAATTATCATAGCCTTTAGTTAAAAAATTATTTTTCTATGGCAATAAAAATTTATGAAAAGGGATAGTAATTAATGAAAATTGCAAATGGAGTTGAACAAGGGAGATGGGTGTATTCCATGTTATTATTGATAAGCAATAATGACGCAAATTTCAGATAAAAGTCATGAAGCTATGCAAAGTCAGATTGAACGCAATCAGTACAGAAGGAGGGGAAAGTGCAATGAACTACCGTGACCTGTTAAAGATCTCTAGTTGCATCACATAGATAATACTTGGAATGAAATCTAAAAAGAAAGGTTAGTGTTGAAGCATTTTCACATCATGTATTTATTTTTTGGTCGGGAAATCTACATAGAAAATTTTTGCTAGTTTGTTCTGTTTATATGTGCAGGTTGAAACATTGATATTCATTATGTGAGTTTGTAAGGGTTTTGTAGAACTTGATGTGTACAATGTGGTCTTCACTTTCACCTATGAATTGTAAAGCAATATACTTTAAAAGTAAAAATGCTATTAAATAATTCAATTTAAAAATAAAATATACATCTAATTAATTCAATTAAATTAAAATTTAGCTCATTTAAAATTTTTATAATAAAAATAAGATGTATTATATTATATTTATATTGTTGAATGATATTAATATCAATATTTGAATTATAAATAATAGGAATGAGTATAAAAAATGCATTAAAACAAATAAAATATATAATGTATGAATTGTAAAGTAATAAAAATTAAAAATAAAAATAATATTAAGTAAATTAATTTTAAAAATAAAATATGTACTGAATTAATTCAATTGAATTAAAATTTTAAATCATTTAAAATATTTTTATAATAAAAATAAAGTACATTATATTTTATTCATACTACTTAATAATATTAATATTTAAATTTTAAAAATTCGGAAAAAAAAATTATAATACTTAATTATACTAGCCTTAGCGGAGCCGAACAAGCAGGTATGCCGTCCAAGGTTTTCAGCCAAAATGCATTCTTTGGATTTTTCGTTTGCTAATACAGAGTCTTACAAGCTGCGGATTTGATGCCGGTAGAGAGAGGAAGAGAGCGTAATTGTGGAAGAAAGCGTCTTACAAGGCCTTTTGCAAGCCTTTTGTTCATAATAAGGGCACCAACTGAAAAAAAGAAAAAAATAAAAAAAAGGAGATGGCCCCGGCAACACTTTGCTAGCATTCCAATAATTGGGCCTTTTTTGTAATATTACTCAAATGACTTTGAACCTTAAAATACAATTTCTGTATCTGACACGTGACCCAATAGATATCCACCACATCTCCGGTCTTCCATAATTGAGGATCTCTCAAAGACACCATAACCTTCACTTAAGAGAGACGATGGATCCTCCGTCCTCGAACGGTTGAACCGTGTCAACAAATGATGTCCATCTGTGTTGATTACCTAAAAACTTAAAAGGGAAAACGGATAAAAAAATTTATAATTAAAAAGAAAAAATGATTATAAAAATTCAAATTGAAACAGTGCATGATTTAATTAAAAATCGAATGATATTCTAAAAAGCAGCAGAATAAGTTAACCTACAACATATTAAATATCAAATAATCTATATATTCTATAAAATGATTATTTATTCAGTTATCCAATTAATCTACATGACTTATTCGCATAGTGCAACGAAAAATCCAAACGGGCCTTAACACAACATCCAATATAACCTTGTACCTCGACAAATCCCAAACCTTGAAGATACAGCCCATTACGCCAGGGTGATCAGACAAAGGGCCACAGACTAACCAAGCATGGCCCACCCTCTATAATCTTCCCAAATACAAAATAAAAGCATAATCTCAAAGCCAATAACGGTGCGTCCTCTCATCATTAGTGCAAAAACCACACCAAGAAGCATGGTGCCAAGGGATCTGTCAAGGTGGGGTCCACAAATTAATCACACCAATCGACGTGTAAAGCAAGCCTATAGATAGAGGTTACGACCAACTAATTCATATCCTCTCGACCGACATCACCTGAATTTTGTCCCCTTTGTATCTTCGTTGTTACATAGTATCCTAATTAATCCAACACTTGAGTATTATAATCTCCTTTTTCGATTTTTTAAGTGCAAATTTGATCTAATGTAATTATAAAATATTTCATACTATTGAGAATAATATATCATTACAAAAATAATATCAAAGAATTTTAAATTTAATCTTTAAAAATACTATTATTAAGAAGAATTTACCATTTATTTCTTTTCTCTTAAATAGAAATCAGTCTCATATTAAAAAGTGTGGAGATATATGAATACAAATAAAAAAATATTAATTAGGGATATTTAACAGTAATAAAAAATTTTAATAATTTTTGTTAATAGTAAATTAATTTTTTTTTTACTTTGTATACATAATATTTAAGGAGAAATTTTTATATACTTCAACTATGTCACATTTTTAATCATAATCAATAAATTAAGAACATTTGTTAGTTTTATGGAATTTGTGCATATTAAAAATCTAATCTTTTAATTTTTAAGACATTAAGAATTATAAAAATTGATAATTATCTTTCATTTACTATTTATGATTAGGAACATTTATCAGTTTTATGAAATTCGGACATATTAAAAATTTAATTTTTTTAAATTTTAAGATATTGAGAATTATAAAAATTAATAATTATTTTTTATTTACTAGTTATGATTAGGATACATGATATAATAATGGAAGCATGCAAGTATTTCTCATATTTAAGATGAGTTTTCGCCGGCCCATTGGCTTCAAAAAGTGTCAACTTGAGAGTTCGGTTAACAGATCCCATGCAGATACCTGGTTATCACGTAATGAACAAAATGAACTGTTTCCATGTTTAAATACAATCTACGATGGAAGAAATAGTATCTTTATCACAAAATTACTATAGAAGTAAAAGCTTAGCCAGAAACAAAGAATAATTCTTCTCCAAGATTAACACTCACGAAACCTTCACTCTTCTTCTTCTTCAAGTTCCTTTCCTTCTGGGTTTTAAGAACATTGCTCAGATCTCACAACCTAAAACCAAATCACAGGAGCAAATCAAAGCTTCCTGCAATTATTAATGGAAACCAAGCCTCCATCAATGCTGACCAGGCCTCAATCTGCCACTCAACGGTCTTACGAGGATTTTGATCCAGTCAGCAAATGGGGCAGAGAAGAA